>CM069455.1:17652269-17696774 GCA_035610835.1 Ophiura sarsii
TCTTTTGGTATCATTGTCTTGAGAAATAGAATTCTTGTTGACATATTAATACCGATTTGAAATATTTCCATTAGGCCTGTATAGTTCATGATATTTCTGTAGATTTCAATGGAAATCTGGGGTTGAATTATCTCAGTGCATAGTGCTTTTATACTCCATTCTGAAATTGCTTTTAAGCATCCTGTAAACGTCTTTAAAAACATGTATGTCATGTAGGCCTATGTTATCTCTTTCCACGCGGCTATTGGTTCTACTGTTACAAAACAAAATGTTCATAAATGTTTCACTACCATTTTGCTTACGTTCATGGTGTATCTTAAAGATTTCTGAATTAATAATAGGCATGCTTTTTTTTGTGAAACATTTTTTATCAATGTACATGTATGTTTACATGATCTTGACACACCTCCAACAATATATTGTGAAAAGCTAGTGTAAAGTAATGTCTCTTATCATGTAGACTGTACTTAATAACAACTGAAATAGCACAGCGTTTTTGAATAAAAAAAAGAGCAACTGCCCCTTACCCCTCCCCCTGTCGTGTTTTCTAAATCCGACATTGCCCATTGTCTCAAAATGCATAGATTTGCGGGTGAAACCCACTTTTGACTTAATGGATTGTGCAATACAGTACAAAGGCGTCACGTAGAAAATTATTTTTGTTTAGAAGGGGTCTTGATAAATTAACATCTTGTAAAACAACGGCAGGTTTGTGATTCAAGAAATATCTGTTCTGTAACGTTATACGGTGTCATTTATTAGTGATGCTAAAACTACAATTCATAGTGTCATGGTGATTCCAATTTATATGGCCAAAGATATTCAATATTCTAGACATTTCAATATAATGTGTGAAGTTTTGGAAATGTCGACTACAGACGCTTGCCGCGTGGAAAGTTTAATTTTTTCTGCGCAAGAACCGTCGATTATAATACATGTAGTACTTTTTAAATATAGGCCTACATGCTGACTCACTACAATGACACTTGTACTGTACGGCTGGTTCAACTTTATAACGGTTCATTTTAAAACAGAATTTGGAACGAAAAATGTATGTGACCGGAAATTGGGAAAAACCCATAGTCTTCATGGTTTTCATTTATTCGCGCACATAATATTTCACTTTTGACTAATTCCATTATGGGTGTTTGTATATTTGGTAATGCATCCAAACGGGTCCAAATGGGTCCAAATGGATCCAAATGCATCCAAATGGGTACAAACGGGTCCAAAATAGATCGAAACGGGTCCAAAATAGATCGAAACGGGTCCAAATAGATCGAAACGGGTTGTGTAACCTTCAAATCGGTCATAAATAGGTCAGAATGTTCGGGTATTAATTATGACTCAGTAACTAAGAGAAGCACGTCGCCATCCCGGAGTGCAATGAGCCTTGATCGAAGTACGGTGTCTTAGGAGCGCCAATATTAGATATATCTGCATTTTTCGAAACGTTTTGTATTTTTGCAAATATTTCTCCAATTTTGCGAGAATGTTTGACCAGGAAATCGGGAAGGCAGCGGAAAATCGGAAAGGCAAAGAAGAGGAGACAAAAAGGGAAGGAAGGGGTAAAGGGAAAGCCGAAACGGACAGAAAGGAGAAAGGAAAACAGGCAAATTGCAGTTTTTCACGCCGGTATGGGGACGCAAAGCCTCTAACCCCAAAAAGAAAATAAATTTAGTTAAAATTGCCCACATTGTCTTACTAAATTAGGTTAAATGACTCTCTTAATGTAAAAAAGTGAAAATGTCGCTCGTTGTTCAGAGTGAAGTCATTGTCGGTCGTAAAGAGTGATCATGTCACTCGGTGTCGAGTGACTTTTCACTTTAGAGAAATATCATTGATATAGGCCCTATGATATCGTTTCACTACCGAAAAGAAGTGATAATGTAACATAGGCCAATGACAACAGTTGTTTGGTCGAGAAAATGTATAGTTGGATAATGACTCTTTGTTTGTTATTCAAATTTTCTATTGAATTGCAAGTTATTCATGTGAATGTGATTAAGTAATTAAAATGTTCCATTATTGTTCACTCTAAATGAGTGAAATTCACTCCTTAGGGGAGAGTGGGGTTGGTTGGAACATTTTTCAGAAAAATGACTCTATAACGCAATTAAAATTGATTCAGGATTCAATAACTATATCAGTTCAAGCATACATATGTGTGTTACAAATACAGCATATAACATTCTAAGACTTGTTTATGTTTATTAAAATAATCCACTTTGAAAAAATTATTTCAGCTGTTTCAACTAACCCCATGGGGTTGGTTGGAACATGGCAGATGTTTAAGCTTATTGTGCAAAACATGGCATACAACTGCACACCTATTTAGCCTTATTTTGTAGCTTAGTATAAGAGCCTAACATACTACAAATATAGCCACATGAATCTACAAACATCATAGAGATAATACAATATCAAATTTCTTAATGTCAAAAAATTTAAAAAAAGTTGAAAAATTGAATTTTCTTTCTAACTCCAAGAAGACTGACACCCATGTGCTGTAGGCAATGTGGTATGTGGGGGTTGCTTTTGCACACCACCTGATGGCAGTGTTTCTAGAAATTAATTGTTGGTTTTTAGGAAAATCTCAATGTTTCAACTAACCTCGCGTTCCGACATACCCCACTCTCCCCTATAATAATAATAATAATATTCACTCTTTTTCACTCCAATGGAGTGATCACTGTAGGCACTCTTCGAGGAGTGAACATTTACTCGTTCCTGGAGTGAACAAAATTCACTATTTTTTGAGTAAAAATGGTTCCACTGTTTCAAGGAGTGACTTTCACTCTATAAGAGTGATCACTGTAGGCAATACTTTGAAGAGTGAATATTCACTCAATTAGAGTGGAATTTCACTCTTCTACATTTAGAGAGTAGACCAAATGTTGACAATTTTAACAGGTAAATTAAATTTTGCGCGCATTTTCAGAACCAATTAGTTAATATTAGACCAAACCCCTACAAATATTCTTGCCCCTATTATAAAATGGAGCCGCCACTGCCCCCCCCCCCCCCGTTTTTCATATCCTTACTCGACGCCAAATCAAAAAGTTACATGAAAAACCTGACTACGCCACCGGCTCCAACTGGATACGCTACTGGGGGGTGGTAAATATGCCTATCGTAACATTGTAACGGTAAAACCTGGCGGTAAAAGCTAAAAGTTAATCATACCTTACTATGGCAACTAAGGCTCGGCCACTGGTTACAGCAGGACAGTTCTAGATGATGATGATTCTTGCGTTTTAAATTTCCTTTATTTCTTTTTCCTTTTCCTTTTCCTTTTTCTCCTTTTTTTTTCTCCTTTCCCTTTCTCCTCTTTTCCTTTTTTCCCCCTTCCTATTTTCCTTTTCTTTGCCTTGTCGATTTTGTGGCTCAGTTTTTTCTTCTCAGGGGTGTCCTCCTGACAACCCCCCCCCCCCCCTCCCCCACCCCTGGCTACGCCACTGCTCCCACTTGGTCATACCAGTGGCGGATCCAGGATTAAAATTTACGGGGGGCTGACCCCCCAAACTCGTAAAAGATCTCGAATTTTTGTTGCCGTCAGCTAGTGAAATTCTGCTAAGTGAGGCGGGGTGTAGCGATGTGGTTGTCCCAAAACCGGCAACAACAAAAAATCGCCTCTGAAAAAGGTAAAAGTGGTACACAAAAAAGGTATATTGTCAAATTTTACGGGGGCGCCCGCCCCCTCCATCCGTCACTCTACTATACTACTAGTATACTATTTTCCCCATCCCAACATCCGGCGCGTACGCAGGATTTTGTAAATGGGGGTGTTTTAGAGATATTGATATAATTATTTCACTATCCATGCCAGGCTGCGCGAAGCGCTGGCCGGGCCGGGACGCGATATTCGTTACCGTAAACAACATTTGATCTTTGACGGAGTAAAGCGCATAGCACATGTACATTGTACAGCAATTAATTTATACAGTAAGTGTGTATGGTCACAGGTCACTAATAGGTATATCAAATAAGGTGGGATCGTTTCAAAAAATCCTTAAAATCGTGATACGTGTCTCTATTTTAAATAGAAGTTGTCAAAAAAACATAACATTTTTGGTATCATATTAAAGACAATTTATCCAGCTACCGAATAAAAAAAGAACTAGAGATAATTGTGATCTTAGATCACGGATATTAGTCGAGGGCTTTGACCTTTGACCTTGCTATATGTTGTCAAAGGGCAATAACCTTAAGTTGTACTATATGTGATAATTGTTTTTATAAATTTCAGCCCTGAAGTAGTTAAAAAAATACATTTTGAACCCTAATGACCTTTTCTTGACCTTTGACCCCAAACTTATAATTGACTTTTTTTCTTGGCTTATCAATGCGCACAAGAAAAAAGTAGTCCGGTCAAAATCAGAGCATGTCTTCAGTTTTACACCTGTATAGTTCAATGACCCCTAGTGACCCCGTTTGACATGTCACTTTTAATGGAGAAGCACCCTATTTGAACATGGATAAGCGGAATCTTTTGACAAATTCTGACAATCATCGGTCATTTCGTCTCGGACAAGTAGTATTTTGAGTGCGCGGAGTGAAAATGTACATTTTGACCCCTAGGGACCTTTTCTTGACCTTTGACCTTAATGGTATGATTGACTTTTGTTCTTGTCTCATCAATGCCCACATAATAAAAGAAACCCAGTTAAAATCGGAGCATGCCTTATATTTTCCCCCTGTAAAGTTCAATGACCCCTAGTGACCCCGTTTGACATTTCATTTTTAGTGGAGAAGCACCCTATATGTACATTGATCCAAGGAATCTTTTGACCAATTCTGAGTATCATCAGTCATTTTCCCTCGGACAAGTAGGGTTTTGAGTGAATGGAGTAAAATTTACATTTTGACCCCTAGTAACCCCAAACATTTTTCGATTTAAAAAACCGAACTATTATACATGCGTACGGTCAAAAGGAATATGTTGGCCAATTCTCAAGATCCTAGGTCATTTCAATAAATTGCAAATGCGTTTTAAGTGAAAATCACGTTTTGGCCCTAGTTACCCTTGTGTGACCTTTGACCCCTTATGCTTTACAACCTGAGTAGTGGTGCACATAAGGGTACTTATGACCAAATATGGTCAAAATCGGCTCAATGGTTACGGAGCTATAGGCCTTATGACAGGAGAAAGAAAGAAAGAAAGAAGAACTAGAGATAATTGTGATCTTAGATCACGGATATTAGTCGAGGGCTTTGATCTTTGACCTTGCTATATGGTGTCAAAGGGCAATAAACCTTAAGTTGTACTATATTTGATAATTGTTTTTATAAATTTCAGCTCTGAAGTAGTTAAAAAATACATTTTGAACCCTAATGACCTTTTTTTGACCTTTGACCCCAAACTTATAATTGACTTTTTTTCTTGGCTTATCAATGCGCACAAGAAAAAAGTAGTCCGGTCAAAATCAGAGCATGTCTTCAGTTTTACACCTGTATAGTTCAATCACCCCTAGTGACCCCGTTTGACATGTCATTTTTAATGGAGAAGCACCCTATATGAACATGGATAAGAGGAATCTTTTGACAAATTCTGACAATCATCGGTCATTTCGTCTCGGACAAGTAGTATTTTGAGTGCGCGGAGTGAAAATGTACATTTTGACCCCTAGGGACCTTTTCTTGACCTTTGACCTTAATGGTATGATTGACTTTTGTTCTTGTCTCATCAATGCTCACATAATAAAAGAAACCCAGTCAAAATCGGAGCATGCCTTATATTTTCCCCCTGTAAAGTTCAATGACCCTAGTGACCCCGTTTGACATTTCATTTTAGTGGAGAAGCACCCTATATGTACATGGATCCAAGGAATCTTTGACCAATTCTGAGTATCATCAGTCATTTTCCCTCGGACAAGTAGGGTTTTGAGTGAATGGAGTAAAATTTACATTTTGACCCCTAGTAACCCCAAACATTTGTCGATTTAAAAAACCGAACTATTATACATGCGTACGGTCAAAAGGAATATGTTGGCCAATTCTCAAGATCCTAGGTCATTTCAATAAATTGCAAATGCGTTTTAAGTGAAAATCACGTTTTGGCCCTAGTTACCCTTGTGTGACCTTTGACCCCTTATGCTTTACAACCTGAGTAGTGGTGCACATAAGGGTACTTATGACCAAATATGGTCAAAATCGGCTCAATGGTTACGGAGCTATAGGCCTTATGACAGGAGAAAGAAGAAAGAACTAGAGATAATTGTGATCTTAGATCACGGATATTAGTCGAGGGCTTTGACCTTTGACCTTGCTATATGTTGTCAAAGGGCAATAACCTGAAGTTGTACTATATTTGATAATTGTTTTTATAAATTTCAGCCCTGAAGTAGTTAAAAAAATACATTTGAACCCTAATGACCTTTTCTTGACCTTTGACCCCAAACTTATAATTGACTTTTTTTCTTGGCTTATCAATGCGCACAAGAATAAAGTAGTCCGGTCAAAATCAGAGCATGTCTTCAGTTTTACACCTGTATAGTTCAATGACCCCTAGTGACCCCGTTTGACATGTCACTTTTAATGGAGAAGCACCCTATATGAACATGGATAAGAGGAATCTTTTGACAAATTCTGACAATCATCGGTCATTTCGTCTCGGACATGTAGTATTTTGAGTGCGCGGAGTGAAAATGTACATTTTGACCCCTAGGGACCTTTTCTTGACCTTTGACCTTAACGGTATGATTGACTTTTGTTCTTGTCTCATCAATGCTCACAAAATAAAAGAAACTCGGTCAAAATCGGAGCATGCCTTATATTTACCCCCTGTAAAGTTCAATGACCCCTAGTGACCCCGTTTGACATTTCACTTTTAGTGGAGAAGCACCCTATATGTACATGGACCCAAGGAATCTTTTGACCAATTCTGAGTATCATCAGTCATTTTCCCTCGGACAAGTAGGGTTTTGAGTAAATGGAGTAAAATTTACATTTTGACCCCTAGTAACCCCAAACATTTTTCGATTTAAAAAACCGAACTATTATATATGCGTACGGTCAAAAGGAATATGTTGGCCAATTCTCAAGATCCTAGGTCATTTCAATAAATTGCAAATGCGTTTTAAGTGAAAATCAGGTTTTGACCCCTAGTTACCCTTGTGTGACCTTTGACCCCTTATGCTTTACAACCTGAGTAGTGGTGCACATAAGGGTACTTATGACCAAATATGGTCAAAATCGGCTCAATGGTTACGGAGCTATAGGTCCCATGGCGGAAGAAGAAGAAAGAAGAAGAAAGAAACAGGACGAATACAGTATATTAGTCGTTTCTCGACTAATATAAGAAGAAGAAACAGCTAGAATACAGTATATTAGTCGTTTCTCGACTAATATAAGAAGAAACAGCTAGAATACAGTATATTAGTCGTTTCTCGACTAATATAATTAAAGCCACATGTTTAGCAACAGTAAAGTTAGCAATCTAAACGTCGAGTGAGTCAAGGGTGGGAGCGGTGGATGAGGAGCCGGTGGACGAGGAGCCCATATAGGTTTGTACACAAAATAGCGGAAAACTAGAACTTTTGAAATTGATGCCATTTTAAAAGTATTCATAGGAAAGTTTTCAAACTTCTCATATGTGTTAATAACATGTGCCTGCTACTATGAATACTAATATTGAATTGTTATCTAGACATTCTCTACTAGAATATGATGTTCAATTCAGGGAGTGTTTTAATGTAAAAAATACACAGTTTTATTCATTTTATTGATTAAACAATGGCCAAATCGCAGTCTCTCTATTTCATTTGTGTGACTCTTCAGTCCTTTTCTACCCTGGGTAGTAAAACATTTAACTAAAAAAGCCAGAAGTGTTTCTTCACAGAATTGTTCATAGATTTATGAAAAATTTGCTATTTTGACCTATTTTGGACCACCCTGTATTCAAAATAAAAGGAACTTTAACGATATTCATGTAGTTCATTTTGATAATCATTTTCTTTTAAATTAAATGGTCCATGCTAACTAAATTTCATAGAATATTATATACAAACATTAATTTTATGCATTATTTCATCATAATTTTAGACACCCTGTACTTTTCTTGTGTACATTTTGGGCAAATGATTCTTAGCAAATTTGGTAGCACCTTCTGCGGTTGTTCTGATTTTGGTGACTATTTTCAGCTAAACCCTAATTGTACAAACTATCAAACTATTTTGTGAGGAGCAAAAACGATCAAATTTGTTATGTTCCACCCTGTAAAAATTGTACACACCCTGTATAATTTGATTCATTTTTGCAAAAATAAAAAACCTTGAATCTTAAGCTTTCCAACAATATATAGTTTGTGGGTCATTAAGTATGCAAAACTTAAGTTTTGTCCCGTTTAATCAGAATTGGTGCATTTCTCAACATTATTAGAAGTGAAACTTTTTTTTGGACCAGTTTGTGACTTCTGACCGTATGGTTAATAAATTCGCGTCCCGGGGGGGGTGGGGGGGGGGGGGGGGGGGGGGGCGGGGGGGGGGGGATCCCCCTCGACGCCAGAAGTTTTTTGAAATTCACGGTTGAAAAGAACGCATTTCCCTTTTTTTTGAACACTTATTGCAGGTTTTTTCTCAGTTCAACGTTGCAATTTCTCACCAGTAACTCATGTGTTAACACCAAATCTTAATACTTTAGACTGAGTTCAACCCTAAAACATCATTATATTAGCCTATAGTAACTTAATCTGCAGCTGGTTTTACCGGCGATCTCACTGGTTCAATGTGTGTCACATGACACGGCAGTGGCGAAGCTAGGTTATTCATATTGGAGGGGGGGGGGGCGAGAAATGAAAATGACCCGACAAGATTTTGTGAGTGAAGAATTTTTTTCGAGTTTACACCTATTTTTTGCCAGATTTAGCTACATTTTGACTCTAAACAAGCTTGTACCAATATTGCATTTTGGGAAGACATTATGCGCGCGTAGCGCGCGAACAAATTTAATCTGTGTACTTTGACCATGATTCCTTTGGTCAAATGAACCGAGAGTGCCAATCTCAACAGACACGACGTCAATATTGGTGGGGGGCGGTCGCCCCCTTCGCCCCCCCCCCCCTCTTCTTGCTACGCCACTGTGACACGGGTTATTCTCCCTTTCAAGTTTAACAGACTGACAGAAAAAAGCATCGATGCCTAATAATCTCTTCAATTTAGTTTCTTTTAGTTTATCTATTTGTCTATTTTCATTTTTATCTCTTATTTTTCTTTTCACCCGGTTTGGAGGGTGTTTAATACACGTGATTAACCTTTTGAACCCTAGCTGTCCCCGTCTGTTTGTAACCCTCAAGAAAAGGGAACAGAACATTTTCGACTTTACATTTATTTGTGCTAAGATTGAGGTACATTTCTGCTTTTAAACAAGCTCCTACTCCCAAACTATTGCATTTTTGAAACATATCCGCGCGGATCATAATTCCATGATTCCTCTTGTCAAATGAACGGACAATGCCAATCTCAACCGACATACAGTCAATATTGGAGGGGCAACCCCCCCCCCCCCCCCCCCCCCCCCCCCCCCCCGTGACCCCTCTGGTTACGCCACTGCCTCTCCCTTGTCTCCGTTGTCCGGGCCCCGCTCTTCCTTTCTCTTTTTCCTCTCCTTTCCCTTCCCTCTCCTTTCCCCTTTTTATTTTAGGACAGACCCAAGGAGGGTGTTTCACACCCAAAACACCCCCCCCCTGAGTACGCGCCTGCCCAACATGGTTACTGGAATTACTTTATAACCCTTTATAGGCCTATACCCTACACACCCCACCTGATTGGGACGCATTTTTTCGATACGCCCAACCCTAAAACCAGAAATGCCAGTGGTAGACGAGCTGCAAATAATATAATATATCGCACGTGTTTGTATATTTACCTTCCTTTTTTTGCATTTCCTGGACAAACTGTGTTACATTTAGACCCGTTTCGATCTATTTGAACCCATTTGGATCTATTTTGGACCCGTTTGGTCCCGTTTGTACCCATTTGGATCCATTTGGACCCGTTTGGACCCGTTTGGACCCATTACCAAATATACAAACACCCATTATATTATTGTGTTCATGTCGTCCCCGATGTTGTCCATCCATTTATTATTTCAATAATTGAGATATATTCACAATAATATAATAAACTAGTACGAAAACATGCGTAAAAATACACTAAACCAACGCCTAGAGATTTTTATTTTTTTGTGTGAATATAATTTTAAGCTTAGACAACAATATGACAAGCACTCTACAATACAATCCAAAAATTGGCAAATGACACAGTGAAGAACTCTAATACCCTAATTACATTGAGTGTTCGCGTAGTAGCACGTGACACGCATTTGTGTACTCACAGAGATTGTTATGTAATACCTTCCTGCTGGTGTATTAACAGTCGGGGTACATGTTTGAATTTATTCTTAAAAACTTTAGGCCAAATAAAATACTTACAAGTTTAGGGCGCTATTTATTATTTTCGTAAACAACGCACAATCACCATTTACCAGCGCGCAGCGTGATCGCACGATTGATTGCGGCATATTATGTGATCTTTTTCAAGTAGCTTCCAAGTAGCGCCCTCTATCATTGATTTTTACTATGAAAGCAGATTTTCTTGCAGATTTGCATTTTTGATAATAAATCATAAAGATCGTCTAAGTTGATCAATACGATTCCTAATTACTTCAAAATCATGGTTTGAAAATAGATTGTACTGAGTGGTACAATCTATTTTTTCAAATTTTACTCTATAAATTCACTCTAAAACTATGATTTTGAGGTTATTAGGAATAGGAATCGTATCGCTCTCATAACTTGGAATATATTTATGCTTTATGATCAGAAAAGTAAATCTGCAAGAAAATCTGCTTCCAATTTTATTTCGAGGATTGAGGGCGTCCCCTGGAAAAGATCACATTAGTAATATACGGACGAGGCTTTTGTAAAACCTTTTTATTTCATGGTTCTGGGGGATGGTTAACAACAAAACTTGATTTAAATGCTCATCATTGGACTACAGTAAATGTATTATACCAAGATTACAGCATTTTAAATTTTAGCAAAATATTTATGGCCAAAAAAAAAAATGTATAGAATTCCTGAAAATTCATACGTGATGGGACGAGAATCACTTTTATAATCACGCTATTTACGCACAAAGGGTAACCAAAGGGGTCACTAATTAGTGGCCAGTGAGGCACAGCTTTTGGCTTTGAAAAGCTTTTAAGATTATTATTTTAGGACATAATTCACGTGACACGATACATTTTTTTGCATTTCCTAATTTGACCAGTGTTTATTGTTGGCAACTGACCTTTTTCTTATTCTTCTGAATTTAGGCCCCTATATCTCGAACCCTTGCCCTGACCAACCAAGTGACATGACGGTTGAACAGACCCTTTACTTACCATGCTTACTCTTTGAAGTCACCAGAACACAGAGCAATTCTACTGCATGCTGGGATAACATTGAAAGATGCCGGTATATAAATTAAAATTTTAAATTGACAATTGCTTAATCAAAATATAAAAAACTTATGACCATCGCTGTATAAGTAAACAATAGATGTGTTCATTCTTTTTTACGCTTAACACAAATTTAAAATAGTTTTTGAGATTACAATGTTTCGATCATAATAAATTTAAAAAAATGCTTATGACTGTTATTAATGTTAACAAAATAGGGGTTCATTCTTGTATTTGTATCCATTAATAAATATAATCAATGGCTTCTTCAAAATAAATAAATTGTTATGACTATCGATGCGAACAAGGTGTATATTGTTTTATGTATTCACTCTACACATAATATGAATGTTACTCTTTATAAATGTAATGTAATCAGGTCTTTATATGACTGTCAGTGGTTAATGGAAAGAGTATATGTCGAATGTTAATTTTTAAAGCTATTTCATTTTTGTACACAGTGATTTTTAATGCATTGTGATATGACACTGAGCATAATTAAACACTGACTAGTAAATCACTTCAAGATAATTCATATCACGTATGTTCACCATTCAACGCGGCAAATTTCTTACACTTCCCTAAAACTAAAACAGATTTAAGGATTGATGAAACAAATAAAGGGAAGTTTGTATTGTAAGACAACGAACTTCGAATAGTCATTCAAAGAACAATATTGCATTAAATAATTGTTATCACTTTTGAAAAAGTGTGTGACATGTTGGAATGTCACGTGGATAGTATTAAGCATCAATCATCGTCTAGTTTTCAATTCAATATTATGAATATACAGAACACAACAATTCCCTGTTTACAGATAGGCCTATCACGTTTGTTCAACTTTCCACGCGGCAGATTTCAATATTATGCACATACATGTAGGGCTTTACAGATTACAGATAGGCCTACAACCCTGTTTGCAAAACTAAACAATAAATTGAAAATTTAACCCTTTATGTATTAAGTCATTCATCATTCATTTTAAAGCTTTATTTATACCACCAATCATGTACAGGTATTGCCTTTTGGTAATCAATCACACCAATGAAATTCTTAAATCTTTCCACGGGGCTAACACAATAACATTTGGTCCTACACAAAAACGATTTGTCATAAAGGCCTTTTACAACATTCAATGCCTGTCTCAACAATTACTGTAACAATATATATACGACACGTTTGAAATGAAGGCAACAAAAGATAAATAAATAATTACTTTTAAGTATGACCGTCCCCGGTTTTTCAAATATGAAACAGTATACAAAAAATTTGAATTGCCTTTATCGACTATTTCCTGGATAAATTTGCTATTCTTATACTAAATTGCCCATTATCAAGCCCGGCAAGGGGCAAAGTTGTCATTTAGATAGGATTTAAATAAATCCCATAGATTTTCTCTTTCCTTCTCCCTTTTTATCTTCCTCTTCTCTTTCCTTTATTTCCTTTCCCCCTTCCTTCCCTCTATCTCTTCCTCTCTTTCCTTTCTTTCACTCTCCTTCCTCTTTTCCCTTTCCTTTCCCTTTTTCTCTTCCTCTCTTCCCTCTCATCTCCCTCCTCTTCGATTTTTTTATGCCCGCTAGTTTGAGCGGGCCCTCTTGGTCAAAGCCGTCTGAGAGGCACTCTAACCCCCGGCCCCCTTCCTGACCCCCAGGAGATACGCTACTGCGCGGAAAGCACCTTCTTCAAGTTTGCAATACCATAATACAATACCAAGAAACATGTGGTCTCTCATTGTGAGAAACATTTAATAGTGCGGCACTAAACATGCTAAACAAGTGATGATAAGATCGAAGTCTCGACGCAACGTGAACACACCGAAAAACATGTCACCTGGTATAAATTGTCACACGCGTACACCCCCGCCTTACTCTGTGTTACGCACGAAGCAAACACTTTAAGTTTATGAACTAAAATGATCGGCTCCAAAAAAATCCATAAAACCATCTTGATAAGGTTAAAGCCAAGCAAAGCTTTTAACAATAAAAAAGTATAATATGACGATTTTACGTCCGCCACCTACTATTAAAATGGTCAATGAGTTTCAAATGTTTAAACAAGAACAAAAAATACGCGCAAAGCGTCCAAAAAGACACTTGTTGAAATAAAATGGAAATGGAAAACTTTTCAGAAGCCGTCTACTTAAGCTTCAGTCATGACAGCATTAACATGTAGCCCTAAGGCATAATTTTACCTTCCGTATATGCAACCCTTACAAAAAAATACAAAATTAGTTATACAAAATAACCATAACTAATGACAAGTACACAAGGAAAGAACACTATAGTAGAATAAGGAATCTCGTTGTTTGTTTCACAACAATTTTACCACACTCGGTTCTTTTTTCAATTTGCCGAAAAGGTGACATCACCATCCTAACACGATGCACACTGACATTTATCTTCTATTTGATAAAACCGATTTTCATGATCAAGAAATGCAATGAGTAGTGAAAATATTTAAAAGTTAGTAATCAAACAACGAACACGTATAGGCCTATTAGTTTAAAATATTTATAGTTGATTAATTAATGGCATTTTTGCATCGTTCGATACTAATCATTTTGGGATACCCTGAAACAAAATTAAACAACTAAACAAATGTGACCAATCATCCCCATCACTAAATGATCTGTCACTTACCCTGGAACAGAAATGCTTCTGACCATTAAAGGCTTAAAGCATTGAGACAAAATAATTATTCAATTAAATCAACCCACAGTTTCATAATTAAACTGATATAACATTCATCCCTAAAAAGCTGCCATCACTAGCAGTGAATAAATCATTACATGTCACGGGAATTTAAACCAAATTAGTTAATATTCCACCAAATTTGATGCAAATTGTTATTTGAATAATGTTGATATACTAACCAAAAGCTTCACATCGGAAAAACCTTTTTAGGGCCATGCATGGGCCAAATCACGAGAGGTGACCCTCAACTTTATACTATCATATGCAATACCAATTGCATTTTACCTCCTCTGCTTAAGAACGAAAGATTACCCAAAAAATTGGTCACTGAAAGGCAACAGCACTGGCTTGGTGCGCGAAAACAAATGCTATATACACGAATGTGGCCAGTGAAATACAGTTAGGCTATGAACAAACACTTACGATTATTATTTTAGACAAAACTCATGTGACACGATAAAATATGCATTTTCAGATTCATCAATACAGTACTTACTGATGGCAACTTTTAGTATTCTATTAAATTTAAGGCTCCATATGACGAACTCTTGTTGTGACCAAGTGACATGTAAATGGTTGAACAGACCTCTTGACTTCAACAAATACACATGCTCAATTCTCCTTCTCTTCCCACCCCTTCTTCTTATCCACTCCCCTATCCCCCATTTAAGAGGTCGCGGCCCCACGGCCCACCTGCATCCACTACAGATAGACCATTATCATGATAATTTACCCAAATCCGGTTTAATCTCTATCGGACAATACAAAAACAACGACACTATTATTTTACTACCAACTATTATTATTGACGTCGACTTTGTTAAATTTATTCAAACCGTATTTGACCTTCCCAATTACCCAACTATATTTATTTCAAAGTATATAACCCTATTTCATATTCGTCATTGAACACTCCACACTTTCCCTATTTATATGACTGTATAAAATATTCTCTCAAGAACACTTTAATACTATCTGACGGCCTGAAAACCATACTAACATCTGCATTGCTCACCCCGTGTGCGTCTATTCTAAAATCTAGTGCTTCTCATAATTATATCTTAAACAAACACAACACGCTTCATCACAAATACGAAACGTGCCGACTTTTCACCACGTCCACCGCGACTGCGTCTATTCCAAAAACTAGTACGTAGTCATTTTCCACATCTTCATAAGTACCACTTACTCCCTCAACGGCTCAACCAATCTATGCATAATCTCCAGCAGTGCATTTTTGGGTTTAAACCCCCAAGCGGCCACCACGTCCATGTCTTTTCATATATCGGCAAAATTCACACCGCGTCCACGTCTTTTCATAACCCTGGCGAAATTTCACCGCGTCCACCGCGACTGCGTCTATATTCAAACCTAGTACTTGATATTTTGCACTATAAAAACATACGAAAAGAACACCCTCCACACCAACTTTTTGTCATACATTTAGATAGAATTATACCGACATTTCTGGCCAAACCCTCCACATATACCTTAATTACACCGCGTCTACGTCTTTTCATAACCCTGGCGAAATCTCACCGCGTCCACCGCGACTGCGTCTATTTTCAAACCTAGTACTTGACATTTTGCACTATCACAAACAGACGACAAGAACACCCTCTACACCAACTATTTTTCATATATTTAGATAGAATTATACCGAAATTTCTGGCCAAATCATCACCCTCCACATATACCTTAATTACACCGCGTCCACGTCTTTTCATAACCCTAGCGAAATTTCACCGCGTCCACCGCGACTGCGTCTATTTTCAAACCTAGTACTTGGATTCTGGCATCTCGTGACAATAATCAAATAACACGACGTTTCTCACTTTTACTCCATTACCACTTAGTCCCTCAACGGCTCAACCAATCTATGCATACTCTTCAGAGCAGTGCATTTTGGGGGTTAAACCCCCAAGCGGCCACCACGTCCATGTCTTTTTATGTATCGGCAAAATTCACACCGCGTCCACGTCTTTTCATAACCCTGACGAAATGTCACCGCGTCCACCGCGACTGCGTCTATATTCAAACCTAGTACTTGACATTTTGCACTATCACAAACAGACGAAAAGACCACCCTCCACACCAATTCTTTTTCATATACTTAGATAGAATTATATCGACATTTCTGGCCAAAACATCACCCTCCACACATACCTTAACCATAGCGAATTGTGTATAAAATAACCAACATCACACACTAAGCATACCCCTGTAACGACGTTTCTCACTTTTACTCCATAACTACCACTTACTCCCTCAACGGCTCAACCAATCTATGCATACTCTTCAGCAGTGCATTTTGGGGGTTAAACCCCCAAGCGGCCACCACGTCCATGTCTTTTTATGTATCGGCAAAATTCACACCGCGTCCACGTCTTTTTATAACCCTGGCGAAATTTCACCGCGTCCACCGCGACTGCGTCTATATTCAAACCTAGTACTTGACATTTTGCACTATCACAAACAGACGAAAAGAACACCCTCCACACCAATTCTTTTTCATATACTTAGATAGAATTATATCGACATTTCTGGCCAAAACATCACCCTCCACACATACCTTAACCATAGCGAATTGTGTATAAAATAACCAACATCACACACTAAGCATACCCCTGTGAAGGGTATAACAGAATTACTCCTTTTTAATTTTAAAAACAAAATAAACATAATTTTTTTTGAAGAATATGCTTAAAGATGCATATTTCTTGGTCAGTCTAAACCCATTTGGTCTAATGCCAAAATGTCTAATCCAAATTGGTCTAAACCCATATGGTCTAATTCCAATTGGTCTAATACCCAATATGTATAATACCCAATTGGTCTAATACCAATTTGGTCTAATAGTCATTTTGTCTATCCCCATATGGTCTAAACCCATTTGGTCTAATATTCAATTGGTCTAATATCCAATTGGTCTAATTTACAATTGGTCTAATATCCAATTGGTCTAATATCCAATTGGTCTAATATAATATTAAAAACAAGATGTAAACCCAGTTTTGCTATCTTATGAGTCGTTTTCATGTGAGTACGGGTGCATTTGTTTAGTCCACCAAAGGGGTTTCGTCGGCTTACTTTTATTTCTGCACCACCCCAATATGAAATATTATTTACCTAGCTACTATAGCTACGCTACATGTACTAAAAAATCTCCAAATTCAAACTTCAAAGTGTTTTATCCAAATCAAAATATTTTCTATAATAAGAAAGACCCTGAATATCTTTTCAAATTCAAGTTCCCACAATGTATGTGGGTCTACATGTACATGAGTCAATACATGTCAATGGTCAATCAAAGAAGTTGGCTACATTTCATCAGTGACAGTTGGAGATGTAACAATACTAGTACTCCCAATGGTCAACCACATGTAGGTTTAACAATCAAGGGGGTACTGAAAAACAACTTAATTTCACAGCAAATTAATTTAGTGAATTAGCAATTTGTCATCGTTTTGCTGCAATCTGTTTTCACTAATTTGTATCATTTTCCTATAACCATTATAAATTATATAATTGGCGGCAATTTAATTTGGCGAAATGGATCTCATAGCGAAATTAAGTTGTTTTACAGTAATTGACAAGTAAGCTTGCTAGTGGTTTCCCTTACCACATGGGTGGGGCATGGTGCAAGGACATTGGCTCATGTTGAAAGTATGTTCTCTATATTACAATGATATACCAGAATTATTTTACAAACTAATTTTACGAAATGGTTATTAGACAATATGGGTATTAGACCAAATGGTTATTAGACCAAATGGATATTAGACCAAATGGATATTAGACCAAGTGGAAATTATACCATATTAGACCAATTGGCATTAGACCAACTGGGTTTTAGACAAAATGGTTATTAGACTAAATGGTTATTAGACCGATTGGATGTTAGACCAACTGACATTTAGCCCAACTGGTCTTAGACCAATTGGTATTAGACTACATGGGTATTAGACCAAATGGCTTTAAACCTAATGGCAATTCACCTATTTCTCCTGTTTATCTCAAAATTAAAATATTTTAAAATATTAATTGTTAAAACAATAAAAGGTGGATGTTCCGATCACTTTAGCATCAAGTTGAAAATCGGACCAGCAATCGGTACACCTACCAAGGTGATATATGTATTTCAATCCAATTGTGTGTATACTTGTATTTTGATTATTGTCTGTGTTGCATGAACCAATTGATTCATCAGAGCTCTTTGTAGAGAGTTACCAGTTTCATTTGTAATCACTTTAGAAGTTATTGTTCACATTTGCTCTTTACAAAAAAAAGGTGAGTAATTGACAATTTGATGTGTTTATGCCGCACTATCAACATAAATAGAACACATTTTGCTATTAATTATACAGATATTTCCAAATTTTTTAGCCAGGGGGGCGATCACCTATCACCACCCCCCCCCCCCCCCCCCCCACCTCCACAATATTTTAGTCATGTCGGTTGAGATTGATCGTTTCATTCGACCTCTAGTGTTGACATCACCGTTCTAGCCACCATGAATTGTCACACAAATTTGATAATAATGTCAAAAATATTCTACAGGTCTGACTGGCCCATAATTTACAAGCGTTGTGATTTTTTAAAACACATTTTTCAATATTCTACAAAAAATTAACAAGAACTAAGATTGTTTTGGGGGCCAATAATTTGAGAATCTGGTTTGGTTTTCAAATAATTTCCTAAATTTTGAATATTTTAGACAGAACAAAGAGAAAATAAAAAGAAGACACAGACTGACCCGCCCCAACTTGAAAAGGTTCATCCAACTGCAGATTTTGTGTGTGTGTTTTATCGGGGTTTTTTTCATTTCCAAGCAATCATTATGATGAGCAGTTAATAATCATACATCAAATATGTTATTTACCGCAGGTCATTGATCGTGATAACAGGATACCTGACTTTGACACCAGAAGAAAAGCAGTAAAACAACAGACGACTATCACGTTATCAACAATATCAGTAAGTGCATAGTGCATTACGGTTCCGTTCCCTTAAAGTTTTGAGATTTTTCTGACCACGGAAACGGGTTGGTATCCGTGGTTATAACTCAAGTAGCGGGTCCCTTGAGTAGAGCACAAAGTTGTCTGCTTTCTCTTATAGAAAGTGGAATTTCATGTTTTGTTTCCAATATTTTCAATCTACAAAATACACAAGCAAATAGTTTTGACTAATATTTCATGTAAATTAATGTTTGCCTTTGGTCTAAATACTCAAAATATTCAATAAAAGAAATGCTTATGGGGTGCAGGTGTGTTTAGCTCAAATTGAAAACTGAAGAAGGCACAAGTTGAATTTACAAAGCAGACAACTTTGGGCTCTACCGGGCCTTGGGTATAAAATAAATAAGATCCAAACTTGGAACTGATTGGCCAACGTTACTGAATCTTCTATCACTTAAAGAAGGTGTCCGGCAAGCAAAACATTGTGCATTATATGGTAAAAAAAGAATTGTCGGGCCCAAATCACGTATTAATATAGAACAAAACATCATAAGTATCTTAAAAAACGAATAAACACTGCCATCTCTCAACATGCAATTTTTAAAATTCGTGGCAATCGAAAGTCTCCTGGCATCAATGAAGTCATAGTTATACAATGCACTTGCATACATTTGAGCACCAATAACCATGACGTCATTGATCCCGGGACTTTCGATCACCGCGAATTTTAAAAATGGCATGTTGAGAGATGCCAGTTTTTTATTCATTTTTATGATAAGTACGATGTTTTGTTCTATATAACTACGCGATTTGGGCTTGATAATTATTTTACTAATATATAATGCTGTGCTTGCTGGACATTTCTTTAACTGTTGGAGTATGGTGTCCGTTGGCTATATGTACTGATCTCTGTAAAGCAAGTTTGTTTCCAGTAGGCCTCGCATATTTCATCAATTGCCTTATAGTTTTCTGTTTGAAAAATTTGCAAAATTCTACTAATGCAACAGCTTGTTTTTTCTTAAGCAAAAATCAATATGCTGCAAGATTTTTAAGGAAATTGTCAAAAATGTTGAAAGCAAAAATGTTAACGCCTCCCCCCCCCCCCACATTTTGTATTTAAGAAACAAACTTTTTAGGGGCCTGAATTTCCTATATTTTGTCTACACCAGTAATCACCAAGTGACAAAAACTGTCTTTGAAGAAGAAAGGAAAATTAGTTGAAATACGGACATTTTTCAATTCAATTGACTCAGTTTTGTCTATTAAGCGTGATAAGAGTCATTTTGAAGCTTAAAAGTTCCCCTACCACCAAGACAAAACACCACATTTTTATCCCCCTGGTTTATAATTATCCCCCTGGTTTATAAAACCAGAAGGGGATTTTGTCATCATGTAATGTGTGTCTGTCTGTGGGTGTGTGGGGTGTGTGGGGGTGTGTATGTGTGTGCCTTTTGGTTAGCCTTTTTTCCAAATGCTGTATCTGTTGAAAGGATGGACGGATTGACTTCAAACCTTCAGTGATAGGTAGGCCATGGTCAAACACTGTAGCTGCTTGTTTGGGGTCTAATTTGCAAAGGTCATCTGAGGTCAAAGGTCATCTAGAGGTCAAATCGTAAAAGTTGCCAGAATGCTGTATCTGTTGAAAGGATGGACGGATTGACTTCAAACCTTCAGTGATAGGTAGGCCATGGTCAAACACTGTAGCTGCTTGTTTGGGGGTCTAATTTGCAAAGGTCATCTGAGGTCAAAGGTCATTTAGAGGTCAAATAGTAAAAGTTCCCTGATTGACTTCAAACTTGGAGAAAAGAAACATGAACACCGGGTGAACATGTTTAAAATAAATTAGAAGTCATCCAAGGTCATCTGAGGTCAAAGGTCATCCAGAGGTCAAATCTTAAAAGTTGCCAGATTGACGTCAAACTTGGAGACAAGAAACATGAACACCGGGTGAACATGTCTATAATAAATTAGAGGTCATCTGAGGTCAAAGGTCATCCAGAGGTCAAATCGTAAAAGTTGCCCGATCGACGTCAAACTTGGAGACAAGAAACATGAACACTGGGTGAACATGTCTAAAATAAATTAGAGTTCATCCAAGGTCATCTGAGGTCAAAGGTCATCCAGAGGTCAAATCGTAAAAGTTACCCGATTGACGTCAAACTTGGAGACAAGAAACATGAACACCGGGTGAACATGTCTAAAATAAATTAGAGGTCATCTGAGGTCAAAGGTCATCCAGAGGTCAAATCGTAAAAGTTGCCCGATCGACGTCAAACTTGGAGACAAGAAACATGAACACTGGGGGAACATGTCTAAAATAAATTAGAGGTCATCCGAGGTCAACGGTCATCAGAGGTCAACCAAGGTCAAAGGTCAACAAGGGGTTAATTTGTGCAATGAACACCGTGGGAACATGTAAACAAATAATTAGAGGTCATCTGAGGTCAAAGGTCATCCAGAGGTCAAATCGTTAAAGTTGACCGATTGACCTCAAACTTGGAGAAAAGAAACATAAACACCGGGGGAACATGACCCATATATGACCGTTGACCTCATTTAGTTGATCTCCCAGCCAGGGGGATTCGCAAGTCGTGACTTGCAGTATTTTTATTTGTTTGTATATTGTATTATTATTATTTCAAAGCAAAAGAGATTGTCAAAAAGCGTAATATGTGCAAATATGTGAATAAAAGGAATATGACTGACTGTATGGTCATCTGTGGAAATAATTTAATTATCATATTTATTACTGTACTAAGTCTTTGCTCATGTAAGACGCTAATGTAGGTGCATTATGGGGGGCACTCCCTCTATAGTTAAATCAGTGCCAAATTGGCGAGAAATAATCGGTGTTATCTCTCCACGCGTAAAAGTAATTCAAGCGTATTTGCGCGATTATGGCCACATGCACCCATTTTTGGTCGCACATGGGCGTCACACATATGATACACAGTGCGGTTGCTGTCTTCATGCGCTCCCTCGTCCTTCTGTATTCATTCGCTGCTGTAATGAGGTTTCGCTAATTTGGAACTGATCAAACTATAGTGAATTGTGAAGTACATCAACCCAACATCAGCCAGAACACTGTTTGTTTTGTTTGTATCTCTTCTAAAAGTGCATTTATTGATCTATTCCATTACTCCTGTAAGGGAGTGTTCAGAATACTTGGGGGGGGGGGGGGGGGGGGGGGGGGGGCTGGGCTGAATGAGGGGGCTGGGCAAAAACGTTTTCTAGTTTGAAAAGGGGGGGTCAAAAATAAAGTTAAGACACCAAAAAAGTTGCCCAGTCCCCTCCTCCCCCGCCCCCAGTATTTCTGAACACTCCCTTAAGTGTTCACGGACCAATCAATCAAAAGAGAAACTACAATATTCAGAATACACTAACAATTTCTAATTACACTTACCATGGATAGTGTACAAGCACAACACTAGACTTTGTCATGTTTGTTTTGATTCATTGTTCACACTGTACTGCTACTACAGTATTTTTCTTGCTGGTATTGTTATTGCGCAATAACCCCCAGATTTCAAATATGTGACATTTTGAAAATTGTCAAAATATATTAAAGGACACAGGAAAAGGGATGATAATCCTGCTGCAAGTCTTTGTGGACATTCCATTACAATAAACAGGGCCAGAAAAATGAACGCACCACAAATGACATCATTTGTGGTATATTGATTATCAGTGAGTATCATGAATAGATTCAAACCAGTCACCTGGAATTTTCTTTTCATAGTACTCACTGAGCTAGCAATAGTTTCACAATTGATGCCATAATCAACTAGCACATATATTGAATGCTTTCTGGTCCCTCCGCGTAGACTTGACTCAAATCACACCACTTGTATTTGCATTTCATATGCCCTCTAAGGATGTTGTCTAATTAACACATTAATCCCCCTGTTTATGACTTTATGGAAAGAAGATCAAGGTTTCTTTTTGTATTAGAACTATGGTTTAACATGTTATAAGGACATTAGAAAATAATGTATCACTATTTGACTGAGAAAAAACGCTGTTCTATGGGCAAACGAACTACTCAGGTAGGTTTGGGACAGTGTTCAACATTTTCAAGTACTTTTTAGTAACTTAAAAAATTTGAATTTTCAACAGCAACAACAAAAATGTGAATTTGGGAAACAGAAAGAATGGGTTGGTCGGGCCGTAGAAGAGGGTGTTTTCTTCTGACACCTTCAAGTTGGAAAAAGTGTACTTATTGTCCCAGTATCGTTCAATACAGGAACATAAACGTTGCCAGTATCGCTAGATACTGGTACAATTTTACCATTCCATAATTGGTCGATATTGGAATACTTAAAGGTTCCAGTTTCAAGCGATACTGGAACGATTTTATGTTCCAGTATCGGGCGATAATGGTACACATGCTACCAGAAGTGATTTATCCCAGTATTCTACGATACTGGTACATAATAATATTCCAGTATCGCCGATACTAGAATATTATGTGTTCCAGTATCGTCTGAGGGTTCTTATGAAGAGCAAATTTTCAGACAATTATACAAATTAAAAACTGGGCATCGTCATGCATGGCATCCACTGTTTATCTAGTGATTCACGACCATAGGATGAGACCTATGGGTCTACCAAAGATGAAAGATTTACAGAGTTAAAATGAGCTAACATCGGCTCCTTCACCACTACAGAAAAACTGATATAATACCAAATAAATTATATCTATACTCTTTATACTGAGACCACAGTGAAGATAAGTCTTTCCTCTATCTATTTCAGGACTTTCGGATCATTTTTGAAATTTCTTATGTTTTTATTTATTTTTTGAAAATTCCCTACATTTTCACCTTCTTGAATTTCTGTAGACTAAACGGAAAGTGCTATGGCCATGAAACTTTGGGAATAAATTTATAAGCATATTACCTAAATTCTCTCGTGAGTTTTTGCAAATACAGTGTTTACTTTTTGAAAAATTTCTTTTTTTCAATTTTGATTTTAGGGAAATTTTCAAAAGGCTGTAAAAAGATCTAGAAACACTTAATTAATAAAACTCACGAGATAACTTTCTAAACTTAATTACCTTTAATATGACACCTTGTTTGTGCAAATTGAACATGTAGTTTTTTCTGTAGAAATTCACAAAATTTGGCAATATAGTGTTTCTAGAAAAATAGTAAAAAAGTACTAACATTCCCAGTGAATAAACCATCCATCACCGCTCAGTTGTGGAGGGGAAAAATTGTGTTATTCCTTGATGTTTTGGCATCAAAATAAAATAAAAGTCTTAAGCATACATTGATTTTAAAGAAGAGAAAAAAATATTTACAAAACTATGTGTTTTTCTGAAATTTGGCAGTATTTGGGAAATCGGCTACGCCTCCTGTGTTAAGTCAATGGGTTTTCAAATAACGAAAAATTCCGTAAATCAAAACGGCTTTTTGGAAAAAATTCAAACTTGGCATATCATCTTTTCTTATCAATATACACATCCTCTGATATTTGAAGCAAATCATTGCTGGTCACCTTAGCCGAGTTAGCCACCTTAAGGAACTTCTGTGTTAGGCCAATGGAAATAGATTGTTAGTTACCAGTTGGAAGTTTGAAAAATGGACGAAGTAATTTTTCATTATTCATTATTTGGATTTTTTTTTCATTATCCATTATTAAATCAGAATTGATGTTTTTGAATGGAATTTAAGGCACCCCCACTATACAAATACCAGTGTTAAGTAATTGATACCCATTTATAAGTATTTTATACCCAACAAAATATGTAAGTTCCCCCTAGCATATATACTAGAATATTTCCAAAAATATTTGATGGATTTAAATAGTTTCCAGCTAGAAAGATGCACCCAATTAATTGTTAGGCACATTTTGATACCAAATTTGATGCCTTAAGACAATGCAACGATAAGAAATTGTGCCATTTACCAATTTGTATATAGAAAAAAGTGGCACTAGATCTCACTCCCTGGTTTTGTCCATAAATTAACAGACATTTTCTTGGTGGATTTTCGTGCACAGACATGGGAATCTACCAAACAATTATGTGAGGCATCATTTCAGAAAATCAATAAGCAGATCATAATTTATGTGTGGCAAGTTCGTCTGATTATGAGTGACATGGCAATTTGGTCCGATTATGAGTGACATGGCAATTTGGTCCGATTATGTGCGACATGGCAAAATGGTCTGATTATGTGTGAAATGATAATCTGGTTCGAGTATGAGTGACATGGCAATTCTGTGTGACATGGCAAAATGGTCTGATTATGTGTGACCAAATTGTTATGTCGCACATAATCAGACCAAATTGCCATGTCACTTATAATCGGACAAGCCTATTTTCTAAAAAAAATAAAAATCGCACAGCACTTAGCTTATTTGCAAAATGTTTCTGAGACAGACTATCTTCTTTGTTTGTTTATTATTATGTTGCATTCGTGCACAAAATGCCCCCCTGATGGGAAAAACCATTTGTGCCCCCGCCCCCAAGACCCATTTGTGCCCCCCGCCCCAGCCCCTCTAAAAAAAAGAATAAGGGGAAAAAAAAGAAATAGGGAAAAAACCGAGATTGCGTGCGGGGGTACTTGGTTTGTGTGGGCATATTCAGCTCAAATAGTAAAATATAAGTCAAAATTGTACATATAGTACATGTACTGTGCGATTTTTTTTTTGACCGTGCGAATTTGTTTAACCTCACCACCCCCCCCCCCCCCCCCCCCCCCACCACTTACGTGAAAATCACGAGTTGGTGACTTGGAAAAAATTTGGGGCAACCTTTTACGAAAATTTCAGAAATCTTGCCCCCCCCCTGAAAAAAATCCCAGCTACGCCACTGCTATAGGCCTTTTGGTTAGGGAGTGTTCATAAATACTTTGGTGGGGGGGGGGGGGGGGGGGGAGGGGGGGGGGGGGGGGGTGGAAAATATGAGGCGGGGGGCCAACCAAAAAAAAGGTTCTTAAAAGGGGGGTGTCAGGAAAAAAGTGCTTGTATAGGGGTGGGGGGGGGGGGGTGGGTCCAAAAAAAAAGGTTGGTATTTTGACAAAGCAGCAATTTTGAAACAGGACGGGGAGGGGGGGGGGGGGGGGGGGGTCAAAAAAAAAAAAGGTTCTTGAAAGGGGGGGGGGGTCAAGAAAAAAACCCACCTATTTGGGGGGGGGGGGGGTCCAAAAAAAAAAAGATGTCCATGGCTCAATTGTTTCCAACCCCCCTCCCCCCCCACCAAAGTATTTATGAACACTCCCTTATAGGTCTTTTGGTAAAAACATAGCAGAAGATATGATATGTCTGTACAAGCCACAAATGAGGTGCTTGTACAATCACTAGTAAATGGCTAGTCAAAGGTCATTTTATGAATACAAATTGAAGTAGGTGCTAATTTCTCTGGCATTTACTTATCAGTAAAAAGCAATTACTAATGTTCAAAATTTGCAGCTTTTACTTCAAAGTCATTGCTTATTTCTATGAATAAACATTTAAGTAAAAGGTTAGTAAAAGGGGGTTGTTACTTTAGTAAAAGCAATTACTTATTTTTATGAATACGGCCTAATTGTATGGTATTGTGAGTTATACAACCAACATTTCAGCGTGTGTTTTATATTGAGGGGCCCCAGAAAAGGGTCAAGTTTGGTATCAAAGTAATTCTTTAAGTTTTTTTCTATCCAAATTATCTTTCCGTTAGGTACTGCGAATCATTTTAAAGAGACATAAATGTTTAAAAAGGTATTGAAACTTTTTGGACATCCTTCACTTTTAAAACATCTTCTGTAAAAAAAAAAGAATTCCCATACATTCATGCAATAATATTCATGCAATACTTTCTCAATTACATAGAAACAACAGTGACAACCTTTTCAACTATTTATTGAGTGACTCACTGTAAAATTTATAATTTTCACATGATTCATTTTTTGCACTTGGTGATTGTCAACCATTTTGCACGGATTTTTTTAATTTAAATTTCAATGTTCATTGCATAGACACAAAAGAAATAATATTTATTATTTTTTTATTTTTGGGAGGTGCTTTAAAATTAAAATAAAACAATAACAATCCCGAAGAGTAAAAAATGTCCACATTTTACAGAAACAGGAACAAAATTGTGGGTATAGCAGGAAGTAAGATAAGGCATCCAAGCGTTCTTTTGATTGGCATGAATCCAAGCTATAATAAAAGGCCTATTTATAATATCATATCTTGGATTTTATTACACACAAAAAAACTTGTTTGTGTAATTTTTGAAATTCAAAGGTTTTTTTTATATCAACTATCCATCATAGACACTATTTGAAATCCGTGTACTTATATCTTCCATGGTCACAAAGGTAAAATCATGGTTTTTTTAATGTTTTTTCACTTATTTTCTGTACATATTGATATTTTTGTCTAATTTTCAAGTTTTCATATTGCCAGACCTTTTACTTCATATATATGAAAATTATGAGACTTGTGCTATATGACTAATTTAAACTATGGCCTAATCACTTTCGGTATTTTAATACCTAAAATGTGTAGATTTTGACTTGTCTCGATGTATATGGTTTTGTATGAAATCTGGTGATCATGATATGCAACAAACATAAATTTATGAAGAAGAACTGTATAATGCACACATGAACCATCTCTACTACATGTAGTGATAAGATAAGGTTCTTATATTGATCCAAATAGTGTACTCACAACTGTGGACGTTTCTGCAACGCTGTTGCCTTTCTCAACAATTGGTAGATTAACAATTCAGCAACATCTTTTTATTAGCGAAACTAATCAATAGTCTGCTCATGAAGATGGATAGTCTAGGATATAATCAACGCGTAAGGTCTTTTTGCCGGTAGTGTAACCCGTTTTAGAGTGGAAAATTTCCACTCCAAAATGAGTGTGAAAGTTAATTTTTCACTCTCAATAAAGTGGAACATTGTCATATAAAATCCCCTTTCACTTTTAAGAGTGTTTTTCACTCAAAACGTGTTGTCCTGTGTTTAACTAGGCTACTTGAAAGAGTGGAAAACCACTCTTTTACATTTAGAGAGTATAACATTTATGTTGACAATACACATCAATGTGTGTAAGCAGTGTTTATTGTATTTCAAGGTCATGATTTTATATAAAGGGGTCAAAAAAGGTAAGCCCCCCCCCCCCCCCTAAAATTAGATTACTTTTGTTTACATAACTTCACACACAATTAGACGTTTTGAAAAATTGAAACGATTATGAAAAGTAAAAACGTTTGGCTACCAATAGAAAGTTTTACATTTTCGATATCATGTTTTCTTTTATTACTAAAACAGTCACATTTCCTCAAAATGATGTTTTCAGACAAAGTGGCACTTACTTGTATTGGATTTTGGCAAATTTCATGTTACCGGAAACATCATTTTGGGGATATTTGACTTTTTTGGGAAAAGTAAACATGATATTGAAAATGGGAAACTTTGTACGGATAGCTAAGCGTTTTTCCTTTTCAGAAAAGTTTCAATTTCTCCTCTAATTGTGTGGGGATGTTACGCAAACAAAAATTGTATAGGCTTATGATAATTGCCACTGTTTCTGAGAACATCGTTTTTGGAAAATGAGACAATTTTGGGAAAAAGTAAACATGATATTGAACAGGAGAAACTTTCTGTGAGAAGCCAAGCACTTTTCTTTTCACAAGTTTTTAAATTTCTCAAAACGATTAATCCTGTGCGGAGTTATGCAAACAAACTTGGTCTAATCACTGCTAATTTTCGTACAAAAAAGTCACGAGAGAGAGTTTTTAAATTTATGGACCAAGTGCCACGTGTAGTTTTAGTCCAATACGGAATAAAGCACATTAGGCCGACACAACATTCAGCAAGACATTTAATTGCATTTACCGTTTGACATAGAATCAAATATATTTTGTGAGATAAGACAAAATAGGAATTTCAAGTTTAGAAATTCAGTGTTGTTGGTTTTAACAACACATCATCCAATAAGTTATGCCACGACAAAGATTTTGTCGGGCACGTGCCTTTAGTTGATTTTTAAAAAAATCAACCACCGCTTATACTATAGCAAGCATTACACTAAGTAAAGGTCGGAAACATTATGAGCAATTTATGATTTGAGTCCGAAAGACCTCAATAGAATCCATTTCACTCATGCGTGTCCGTAACAAAAGGGTCTTGTTCCCGTAGTATTTGTTGTTCAGATCAATTTGATGCAAGTCTTACTGTTCAAAGAATGACCTATACATTTGGCGGGTTATTTAAATGTGTTGATCTGTAGTATTAGTCTTTTCAAATTTGGTATAGACTTTAGTTCCTACAAATACGACCGACTCATGGATGGCTTCTATTGCTAGTATTCATATCACATACATGTAGCATTGAATATAATTTAGATTACAAAAAGGATTTGTTTTTTCTGTCACGAGGAGGACAATGAAAACATTGAATTGTACCTGTCCAATTACTGTATCCGATTTCGTATCGAATGCTGTTAAAATCAATGATCTGTTTCTTATAATTTTATTGCTGCTACGTATATAGCTCCTTATAATATTAATATTTAAAAAACCACACACACAAAAAAGCGCCAAACAAACAAAAACAACAAAAACAAATTCAACCCCCCCCCCCCCCCCGCCAAAAAAAAAGAGTAAGAAAAAACAGAAGAAATAAATATGAAGAGATAGCATAAATAAATATAATCATAAATATGGGTAAAAAAACATGGGAGTACAAAATAAAGGTACTACAGGGTGTATCAAAAAAATTAGGACACTTTTTGATGATGGTTTAAATTCTTGTTAAATCACTGAAGCATGACCAATTTTATTTCAATGTAAAGTACAACCGATAAAGATAAAATCCTGAAAAGATGAGAAAAATCCATCATTAATTAAGGAAATTGTGACTTATTAGGTAAGGCAGTCTATTTTGTAGTATGTACAATGGTCATTCACACAGTAACAGTAGAGTAACATGAACGCGCACACTATAATGCCAATTCTACTTCTTATCATGCTAATGAACCATCCATCTGCAGTGGGTTCGAGAACTTTTTTAATTTGCACAGAATATGCATGCATCTGATTTGTGAATTAGTTAGCCAGTATTGATTTGTGCCAGAATTAAATGGATTACCAAACTAATATTTGCTATTGACTGATAGACTATTTTCTATGTTCATAATTATTGTAACGTATTGAAACGTAAACCGTGTTATTTACTGGTCTATACATGTAAATCCCATTGTACAAACCAGTAATTGACATGGTTTACGCAAATTATGCTAGTTTTCTTATTTTTCATCGGATTGATCTCATATTTTCAGGATATCATAATGAATAATTGGGCTTTACATTGAGACTAAATTGGTCATGGTCCAATGATTATAACAATTATTACACCGTCATGAAAAAGTGTCCTATTTTGATACACCCTGTACTGAGATCGAACTTACGATTATCATTATGAGTGTTTATTGTAAATCCGCTGCCCTACCAACTGAACTAACTAACCGGTACACAGCAATTTCTTGTCATGCGCGTTCAAATATATATATATATATGGATAGGTTCACATGATTTAAAAAAAAAGATAAAACAATAATAGGTCTAATGATGAATAACAAAGCGGGCCCTCCCCAACAATGAAGCAATTAGCATTTTAAACAATACGAATTGTTTATTAGGATTCCAGCTTCTTGCGGGTGCTGTGCAGAATTTCCGCTGTGCAATCTGTAATTGCTTCAGTATACGCGTGCACTAGGGCTGTGAGAATTGAGCGTTCAATGTATTTGTATATTTATTATGTAATGTTGATGTGCAAATAAACCAAATGATTTCATTATTTGATAGCACAAGTATATAGCGTCTATAAAGAACCGTGTCCATGAGCACGAAAACCTGTTCAACCATTGTCTGATAAAATGTGTGCGCTACACGTGAGGGATGAAATTACACATATAGCGCACGCACAGATAACGGCGAGTCCAATCTGGATTCGGATAAGAAATGCTTTGTAAAGTAATATCTGCGTGATGTTTTAACCAAGGAGTATATATAATAGGAGGGGACACTTAGCTCATTTGCATATTTGCTCATTCAAAGGTCGCGTCGAGGGGACTTTTCTATTGTTCTCTAACGACAGCGTTGGGACAGCGCATGAAGTTTCTTGTACAGACTTGGCGATGAGCGATTGAGAAGTATAACAAAAGCATACATAAACAGATCGTAACATGAATAATGCAATGCAACAGGTCACACAACGTTCAGTCGAGCGACCGTATAAACAGTATACAAGATGTCATTTATTGTGTTCGAAATGTCAACGTTTTTACCATTCTTTCCCAAATAAGGAGTATAATCACATTACAAACACATTTTGTGCGAGAGTAACATATAGATATGGTTTAAAATGTCCAAAATGGCACGATAAAAACCCGTTCGTTATAAATAAAAGAATCAATGGTTAAATAATAAAACTGACACAATTACACTCGTCGATCTCTGTGGCGTGCATACGTTGGCCATATCGTTTGCAATCGGCAATCACGGGTTCGAATCTCCGTGTATTCGTTGTTGTTTTCTATTTTTTTGTTTTTAAAAAAGAAAAATTGAACTTGATTGTGGATGTATGTAACATCATTTTTATGTCAATTTTTATAATTTATAAAGGCCGCCAATGCTTTTATAGTTTTTTTCTATTCTTTTTTCAATCTATTTTTCTATCTATCATTTATCTCTGGATTTATTTAACTTTATCATCTAAACAAATTAAAATGCGTAAAACAATATATTATTGCTCGAGAAATAAGTGATTGAAGTTGAGTTCACTTTGATAATGATAGCAACACTTGTTGTAAAACCATTTTACCAGTGTGCCCAACCATTTCTCCTTTGCACACTTTGTTTAAAATACATTCAGAGATGTCATTTTGTATAGCTTGTTATAGCTAGGCTAATATACAACTGTAAGCTATTTGGATACACAAAGCAAACACATTTCCAAACTAGAGCGGTTCTCGGGGTTTCGCGGTTTGCGGGTTTCGCGGTTTGTGGGTTTCGCGGTTTGCGGGTTTTGCGGTTATCGGGTTGCATGGTTTTGGTTGGTACTTTGGGATCCCAGGGGAACCAGATTCGATGACTGTCACTATGTTAGCAATGTGTTGTAGAATGTATTGATGTGGTGACAAATTGAATTAGCAGGCAGCTAATATTGTTTTAGTTGGATATTATCGAGAGGGGGTCATTGGTGAAAGGAGGGCAGTAATGGGAGGTTGCACGTGCATACAGGACAAATGTGGGATAATCTTGTGGCTGTTGAATACGAATGTATAGTTTAGTGGAGTAGTTGTTGTATTGAGCGTAGTATTGTTCTCGCTTATTTAACTGGTGTACGGAAATGGTATCAGTTAGGGTTGTCAAAAACTTGGTACCTCTCCTTCCTTGAGTTACGTAATGAATGGAGTTTTTTAAGTTATAAATGTAAGCAATACATGGAGGAAATGTCTTGGTTTTATGTTTGTATGTGAAAATGGCGAAAATTACGGACGAGTTCAGCAACATTTTGCGTCATGTGTTTGCATTGAAAACAACAAATGTGATCATTGGCAAAGACCAATATGGCATATTGTAGAGGCAACCAGTTTGTGTTTGTTGACTTGCATTGTATTTGAATGGATTACGGTTAAGCTATAGTCTTATTTGGCCATCACGAGACATTGTTGAACTGCGTATTGTCCTAACTAATTGCAGTACACGCGCGAGGAAGTCAAGAGAAGAAGTTTGTGGCAAATTACCTGTTATGGATTTCATTGGTCATGACTGTCATGGTAATCATATCACATAGTTGTTTCAGACATGCACATACATACCAACCGTCTTGTGAGTTAATAATATTGTGAACATGTGAGGCTCATTTGTGTTATTTATTAATTCAGGGAGGTGTCAGACTGGTTAATTCAAGCTTCAAGCTATTTGAAATAAAATTACGAAACTGATAATGAAAACACCCCACCCCAAATAAGTATAATTATGTGACAACATCCAAACATACCTCTTGGGGTCTTTTATGCAATGTCTGATTTTAACATCAAAACATGCTCAAATCAAGCTGTAAATGTTTTGATGTGATGGGTCGCATTATCATGAATATAATTATGTGCGGTCCCTATAGGAAATTTGACCCACGCAGCCAGAGGCGTAAACTCATAGAGTGGATTTTCCCCCGCCCCCTGCCAGATGGCTTGGCCCCCCTATGAAATGTTTAAAAAAAACACGAGCGGTCCCTATAGGAAATTTGACCGGCGCAGCCAGAAGCGAAACTTATAGAGGGGATTTTCCCCCACCCCCTGCCAGATGGCTTGGCCCCCCTATGAAATGTTTAAAAAAAAACATGAGCGGTCTCTATAGGAAATTTGACCTGCGCAGCCAGAAGTGAAACTTATAGAGGGGATTTTCCCCCACCCCCTGCCAGATGGCTTGGCCCCCTCTATGAAATGTTTAAAAAAACACCAGTTGGTTATGCCCCCCCCCCCCACCAAAAAAAAAATTGACCCCATAGTTATATATGGCAAGCTGTTTATCGGTCAGAAAACAATGTTTTTTTACCGATAAACTGAGTTGATCGAGATAAAATGTTTTTCAAGCGAAAAACATACTTCATCGATAAATACTGTTTATTAAATTGAAAAACACTTGTTTTCGCTCGATAAACTCAGTTTATTTAACTGAAAAACACTATTTTTCGATTGTCTGAAAAACAAAGTTGATCCATAAACACTGTTATTCGCTCGAAAAACATGGTTTATCAAATTGAAAAACTATGTTTTTGAGCGAAAAACAGTGTTTATAAATATACACTGTTTTTCGCTTGAAAAACATAGTTTATCTCGATAAACTCAGTTTATCGGTCGATAGACAGTGTTTATCGGTGATAAACAAAGTGATTTGGTGATAAACCATTTTTATCGAATTATTATACATTAAAATTGCCATTGGCACGCTCAATCTTGTTTATCGATAAACAAAAACAGTGTTTTACGCTCAAAAAAATCAGTTTATCAAATTGAAAAACACTGTTTATTGATAAACTCAATTTATCGGTCTATAAACACATAGTTTATAGTTTATCGATAATCTCAGTTTATCAAATTGAAAAAAACTGTTTTCAAGCGAAAAACAGTGTTTATTGATACACTCAGTTTATCGGTCGATAAACACACATATGGTCCGTATGCGCAAAAGGTGGGTCTAAAGTTAAACCTGGTTTAAGTGAAATTTATTCATGCGTCAAAAGCTGTTTTCTTCTGCATTTTCATTAGATATTTTGTGCTATTGTTGAACTTTGAATCCAAATCTTTTCAATTTGTTAGCAAATTTGAGAAAGAAATGTAATGAAAGTGTGCATTTCACAAAAACCAAAAATCACTTAGACAAGGTCTAACTTTAGACCCGGTCTAACTCTTTTGTGCATACGGACCTTAGTTTATAGTTATCGATACACTCAGTTTATCAAATTGAAAAAAAACCCACCTGTTTTCAAGGGAAAAACAGTGTTCATTGAAAAGTTTATTGATAAACACTGTTTTTCGATAAACCGTGTTTATCCAATTTCTATACATTAAGCTTGCCATATACACCACTGTCAGCAGTGCAAGATATGTCTGTAAACCACCCAGTGGCGTGGTCACAGTCTCACAGAGCTCTGTTAGTGTTAGCATTAGCATAGGGTTTACTTTTTACTACACAAATAATCATCACACACACAATTTCTATTGATGAATTTATAATATCTAGTTTATTTTTTAAATAATATCAATGACAACTATACCAAATAAATCCCATTATAATGATGAACACAATAATCTTTACAAAATTGGCAAATAATTTAACAAAAAGACCCTTTTGTTGACCTTACAAAAATGTAGTAGTGGTGATCAGTACTGATGGTGATCATAATTATAAACACAACAGTCATTTTTGTTTTCTATCTAGACCCTTTCATGGTTCTTAGAACCAAATTGTTTTGCGTGCCTACACACCTTTCAGAATATTTTAAGAGGAACTAAATTGTTGTTTAGACATTCATACCTTTTGTCTGTTCTATTTAGAGAGCCCTTTAGTGGTTTGCCCTAAAGTTCTCAATTTGTTAGGGTTCAGTAGAGATTTACAATAAACCTTCAAATAGGGAAAATAATTCCTCAAAATGCAGTTCTTCATATTTTAAGAACCCTTTTGGAGAAACTTTTAAGGTTCTGCAAACAAAATAATTGTAAGGTGTGAGACAACATGCCATTGAGACTCTGAAATAAGAGGCCACATTAATTCCCTTTTTTCTAAGGGGTATGTACATGTACTCACTTAAACATTTTGAAGGTTGCTTTTTCTTCTTGTTTTAACACCTGATTTGCATCAAATTTTGTCACATATGGCTCATAATTCACAGTGAAATAACCCTAACACAGAGGCACATTTCCCAAAGATTTTTTTCTCACGGCCAAAAAGTGAGGGGGAAAAGGCCCCCACATCCCTGAGGCTTGAACCCCGGACCTCTGGGTTCAGAGGCAAACAACTTACCGCTAGGCCACGGGGGTCAACCATACTTGGTTCAGTATATTCAAGGAGTTTTCATACTTAAGGCCAGTCAAGCATAATAGCGTGACCAAAACAATGCGTAAAAAGGGGTGTTTTTTCAGTGTTGGACGCGTCACGCGTTAAGGGTATCAAAAACGCTGATTTTCAAGAAAAAGGTTGGCTTAAAATACCGGTAGAACATGTTTAGGGTAACTTGTTTCTAGCGTCATAATCGCCATAGCAAACCGAGATAGCAAAGACCGTCGTTTTGTAGCATTCACAATATGCGCTAGAGACTGGAGAATGCGACGAACTGCAACGGGCTGACATTTCAGCTGATAATTTTGACAGCGATAGAATTCTGACCCGGGAATTCTGTTTAGGGGTCATGTTCTGGCAAGAACTTGTTTAGGGGTCCAAATTTGCAAGGAAAGCGCGCGAAAAACTTGTTTAGGGGGTAATTTTGCTTGCAGGGTAAGACTTGTTTAGGGGGTGTCTGGAAAAAATTTGGTCATGCGTGTGTACACCATTATGTTTGACTGCCCCCCCCCCAGGACTTAAGTATGATAACTCCTTAGTATACTTCACCAAGTATATACTAACCCTGGACTATTTCATCGAAAAACTGCCAAACCGGTACTACCAGTTACTACGATGCGGTGTGCTTGTGTCACCCGGTTTGGCAGTTTTTCGAGGAAATAATGACCCCAGGCTTGGCGAAAACTGTTTTCATTTTTTTGGTATACTTTTTGGTCAAAATTTCAAAATATATTAGATAAGTTAAAAAATGAGAAATTCGTACAAAAGTTAGTGTCTTTACATCATAATCAAGCGATTTGGGCAATTTTTACTCAAAATTATTTTTGTTAGCTGTGTAAAAAACGTTTGGGTCAAAAAAATTGTGATTTCCTCAAAAAATCAACATTTTTGGTCAAAATTGACGCCAAATTTGGATTCTCTGATCCATTTCCTTTCGAAAAATGTACACTTTTATATACATTTGAGTCATAGTTCAATAATTACAGCACTCACAAATTCACAAAATGATGAGCTCCACAATTGAGTCAAGAGTGTGATACAAACACCTCTCTATAAGTCTCTATGAGGGTCGCACTGTTTCTCTGAAGCACAATAATGAGCCACATTTTTGTCAGTGGACAGGAAAGATGACCATTGAAAATTATCCATGGGTCCTTAAAATGAACATTAGGTCAGCATAGCGTGAAAGATGGTCATCCATAGAAACAGGATTTTAGTGGCACTTGAGTTTTTAAGTTTGATGGACAACAGGCTTAAACTGGTAGGTATAGGCTGGCACAGATGGGTTGAATAATCCAGAATTACAGACTACCCCAAATAGATGAACCTGCATAGGGAAACAGAAACATTAGAAGCTTGGGTTAATGCCACACATTATTATGCATTGCTAATTTGGATGGATTTTGAGTGGTTGCTTTATAGTCTATTTGGCCATCACGAGACAGTTACGTATTGTACTAATTAAAGCATATAACGCACGCGCCTACTTGAGGCACTGGCGTATATACACGAGCGTTGAAAGACGGAGGATACATACGCGTGCGTAAAAGCTACCACTGTTAAGTTATATCACAGTCCAGAGGAAGCCAAATAGAGACATTGTGTTTTCTTAAAAATTGACATTTTGGGTCAAAATTGACCATGAGGGTGCTTTTCAAGTTTTCTGCCATTCGCTATTTTAAAGTTTACAGCTACGAAGATGATCACAAGTTTGGCCTACTCAAGAAATCTGGGCGTTCTTTCACAATTAGTTTGTCCGAAGCACTCATTTGAATGTTCTTTGCACTGCTCCTATTCAAATGCATGGGGTCAATGCATGTGGCATCCAAATGAATGGCAACTTTTCAGATGGCCGATGGACCCATAAGCCAAGGTCCAATTTCAACCAGATTTGACGTATTAATTTGACCCCTCGACTTAATTGAGCCTTTTGTGACTTCGAGTCTTAAACAACCTGACATGGTCAGTGGCAGCCTCATAATTTTTTGGGGCCATTTTACGCTAAAATTGACAAATTTGGTCTAATACTAACTAGTAACTAATATGGTATGAAAATGTGCATTTGCACACCAAATGTAGCTCTTTTATACTAAGATTGTCAAAATTTGGTCTAATTTAAACTAATTTTGGAAGAAATTGTGAGCGGAGCGCGGAAAAAATTGCCTTTTATGCTAAAGTTGTTTATTTTTTTCTAATTTTAAGTAAATCAAATTTTTGAACAAATTCAAAGCTCTGCGGTCGCCGAGAACTGATGCTCGATTTATATATCAATTCTCTGCATGAACTTCCATTCTATTTTTTTCCCACTACTATACCTTCTTGCTCTTCTGAAAGTTCTGAATCAGAGAGAGCTTTCAAATGGTATAGAATTCAATCATTTTACATTTAATTTAATTCCTACCTCAACAATCAAGTGTATTGCTGGAACTGCATCTGCTAACAGGGACTACAGAGTTAAAAAAGGGTGTTGAAATTTGTGTTGTAGCCAAGGTTTGTTCTCTTTCTGGAAATCAGGACGATCATGGAGCTTTGATTTTCTGTGGAAATAAAAAGAATAAAAAAGTAAATTAATGCAAAGATTCCTGTCTTAAAATCTAAAACAAATTTGGTTGCCTAACCAGAATATTGTGACTCAACTGTAAAGGCTGGGATCCACACAGACAGAAAACCATGCATGGTGATATTTTCCGTATGGTCACATACATTAATACTATAATCAAAACAAAGAATTCTCGATCAAAATTTTATTCCAGTCACGCCAGCGTTCATCCGAATTCTGAACGCAGTGTGATGTGCCCTTGACAACCATGCCACAACGCGTTCGGGCGGGCGTAGGCCTACTTACATAATTGTCCAATCACGCAGCGTGGGGTATTGTTGATTAGGGCCGCAATTGGTCAATTACCTTTTGTTTACAAGAACGTCACACCTTCCGGTTTTACTGCGCCCTTGCCGTCGCGATTGACGCGCTCACGCACAGTATGCCCCAGACGCTGGGACACTGAGGAATCGTATACGATTTGATCGAGAATTCTTTGTTCTGATTATAACAATAATATTAAAGGTGTATGTTCTGATTGCTGACCAGATTTTCAACTTAAAACAAAAATTTGTTGATCACAGCTTCATCATCTGAAGCTCGCGATCATAACAAAAGGTTGAGGGTAACATGCACAGGAGCTCAAAGCAATCTTTCTAGTTTTAATACATTTTTTTAAAATTATTTAACCAACTTTGGCAATTTATGGTTCAGATTTGGACTTTGAGCTCTGTACGTGTGATATCGTCGATTACGACCCCTCTACTATTAGGAAGTTAATGGTGCCATTTCATAATCATAAATTTCCATGTGATTCAATACGCTTTATCATTTAGGCGAGGCCCTGTGCTCATCATGCTATGTAATTGTATTCTGCCTTGATCGATTGCGGATAATCGAGGATGCACAGTTCATTTTCATTTAGTCAATCAGTGTATGCTAAGTATGCTCTACATGTATGCTAACTTGACATTTAAAGGCATATTATGTGATCTTTTCCAGAGGGCGCCCTCTATTCATTATTTTTTTTAGAAAGTAGATTTTCTTGCAGATTTACATTTCCGATCATAAATCATACATACATTCCAAGTTACAGAGCGATATGATTCCTAATTACCTCAAAATCATGGTTTTAGAGTGAATTTAGAGTGAAAAATATAAAGTGTCAGGATTCGGACAGTTTATTTTCACTCTAAAACCATGATTTTGAAGTAATTAAGAATCGTATCGCCCTGTAACTTGGAATGTATGCATGATTTATGATCAGAAATGTAAATCTGCAAGAAAATCTGCTTTCTATTTTTTTTTCGATGTTGAGGGCGTTCCCTGGAAAGATCACATAATATACCTTTAATCTCATTCCTGGATTGTTAAAATTGTTGATCTCTACTAATGTTTTAGTTGATAAAAAAAAATTGACATTTTTCTTTCAAAAACCCGAAGATCACAGGCGCTTCAAGGATTTTTCATTGATAAACCCGCGATACCGAGAAAACACGGGTGACTTTCAAAATACCGAGAAATGTAATCAAAAGCTAGAATCCCACTAGGCACTTTACTGCCACGCGTACAGTAGTGCTGATACCACTGCCTGTAGAGCGAGTGGTTTTGAACATGCTCCACGATAAATGAATTTAAAAAAAGGTAACATAATAAGCGCCCACCCAAATTGACTTAGCTAACCACCCTGGGCGTCTAATAGGGATAATACGGTACATGTAGCCTAGGGAAAATAAGGCAGTATTTCTAGGGAAAATAAGGCAGTATTTCTTGGGAATAATTGCAGGTTGAGATATTGAACCAATATATACGCAAGGTGGATTTTCAGTTTCCTGTCAGTCACCTGCCGGTGTCGGCACAATTCATTGTTAAAATTTCTGAGAAAAAAATACTGATTTTGCAATAAAAACGATCAAATTCATGCATTTTTGGATTGAAATATCAATCAGATCAATCGTCCATCGTGAACAAAATATTAATTTTGACCAGAATAGCCTTTAACTTCTAAATGGACCCAATTTCATTCTTTGATAGTGTGCAGTGGTGTATAACAATACGTCTGGCCTTACAGTGTTGTCACCAACCAAAATGTAGTGCCGGCTAATTTTGATGATGGCAAACGGAATACGTTTTGCGAAAGAATTGCATTGGATCATGGCATGGGGTCTTGAGGGCCTTAATTCTCAGGGGTTATAATATGCACTTTGAAGGTTCCTGCCACATCATGTCTTGTTTTATGAGGCAGTTTAATGATTTTATCCACAAATTGTTAAAAAACAAAAAAATTAGAGTGCCGTTTTATTTACCCTTTTTTCTGAGAGTGCTGGTCGTCAATCGTGAGTGGCAGCTCCGACCGACAACCCTAAGGCGCATATTAAAAAAAAAAATCTCTCAAAGCTTTTCAGTGTTTCAAAACCTTAAATGCAGAATGCATGTTTTATTAAGGGTTATAAGTATAAATTATTGAAATCCTTACAATATGACCATTTGTATTTAAAATGATGTGTTCAATGAAAATCTGAAAAATCTGTGAAATTTGGGATTTTTCTTTCTTTTTTTGATTTTTTTTTAAAATCCACAACTTTTTGTCTAACACGCATCAATTAACTAACGGGCCCGAGAGCTTTGAGAGCAAAGATTTTTTAAAATATAGCCTTATCCTAGCCCAAATGGTGGCTTTACTATCGTTCACACAATGTCGACTCATTATAGTATTGATTTCATTCCATCATGCGCGGAAGCTTTTGAGACCAAAGATTTTTAAATATAGGGTCATTCCACCCCAATTCAGCAAATGGATTACACCATCAAAAATATATTTTGTTCATATTATATTACAGCACTGTTTCATACAGCCAGCATTGGCTGCACTCATCAGGTATAATCTTTAGATATTATTTGTACTTTTTGCGTTAGGACCCCCCGAACATTGGTCCAAACAAGACTTTGGCCCATTTTCAGGCCCTTGTCATTTAAAACTGGAACATGCTACAATTTTGTTGATTAAAGTTTTGAAATCAGCATAAAAAGTTAGTTACAGAAACCAAATCTCAATATTCTAGGGGGTTTACTTCTTGAGATAATAGCCGCTCAACATGGACTTTCATTTCTGGACGCGTGTTTTTTGCGGAATTTCGGCGACCCCCCCTAAATTTAAAATTGCCGCTACGAGAAAACTAAACGGAATTAGGGCCTCAAAATTTCAGGTTTTTCATATCTCATCAATATCTACCAGTATATGAAATATAAACAAAATCTATTTTTGATGGTGTAATCCATTTGTTGAATTGGGGTGGAATGACCCTATATAGCCTTATCCTAGCCCCAATGGTGGCTTTACTATCGTTCATGCTTCACTATACTAAGGCCAACAAAAAATTACAATAAAAAATGATGGTTCAACCTTGTCTGCAGGCTGAATAATAAAAAAGTTATAACCAAAAGTAGTTTGCCTCATATTGCTGAAAACTGGGCAAGTCATGCACATTCTAAATCATTTTAGGTAAAAAAGGGTTTACTTTCATGATGTCCAGTTGCTTGTGTGGTGTTATTTAGACATCAGTGAATACACCCAGCTTGTTTCATACTTTTCCGCTGGATTTAAAAGAGGTAAACATGGAGTTTTCTACATATTTTGGTCACTTTTTTATTTAAATGTCGCCCTCTATAGTCAATGATATGTACATCCCTAGTAAAGCCACATTTCTGTTTCTGTTTCGGTTAAGTCGGTATGCGCAGATAAACTGTACTTCACCAACCGTTCCTAATAGGAAACAAGTTGAAAATCGGAACATCTACCTTTAATGTGAAAATCTTGCTTTCAAAATGTGATTTTCGCGACGTCGTATGTCTAATATAGATAGAGAGAGGGGGTTGTGGCTAGCCTATAATATAGTGAAGCATGAACGATAGAGAAATCGACGAAATAGCGTTGAACTACCGCGAATGGTGGTTACCACCGATATAGTTTGTGTACTACTCCATGGGTACAGTTCACAGCATCTTGTACGTCTAAAATAAGAACCATACATGCATCTCAAATTTTGGGACACAACGTTTTTAAGGATGACCTTTCATGTAGAATACAAAACTTCAAGTTGAAAATCGGAACATCTACCTTCAATGTGAAAATCTTGCTTTCAAAATGTGATTTTCGCGACGTCGTATGTCTAAAATAGATAGAGAGGTGTGCCTCTGAGCTTGCCAATCGGGTCCACTTTTAAATTAAAATTTGGTCAGCATAGAACTGGTGGCGCTATACTGATCAGGCGTGATTGTAGCAGACGACACGACGCTGGCCACACGTCTCTCAGACGACCCAATATGTCAACGGGAGTGCACTATTTTGAATTATTTTTAACAGTCATCGCCCGGTTAACGATGACAATTCTTCTAATTATGATGAATTTGTCAAAATGATAAGATTAACATTCGCGATACGTGTGTTATTCACCTTATTCAATACGTATTCAACATTTAGGTTTCGCGTGGCCATCGTCGTCTGTGTAAATCCACAACGCCCTTTTCAATACGTATTCAACATTTAGGTTTCGCGTGGCCATCGTCGTCTGTGTAAATCCACAACGCCCTCAAACCTATGCTGACCAAATATTCGTTAAACCTTGTTAAACACTGTTAAATAAACGCTTTCAACGCCGGTCACCGACACATTCCGATGATTACTATAATTTATGTAATTTATGCAAACGGCACCGTTTTTGCTACGTGTGTTAGTATACGACTTTCCTATCCCAAAATTAATAGTATCCCTGGTGTATCTTCGATACACGGTACCACTACCCTCCATAGACTCACGACGTCGCGAAATTCACATTGAGTGTCAGCACTGCCGATTTTTCACCTCAATATTTCTCCCAAATGAGGATGCTTGATCAAAATTAATGAACTCAATGTATTACTAAGAGTTCTAGGAACAACATGTGAGTGCATTTTGATTGATTTCAATTGAGGACCCTAGATCTAAAAGGGGGTTAAGTCACATTGAGGAAAATGGCAAAAACTGGGTTTCATTGTGTCCATGTGTGGACTTGACCCACTCGGGTTGTACCTCCCATGGACTCTTAGTCTTACATAGCTTTAGCCTTTACCACATGACTTAACTCAACTGTAACATTTGAACAGAGGGTGCAGAGATCCTCATTGTAGCAGAAACTTATTTATACTTAACTACAATTTCACAAGATTGTGACTTAACCCCCTTTTAGATCTAGGGTCCTCAAATTATATTTGATGTGAAAATCTTGATTTCAAAATGTGATTTTCGCGACGTCGTGTGTCTATAAAAAAGTATAGAGAGTGTTGTGGCTATACTAGTATAGTGAAGCATGAACGATAGTATAGCGGCATAGCCACCATTGGGTCTAGTAGTGTACATCTACAGACTAATTTCAAAACAGAATAAGTTCTTAAATTAATTTTACCTTCGTGCTCACCCAACAGACAGCTAAATCTCCAGATGGTCGGTTACAATGCCACACAAAAATTGACGACTACGATTCTTTCATTCGCGTAAAACGGTAAAATTCAGCCAGTTTCCCCTCACAGTTTAATAAATGTTCAGTGTGTGTTCAAGTCAGCTAAACAAATTTCGATTCTCGAACACCAATCGATATAAACATCGAGCCGCTTCCCTTGGATTGATTACATATACATCCGCAACATTTTTCCATCACAATGAAAGTAAATAACTTTAGTGTATCAAAATAGTGTAGAGGTAAGAACAAAAATAGGTAAATTATTTACAAAAAATACAATATCTCCGAGACAAATCAGCGATAAGCCCGATATTTATTCCATGTACCTCGGGTCTACTTCTTCGTGCGCACGATACACCACACCATCCACACAATTGCAAAAATCACAAATCGATAAGTGTTAACGGCAGTCCGTAAACGACAATTTGGAACCCGGTAGTTTATTTTAATGGTTAAAAATCATAGTGAAAACTGGAACCATAGCTGATAAAATCAAGAGCACAAGGCTGCTGTTAATGGTCTAGCGTGAGAAACAGAGACGTGCCTTCGATACGGGCTAAAAAACACCTTAGTAACCTTCGATACGGGCCCAAAAACACCTTAGTAACGCCTAATTTTAAAATACATTAGACCAAAAAAATATGCTCATGCAGTAGGTATCAATATAATACACAACTTATCAAAATTTCCTTCAACCAACGTCCTTACTTTTCAAGATTCTTGTACCACAAAAAGTACGATAAAAAGCCACGATAAAAGGCAGTAACTGGTCTGGGATAACACAACACATACGGACAAAACCCCCTAAAAATGG
>CM069455.1:17696874-17751584 GCA_035610835.1 Ophiura sarsii
AAAAGAGAGGAGGGGGGAAAGGGCAGGGAGGGGGATATACGAAGAGTGTTACGGCTCGTATTTTCCTGACACCATCCGTCTGTGGAATCTACTACCCCAGCAAGTCGTGGACTCTCCATCACTAGACGTCGTCAAGACCCGGGGGGTCTGCGATGTCCAGTCTTTCACCTAGTCATCGCCCCACAACAATATTTGTTTAACTTGTATATATACTATTTTTATACCTGTGGAGTTTTATGTCTACTCCAAACCTGGAATGCACCTCAACACATGTGCGAGTATACTCTTTTACAGAGGTTTTCCTGCACAGTATAGGAAGATGATGATGATGATGATGATGATGATGATGATGATGATGATGAATTGATTCCCTTGCCACATGTGAGGAAATAGCAAAATAGCAAAGCGGCGGGTAGGGCATAGGCTATTCGAAAACATTACAACATGGAGAAAATAGATCCCCTTGTCACCTGCTAGCAACAAATATAAAGGGCAGTTGCCCCCCCTCCCCTCTGACAAATCTGTTTGTACCCCCCGCCCCACTCTCCGGATGTAGTGCTTAGGCCAAGAATTTTTTTGTTGTTGTTTGTCCACGTCCGACCGACCGTGTACCTTGGGTGCCGCCGACCGTATTCTTTTTTTTATTTTCTATTATTTTTTTAAACAAACTTTTTGAGCAATTTAAATGCGCCAAACGGACCGTTTTTATTCCTGATTTCGTACGCTATCGTAAATCTGGTCTTTATAAACACCATCACCAATGCGCAGTCCCTTGTAACATGATGTTTATTGCATGAACTTGGCAACCGCGGGGGACTATTAACAAGGACTAAAATGAAACATTTAATCGCGCGTGCAATTGATGTCATTTTTATACTAAAAACGCAGTGTGAGAGAAAAATATGAACACTCTAGTTACGGTTCATATTTTGCAATTTTTGGGGTAGTTAGTTCGAGAAAAAATAGGTTTAGGTAAATACTTTCTTAACGTAAGTAATATTTTTAGAACTTCAACACTACGTTGTTTCACTTTCTGCAAATTTTCAATCATTAATAAATGGCGGCGACCGACAACATGTTCACGGTATCTGCGCACACAAACTCGGTACAAAAATACTCTTTGACCGAGTTTGCAGTGTTGCAACCAGTACTACAATATTGGAACTCATGAAAAAGAGTTCAATACTATCAAAGGTGATGTGTTTTGTGTTTGGACGACTTAATTCACAGTATTCATGCCGAATTTATATTCCCAAATACAATATCCGTATTTAAAAAAAATTAAAAAATAAATAAAAATTATCCGACCTACCGACCCTACCTTTTTCGGACCCTCTATGACAAACAAACACTTTTTTTTTGGCCTTATATGCGTTATAACAATTTAAAAATGAGGGGCGCAAGAATTCTGACATTCGTAAGTGGGATGGGGTGATGAGGTTAAACAAATTCGCACGGTCAAAAAACCGCACATTCCAAAAAAAAACAGCGCAGTCAACAAATAATTGCCAATCATCCGTGGTTTTTAATCAGTTTTCTCTATCCTTTATTTATAAAAAACGGCGAAAAATGCCCCCCCCCCCTGAAAAAATCCTAGCTACGCCACTGGGCAATTGCATAATCAATATTATATGTATTATCTTTTGTTAAACATGTCATATAAACCACATACAAGTTTTGGTGTTTGCTAGCTAAAGAAATAAATCTAATTTGATCTCGCAAGCTCGCAAGGGGAACGAGATCACTTTAAATACACCATTGATATGAAATGTAGTTTGTAATAGATGATGTCATTTATTATGATCTTTCAATCACATCTCTGATCTTTCAACTGTTACATCTCTGATCTCTTGATTGTTGGCAACTATATTAGGGACTGTTAATAAATACAGGGGCGGTTGAAAAAGGAGGGTTATCAAAAAGAAAAAAGTCATTAAAAGGGACAATCAGGATAAAAAGATGGTATTGTTTAAATTTGCTAAAATTTTCACGCGCTACGCGCGCATCATACTTTTATATATTATTTTCAGACACTCTTACTCAAAAAAAATCCTAGTAAATCACATCATATTTCCACCAAGTCTATACGAAAATCACCAGGATTCAACAGATACTCTCCATAGGCGTGCGCAGGATTTTTTTTACCCGGGGGGCTTAAAAAATAAATTTCATTGGTTCGCACCGCTACCCGCGGTAACGCGAACAGGGGAGTCTGAGGAGGGATGTGCCCCTTAATTGGATTTTTTGGTTGATTTTTCGAACCCGTTGGTGCGATTTGGTGTGTAATTTTGACCAATAATTTATTGAAAAGCCTTAACTTTATTTCCATTCAATATTGGCTTATTAATATTATCAATATCATTCACAAATTTTCATTTCAATTTTGCAAAAGCAAACAACACTGCGTAATGGTTTGAAATGCGAATAAATGAAAAATGATGTGCGCGTAGCGCGAAAATATTGGCTATTGTAAAAAAGAAAGGTTTAACAAACCATTCCTGAAGCCATGTTGTTAAGCTTGACTGATAATTAAACAGTGAAACTAATTTGCGCGTAGCGCGCCAAAAATGTCTATTTTAACACTACAAAAGGGTACAGAAAAAGTTTCTGAAGCCATCTTGTTCCAATTGAATAACAAATAACAAAATAGTATAAAAATAAGCGGAGCGCGCAAAAATTTGATATTGTAAAAATAAATGTTTAGAAAAATGTTCTTGAAGCCATCCTGTTAAGCTTGAATAATAAGTAAACAGTGAAACTAATGGGCGCGTAGCGCGCCAAAAATGTCTATTTTAACACTAAAAAGGTACAGAAAACGTTTCTGAAGCCATCTTGTTCCAATTGAATAACAAAGTAGTATAAAAATAACTGACGCGGAGCGCGCAAAAATTGATATTGTAAAAATAAATGTTTAGAAAAACGTTCTTGTAGCCATCTTGCGCGCGTAGCGCGCCAACAAATGTATATTTTAACACTAAAAAGGTACAGAAGAAAACGTTTCTGAAGCCATCTTGTTCCAATTGAATAACAAAGTAGTATAAAAATAAATGGCGTGGAGCGCTCAAAAATTTAATATTGTAAAAATAAATGTTAGAAAAACGTTCTTGAAGCCATCTTAAAAAATGTCTTTTTTAACACTAAAAAGGTTCAGAAAACGTTTATGAAGCCATCTTGTTGAATGAAATTGAATAGCACAAAATAAAAAAATAATTCCCGTGGAGCGCGTAAAAATTGGCTATTGTAAAAATAAAGATTTAGAAAAACGTTCCAGAAGCTATCTTGTTAAGCTTGAATAATAAATAATCAGTGAAACTTATACTCGCGTAGCGCGCAAAAAATGTATATTTTAACAATAAAAAGGTCCAAAAAACATTTCTGAAGCCATCTTGTTCAAATTGAATAACAAAATATTTTAAAAAAAATGGCTATTGTAAAAAGAAAGGTTAAAAAACCGTTCCTGGAACCATTTTGTTAAGCTTGAATAATAAAACATTCCAACTAATTCGCGCGCAGCGCGCAAAAATTAGTTATTTTTACACTAAAATGGTCCTGAAATCGTTCCTGAAGCAATCTTGTTAAACCAATTCGCTCGAAACGCGCAAAAATGTCTAGTTTACCAACTAAAATGGTCCAGAAAATGTTTCTGAAACGTGTTGTTATAAAGCTTGAATAAACATTGAAACCAATTCGCGCGAAGCGCGCAACAAAATGGCTATTTTAACACTAAAAAGCTCCAGAAAACGTTCCTGAGCGTACAAACTGTCAGTTTTTAAACGTTCCTTAAGCCATCTTTTTATAACTTGAATAAAGAAACATTGAATGTAACTCGCGCGAAGCGCGCAATTTTTTTAATTTTCCCCCTAAAATGGTCCAGAAAACGTTCTATAAACCATGTTGTTAAGCTTGAATAGTTAAACATTGAAACTAATTCGCGCAAAAAAAGGCTTCTTTTGAGGGGGGGGGGGGGGGGGGGGGGGCGGTCGTCCTCACCGTGAAAATGATGAGGGCCCACTCCCCGCTTGCACTGTATATGCTCGTTACCCACCTTATCTTCCTTTTTATTTTGTACTCTTTTGCCAATATTATTATATATATAACTCGAAACTCAAACATGCACAACTAACCACTCCACAACAATGGGGAGATTTCTCCTTAGTCAAACAAGATAAGCTACAATCAGGGGTCTGCCTCTGAGCTTGCCGATCGGGTCCACTTTTTAACTAAAATTTGGTCAGCATAGAACTGGTGGCGCTATACCGATCAGGCGTGATTATGGCAGACGACACGACGCTGGCCACGCGTCTCTCAGACGACCCAATTATGTCAACGGGAGTGCACTATTTTGAATTATTTTTAACAGTCATCGCCCGGTTAACGATGACAATTCTTCTAATTATGATGAATTTGTCAAAATGATAAGATTAACATTCGCGATTACGTGTTATTCATTACGTATTTAACATTTAGGTTTCACGTGGCCACCATCGTCTATGTAAAACCACAACGCCCTCAATTCTATGCTGACCAAATATTACGTTAAACCTGGTTAAACACTGTTAAACGCGTTCAACGCTGGTCACCGACACATTCCGATGATAACCATAGTTTATTTAATTTATGCAAACGGCACCGTTTTCGTTACGTGTGTTAGTATAGGAGTTACCTATCCCAAAATTAATAGTATCCCTGCTACAATGTCTATCTGTTGGGAGTCTAATAAACATCTCTCTGATTTAATCAAACCGTCTATGCATCCAATAAACAATACAGCTTTAACTCCATCACAGACTGCAAAATGATTAATTGATTATTGGCAATATGAAAGAAGATAACATAAACTTTCTTTCAAACACATACGGTATGGTGATTTGGCATTTATAACTCGCTATTCATTGAATTTCATAGCAGAGGGCCTTGTCTTCAAATCGCATGTCTGGCTAAATCGTAGTTAAAATTAAAGGGACTATATAATGAAGAAATGCGTGTTGGGTAGCTATGAATTGATCTATTTTTAATGAAATAATCGGCAAAAGTATCGGGAAGATTGTTGAATGCTTGATTATACATAAATACACAAAGAGTCAGCTTGTGAATATCATAAATTGTCAGGGATTTTTTTTCTTTCTCAAAACTTTCTAAGTATTTTAACTGTTACGTATTGGGCCGGATGACTTTTTTTTTGCCACTTTTTCAATTAAGTCAAATAGTTGAGCCCAATACGTAACAATCAATACAGAGGGAAGGAGTGTGAAAAAAGAAGGAAAATCATTTGATTTTTTTCCCCTCAAAACTTTGTAAGTATTTTCACTGTTACGTATTGGGCCGGATGACTTTTTTTTGCCACTTTTTCAATTAAGTCAAATAGTTGAGCCCAATACGTAACAATCAATACAGAGGGAGGGAGTGTGAAAAAAAGAAGGAAAATCATTTTTGATATTTTTTTCTCAAAACTTTCCAAGTATTTTCACTGTTACGTATTGGGCCCGATGACTTTTTTTTTGCCACTTTTTCAATTAAGTCAAATAAACTGCTCATAAAAAGTTAGGAAACTTTTTTTTATTTTTAATCAAGTATATTTCAATTACTTATTACCCTCTTGTATCATGTTGCATATCAATGGAAAGCTGAAGTGTTTTTCTTTAAAATGATACCAAATGTGCAATGATGACATGTTGCTGGACTTGGCCACATTAATGAGAATGAGACAAAGTCACAAATCAAATGTGCCAAAATTAGCAATTTTGTGTTAGGCCTACTGTGTGAACCAATTGCACGGGCTCTCTCCAAATCTGTTAAAATGCGGCATTTTGAAACTGCAAAACGTTTACCGTATCTCAGAAAAATGTACAAGTTATAGGCCTAAACCTTTCATCACTTACCTTCATGACCTTCCACCTTGAGTCATTGTTAACACAGTCTGCAAATACCCAAACAATGGTTTTCTAAAGAGATGAGGGTTAACTTGTGCGTGCAATTGTGCTCACTGGTGCAAATCTTTGTGTGAACCATTCATGGTTCTCAGGCATGACCGGTTTGATTATTGATCATTACCTATTGACTGTTTAGCACAGATAACGGTAATTTTGGCACATTTGATTTGTGACTTTGCGTCATTCTCATTCATGTGGCCAAGTTCAGCAACATGTAATCATTGCAAATGTGGTATCAACTTAAAGAGGAACACTTCAGCATTCCATTGATATAACTTATACAAAGTGGGTAATAGATAATAAAAATATACTTGATTAAAAAAGGTTTCCTAACTTTTTGTGAGCAGTTTAGTTGAGCCCAATACGTAACAATCAATACAGAGGGAGGGAGTGTGAAAAAGAGAAGGAAAATCATTTTTGATTTTTTTTTTCCTCAAAACTTTCTAAGTATTTTCACTGTTACGTATTGGGCCGGATGACTTTTTTTTGCAACTTTTTCAATTAAGTCAAATAGTTGAGCCTAATACGTAACAATCAATACAGAGGGAGGGAGTGTGAAAAAGAGAAGGAAAATCATTTTTGATTTTTTTTCCCCTCAAAACTTTCTAAGTATTTTCACTGTTACGTATTGGGCCGGATGACTTTTTTTTGCCACTTTTTCAATTAAGTCAAATAGTTGAGCCCAATACGTAACAATCAATACAGAGGGAGGGAGTGTGAAAAAAAGAAGGAAAATCATTTTTGATATTTTTTTCTCAAAACTTTCTAAGTATTTTCACTGTTACGTATTGGGCCGGATGACTTTTTTTTTGCCACTTTTTCAATTAAGTCAAATAAACTGCTCATAAAAAGTTAGGAAACTTTTTTTTTTTTTAATCAAGTATATTTCAATTACTTATTACCCTCTTGTATCATGTTGCATATCAATGGAAAGCTGAAGTGTTTTTCTTTAAAATGATACCAAATGTGCAATGATGACATGTTGCTGGACTTGGCCACATTAATGAGAATGAGACAAAGTCACAAATCAAATGTGCCAAAATTAGCAATTTTGTGTTAGGCCTACTGTGTGAACCAATTGCACGGGCTCTCTCCAAATCTGTTAAAATGCGGCATTTTGAAACTGCAAAACGTTTACCGTATCTCAGAAAAATGTACAAGTTATAGGCCTAAACCTTTCATCACTTACCTTCATGACCTTCCACCTTGAGTCATTGTTAACACAGTCTGCAAATACCCAAACAATGGTTTTCTAAAGAGATGAGGGTTAACTTGTGCGTGCAATTGTGCTCACTGGTGCAAATCTTTGTGTGAACCATTCATGGTTCTCAGGCATGACCGGTTTGATTATTGATCATTACCTATTGACTGTTTAGCACAGATAACGGTAATTTTGGCACATTTGATTTGTGACTTTGCGTCATTCTCATTCATGTGGCCAAGTTCAGCAACATGTAATCATTGCAAATGTGGTATCAACTTAAAGAGGAACACTTCAGCATTCCATTGATATAACTTATACAAAGTGGGTAATAGATAATAAAAATATACTTGATTAAAAAAGGTTTCCTAACTTTTTGTGAGCAGTTTAGTTGAGCCCAATACGTAACAATCAATACAGAGGGAGGGAGTGTGAAAAAGAGAAGGAAAATCATTTTTGATTTTTTTTTCCTCAAAACTTTTTAAGTATTTTCACTGTTACGTATTGGGCCGGATGACTTTTTTTTCTTCCACTTTTTCAATTAAGTCAAATAGTTGAGCCCAATACGTAACAATCAATACAGAGGGAGGGAGTGCGAAAAAAAGAAGGAAAAATCATTTTTGATTTTTTTTTCTTCCTCACAACTTTCAAAGTATTTTCACTGTTACGTATTGGGCCGGATGACTTTTTTTTGCCACTTTTTCAATTAAGTCAAATAGTTGAGCCCAATACGTAACAATCAATACAGAGGGAGGGAGTGTGAAAAAAAGAAGGAAAATCACTTTTGATTTTTTTTTTCCTCAAAATTTTCTAAGTATTTTCACTGTTACGTATTGGGCCGGATGACTTTTTTTTGCCACTTTTTCAATTAAGTCAAATAGTTGAGCCCAATACGTAACAATCAATACAGAGGGAGGGAGTGCGAAAAAAAGAAGGAAAAATCATTTTGATTTTTTATCTTCCTCAAAACTTTCAAAGTATTTTTACTGTTACGTATTGGGCCGGATGACTTTTTTTTGCCACTTCTTCAATTAAGTCAAATAGTTGAGCCCAATACGTAACAATCAATACAGAGGGAGGGAGTGTGAAAAAAAGAAGGAAAATCACTTTTGATTTTTTTTTTCCTCAAAATTTTCTAAGTATTTTCACTGTTACGTATTGGGCCGGATGACTTTTTTTTTGCCACTTTTTCAATTAAGTCAAATAGTTGAGCCCAATACGTAACAATCAATACAGAGGGAGGGAGTGCGAAAAAAAGAAGGAAAAATCATTTTTGATTTTTTTTTCTTCCTCAAAACTTTCAAAGTATTTTCACTGTTACGTATTGGGCCGGATGACTTTTTTTTGCCACTTTTTCAATTAAGTCAAATAGTTGAGCCCAATACGTAACAATCAATACAGAGGGAGGGAGTGTGAAAAAAAGAAGGAAAATCACTTTTGATTTTTTTTTTCCTCAAAACTTTTTAAGTATTTTCACTGTTACGTATTGGGCCGGATGACTTTTTTTTCTTCCACTTTTTCAATTAAGTCAAATAGTTGAGCCCAATACGTAACAATCAATACAGAGGGAGGGAGTGCGAAAAAAAGAAGGAAAAATCATTTTTGATTTTTTTTTCTTCCTCACAACTTTCAAAGTATTTTCACTGTTACGTATTGGGCCGGATGACTTTTTTTTGCCACTTTTTCAATTAAGTCAAATAGTTGAGCCCAATACGTAACAATCAATACAGAGGGAGGGAGTGTGAAAAAAAGAAGGAAAATCACTTTTGATTTTTTTTTTCCTCAAAATTTTCTAAGTATTTTCACTGTTACGTATTGGGCCGGATGACTTTTTTTTGCCACTTTTTCAATTAAGTCAAATAGTTGAGCCCAATACGTAACAATCAATACAGAGGGAGGGAGTGCGAAAAAAAGAAGGAAAAATCATTTTGATTTTTTATCTTCCTCAAAACTTTCAAAGTATTTTTACTGTTACGTATTGGGCCGGATGACTTTTTTTTGCCACTTTTTCAATTAAGTCAAATAGTTGAGCCCAATACGTAACAATCAATACAGAGGGAGGGAGTGTGAAAAAAAGAAGGAAAATCACTTTTGATTTTTTTTTTCCTCAAAATTTTCTAAGTATTTTCACTGTTACGTATTGGGCCGGATGACTTTTTTTTTGCCACTTTTTCAATTAAGTCAAATAGTTGAGCCCAATACGTAACAATCAATACAGAGGGAGGGAGTGCGAAAAAAAGAAGGAAAAATCATTTTTGATTTTTTTTTCTTCCTCAAAACTTTCAAAGTATTTTCACTGTTACGTATTGGGCCGGATGACTTTTTTTTGCCACTTTTTCAATTAAGTCAAATAGTTGAGCCCAATACGTAACAATCGGAGTGTGAAAAAAAGAAGGAAAATCACTTTTGATTTTTTTTCCCTCAAAACTTTCTAAGTATTTTCACTGTTACGTATTGGGCCGGATGACTTTTTTTTGCCACTTTTTCAATTAAGTCAAATAGTTGAGCCCAATACGTAACAATCAATACAGAGGGAGGGAGTGCGAAAAAAAGAAGGACAAATCATTTTTGATTTTTTTTTCTTCCTCAAAACTTTCAAAGTATTTTCACTGTTACGTATTGGACCGGATGACTTTTTTTTTGCCACTTTTTCAATTAAGTCAAATAGTTGAGCCCAATACGTAACAATCAATACAGAGGGAGGGAGTGCGAAAAAAAGAAGGAAAAATCATTTTTGATTTTTTTTTCTTCCTCAAAACTTTCAAAGTATTTTCACTGTTACGTATTGGGCCGGATGACTTTTTTTTGCCACTTTTTCAATTAAGTCAAATAGTTGAGCCCAATACGTAACAATCAGTACAGAGGGAGGGAGTGTGAAAAAAAGAAGGAAAATCACTTTTGATTTTTTTTTCCTCAAAACTTTTTAAGTATTTTCACTGTTACGTATTGGGCCGGATGACTTTTTTTTTGCCACTTTTTCAATTAAGTCAAATAGTTGAGCCCAATACGTAACAATCAATACAGAGGGAGGGAGTGCGAAAAAAAGAAGAAAAAAAAAGATTATTTTTTTTCTTGTAAATTTTCTAAGTAATTTTACTGTTACGTATTGGGCCGGATGACTTTTTTTTTGCCACTTTTTCAATTAAGTCAAATAGTTGAGCCCAATACGTAACAATCAATACAGAGGGAGGGAGTGCGAAAAAAAAGAAGAAAAAAAAAAGATTTTTTTTTTCTTGAAAATTTTCTAAGTATTTTCACTGTTACGTATTGGGCTACTGTTACGTATTGGGCTCTTACAATCGCTTGAGGTCGCTCTGATGGTATTGGTGTGTAGGGCATTACAGACTTTAGCCATTAAAAATATTGACTAAGCCAGACGTTGACATTTAATAGGTAAGGTCTGGTGTTTTTTCTCGCCTAAAGGTGCGTTCATACTCCCGTCGTTGCACATCGCCCGACGTCGACGGATATCGGTGCGCGTGTTGAAGCAATGCCAACTTTTGTCCGTTGACGTCGACCGATACGCAACGACGCGAGTATGAACGCACCTTTATTGAGCAATTATAAAAGTCCTGTATTAAATTTGTATTAACATATCAACTCTTGATGACAGAGATTACATTGGAAACAATAACAAACAAGTCTCCAAATAAGCGGGCACCCAGGAGGTTTTTACCCACTGGCTCCTAAGTCTTGGCTCCTAAATGTTTTCCAAATTCTGCACAGTAAAGTATACGACCAGGAGCCACTCTACTCTTGATCAAAATAGTAAAAAGTAGTTCCTGGTCAAGACGTGCTTATTTGGAGGTTTGATAACAAAAAACATAGACACTATAGTCTTCTTGGTGCTTTTCTATGCCAATTGCATGCCATACTGTACTAGGGTGTGCCTTTAAAAGAGGAAAGAAGCCAAGACTTTTCTAAAAATGTATTACAATTGAAACAAACTGTCTGACAATGTTGTTAAAATTGACTTGATATTATAATTAAAGTGTTGTAATAAACTAAAGAGTATAATTAAAAGAAAAACACTTACATTCATCAGCAGATAAAGTGCATATGGTTGAAAAACACAGAGCTATGTGTACTTCCTTGTCCTAGCGGACAACTCTCTCTGTTTGGCTGCAAAACTGTGAGCGCGTCAGTTTCATATATTATTCTGCTTGGCTGCAAAACTGTACTGCTGTTTATAGCGGGGATGGGCTGTTCACCTTCCATAGGCCACTAAAATGAATTGTTTGTTTGCAAATGGCCATGTGTTTTGAACTCACCACCCAAAAAGGGTGGTGGCGTTGCATTTTTGGTGACAAATCATCCATCTCTCTCTATTAACTCAAAAACTAAATTTGGTAGAGCTATGGTTGAGGTGTCATGTGAAAGCCTATTTATCTAGCTACATTGTGTTAATAAATCAGGTATTTCTATAAATGTTTGGCTGAGATATGATTGATTATGTTGTGAAAGTCAGGGGTGGTGGCGGTGGCAGCGGCGGCGGCGCTGTGTGCAATCTCTATGGGGAATATAGAAAATGTTTCCAATTCTACGTTCAATTTACTATAACTCCTCATCCCTGTATGGTACAAACATGATTTTGCTCTCATTTTATAGATTATTTTATATTCCATAAGATTCTGTTTCAACAAATGTGACAACTATTGTGCAACAATTGTAATCATGAATCGATTGCGTTTTCCTTGGCTTTTTCCCTATTCGCTACACAGTGAACTTGCCCTAATTCATCGGTTTTACATACATGACTATAACATAAGAAATATTTAACCGATGATAGCAAAATTATACATTTTTGGAAAGCTCTCAAATAGGGGAATCCAAAAATGCCGTTTAAATCAGGATAGGGTGCATACCAAAAAAAATATACTTGTAAACTCTAATAAATATGAAATTTAAACGTTTGTGCTCATTTACTTCTCGATATAGTATATTTCAACATGTTTACCATTAACAACTATTATGTTCTGGTGGGTAATTGCATGAGGAACTTAAATATGCACAGTAAAATTATGATTGGGATAGGTATAAAATTATTATTGAGCTTAAATCAAAATATGAAAAAAATCGATATTTTTTGAACATTCTTAATCACAACATGTTACCATTAGGTCTTATTTAAATTCTAATAGCATATTTGGATTCCTTGTGAGATTACCGTTCAGAAAATATGTACTTTTTATGGGGTAGAACAAATAGTTATTGCGATATGCTAATTCGAATCTCAGATGTTGTAAAATGTAAAAATCTGGACATGCAACGGTAAGGGTGGCGAGTTCAAGACACACGGCCAAATCCATGTTAGATACAAATTCGGCAAAATGCTGGTTTTGTTATAAATCACTGGGCATGTTATTATGAATGAAACTATCAGGAAAGAAACATGAGTCAAGGGGGAGGGGGATCAGTCTATGCGTGCCCCGGGGATCGAATCTAGGTCACATACATACAATTTGATCGCCCAGTGGAGCATGGCACAAGACAGACAAGGCAAGAGGGGATTTGTTGTATTTAGGCCGGTTAGGGATAAAGTGAAGATGGTGGATGGAAAATTAGAAACTAATTGTGACTCTAATTGATAAAAATTACCAGAGAGAATCTTTGAATGTCACAATAACACAAACAAGTTTTTTTTTGTGTGGAATAAATCCAAGATATATAATAAATAGGCATCTCTTGGATTCATGCCAAGCAAAAGAACGCTTGGATGCTTTATCTTACTTCCTGCTATACCAACAATTTTGTTCCTGTTTCTGTAAAATGTAGACATTTTTACTCTACAGAAATTCTGATGGTTTTATTTTGAATTTCAAAAAGCACACCCCAAAAATAAAAATGCACCAATTTCATTTATTTTTTGTGTACATTTATGAAAGAAACTGTCAAATCGAAATTTAAAAAAACCCATGCAAAATGGTTGTAAATTGGCTAAAAGTGCAACAACAAAAAAATGTGAAAATTAGTAATTTTACCATAGTGAGGCACTCGAATGTTTGATCAGCTTGTCACCGTTTTTTCTTTGAAATTGAGACATTATTGCATGAGTGTATGGGAAATATACAAATGTTTAAAACTGCAGGGTGTCCAAAAAGTTTCAATACCTTTTGTAAGTTTTGTGTCTCTTTTAAAATGATTCGCAGTGCGAAACGGAAAGTTAATTTGGATAGAAACAACTTGAAGAATTACTTTGATACTAAACTTGACCCTTTTTCTGAGGCCCTTCAATATAAAACACACATGGAAATGTTTGGTCACATAACTCATAAAACCATACAATTGTTAAACTTGTGAGACGCAAGGTGTGCATCACTGTAATCGTGTGCTGCACATACTTCACATTCCATTAATGTACATTTTTGCAAAAAGGCTTTCACTTATTAAATTTTGTGCACGAATGCAACATAATAATATTCATAAGGCCAAAATGTTTCTGAGACAGACTAAGTGCTGTGCGATTTGTAATTTCTTTAGAAAATAGGCTGAGGTATGCAATTTCTTATTGTAGTTGCTAATCCAAGCTTCAGAGAACTTTATTAAAACTTTTTTTCTAAACTTTTTAAAAAATTTAAAAAAAATTTAAAAAAAAAAATTAAATTTTTTTGTTAGGCCTCAGCGCATAGACCTACATGCCGTAGCTCATTTCACATACATGTACCAATGCGGGCAGGCTTCTGAGACACACTATCTTCTTTGTTTAGCCTAACAAGGATTAATTCAATCTGATATTTGTTTAAATCGCCATGCAAAACCTTGTGTATTATCACTTCCTCTCTCCCCTCACTTGTCTTTACCATTTATACAAAACAGATTTTTCAGAAACCTTTCCCAATTTTCAGAGTCAATCTCAAGGACGATTACTGGTCCAATACTATGCATGTTTGTACTTATTTTAAATGCATTTCTCATGATAATTCTAAATATGGTAATGAAATTCAAATATTTGGACTTTTTTGAAACATTTTGTGACATTTTGGAATGTCGTCTGCAGACGCCTGCCGCATGGAAGGTGTTATGCTCGTTATTTTACACCATGAAAAAGTCACAATGAAGTTTTACAGTTTGGAAAACTTTGTTCTCCAGTCTGGCAACACGGATGGCTGTTATTTTTTTTAAGTGTGGTATCAAAATATTGTCTTCACGAAATGTGAGCCTAATTTTATTGACAGACAAAAATGGTGTCGATATACAGAAAACAAACGTGATAATGCATACACACATTGCATGCTGTTTAGCATTAAAAAGTGTGGACTTTAGACTTGGCATTGTATGTGAACTCTCTCACAATGGATGCAAGAGACATGGTTTTGTGATTTACAGCAAATCCGTGGGCGGAATAGTGAAATATAACCAGGATGTTGCCTCATGGGTTATACACCTAAGGCCAAAGGAAATGGATTGTTAGTTTCCTGTTGCCCTCCCGCCCCAAATTTTCAGTTTTACCAAAACTTTCATTATTTTTGCAAAAATTACATTTTCTGACAAACTTGAATACAAATTTTATTGTTGTATTGGCTCTAAATACCAGGCATCCCTTCCTAAAGACTTTTCAGGGATTATATCGGCAGTGGTGTCATGGTATAGGGTTAATAATGAAAGTGTTAGCATTACCTACTCAAATTTCAAATGTAATTGATGTTGCAATATTTCAGACACTTTGACATTTTCAACAACACATCTTAAAATACTTCCTAAATTGTTTAAAAAGAGTTATTCATCTGTAATACACCCAACAAAATATGTAAGTTCCCCTCTAGCATATGCTAGAATATTTCCAAAATTATTTGATGGATTTAAATAATTTTCAGCTAGAAAGATGCACCCAATAGTTAGGCACATTTTGATATCAAATTTGAAGGCCTTGAGACAATGCAACGATAAGAAAGTGTGCCATTTACCAATTTTTATACAGAAAAAAGTGCCACTAAATATGTGGCTATGGCTGGTTTTGTCCATAAATTAACAGACATTTTGTTGGTGGATTTTCGTGCACAGACATGGGAATCTACCAAACAATTATGTGCGGCATCATTTTAAGAAAATCAATAAGCAGATCATAATTATGTGTGGCAAGTTCGTATGATTATGAGTGACATGGCAATTTGGTCCGATTATGAGTGACATGGCAATTTGGTCCGATTATGAGTGGCATGGCAATATGGTCTGATTATGTGCGACATGACAATTTGGTCACACATAATCAGACCATGTTGCCATGTCGCACAGAATTGCCATGTCACTCATACTCGGACAAAATGCAAAAAAAAAGAGGTAAATTCATCTCAAAATCCAATAAAAATTAGAAATTTATTTTCTCAGTGTATTATAAATTCATAAGATATGTAAAACATTAATATATTAAGTTTAAGTTTGCCGGCAGTGGATGCCATGCATGACGATGCCCAATTTTTAATTTGTATAATTGTCTGAAAATTTGCACTTCTCAATATCGACCAATTATGGAATAGTAAAATTATACCAGTATCTAGCGATGTAGCGATACTGGCAACTTTTATGTTCCTGTATTGAACGATACTGGGACGTTGAGTACACTTTTTCCAATTAGAAGATGGTGGCAGAAGAAAACACCCTCTTCTACGGCCCGACCAACCCAGACTTTCTGTTTCCCAAATTCTGATTTTGTTTTGTTTTGTATAAGCGTTTTTTCTCTGTCAAATAAAGACTCAACTTAAAAGATACATTTTTTCTAATTTCCTAATAACATGTTAAACCATAGAATACACAAAGAAACCTTATCTTCATTCCATGAAGTCACAAACAGGGGAATTATGTTAATTAGACAACATCCTTAATATACACTCGTCAAAAGAAGTTCCTGGACACTCATTGAAGTTCAAATATTTCACATAAATATTTAATATAAATTAAACAATTGCATGTCAAAATAAGCAGACAATAATTCTCTATCATGTATGTATGAAATTAAGATGTACGCATTCATGCATGGCTGAGCACATTCATTAAGCAATGGTAAGGTGCGTAAAAGGAAATTGCAAGAAATGAGCATTTACAGTCATTTGAATGGAGGGATTATCCAATTTTTTGCAATCTTCTTGCCATTGTCAAGTGAATGGGATCTGCCATGCATGAGTGATCATGTCTAAATTCCATGTTAAGCTGTTAGAGGATTACTTTCTGCTTATTTTGATATACAATTATATATATATAATCATATATATAATTATATATATTCTATTAAATATTAATTTAATTTAAGTGTCCAAGAACTTCTTTTGCCGAGTGTATTTTGACAATTTTCAAAAATTTCACATATTTGAAATCTGGTTTTTTTTACAGGGAGCTAATTTTTTCAAAAGTCGCGCCCGGATCATGGGATTCCCCTTTTTGTTCGGTAAAATGAGTATTTATGTGCTAAAACTCGGGTGTTATGAGTTGTGGAGACTTCCAAATAACATATTCGACTCAGATTTTAAACAAAATATCCAGCATGGCAGAATTGGCAATTCAAAATTCGATGTCTTGGGCACGCTTCCCGATCGTCAACAGGCACTGGTTTGGACAAAATATCAGCGCTCGGTTGTTGATTTTTCAGCATTACCGGGCGCTGCAGGAAGACTGAGGGGTAAAAAAAGCCCAGCACCCGCTTATCTTGAGCTTTGGTAGTAGTATTACTGTGTGAACAATGAATCAAAACAAACATGACAAAGTCTAGTGTTGTGCTTGTACACTATCCACGGTAAGTGTAATATTCTGAATATTGAAGTTTCTCTTTTGATTGATTGGTCCATAAACACTTACGGGAATTTTCAGAAATACTGGGGGGGGGTATGTCTTAACTTTATTTTTGACCCCCTTTTGAAACTGGAAAACTTTTTTGCCCAGCCCCCTCATCCCCCCCCCCCCCCCCCCCCCACACCACCACCACCACCACCACCAAAGTGTATTTCTGAATACTCCCTTACATAAGTAATGGAATAGATCAATAAATGCCCTTTTTGAAGAGATACAAAACAAAACAAACAAGTATACTGGCTAATGTTGGGTTGATGTACTTCACAATTCACTATAGTTTGATCAGTTCAAAATTGGTGAAGCCTCCTTACAGCAGCAAATGAATACAGAAGGACGCAGGCGCGCATGAAGACAGCATCCGCACTGTGTATCATATGCGTGACGCGTATGTGCGGCGGCCAAAACCGTGGGCTTGAGGCCATAATCGCGCAAATATGCTTGAATTACTTTTGCGTGTGGAGAGATAAAACCGAATATTTCTCGCCAATTTGGAACTGATTTAACTATAGAGGGAGTGCTATTTTGAGCATTAAAAAATCTTTGAAAATCTTTAAAAAAGGGTAAACATTATTAAAATAATTGAAAAGAACAGAACTGCCCCCCCCCCCCCCCCCCCCCCCCCCCTATGCACCAACTTTCATGAGAAACAAACTGCCCCCATAATGCACCTACATAAGCGTCTAACATGAGCAAAGACTTAGTACAGTAATAAATATGATAATTAGATTATTTCCACAGATGACCATACATAGAGTCATATTCCTTTTATTCACATATATGCACATATTACGCTTTTTTACAATCTCTTTTGCTTTGAAATAATAATAATACAATATACAAACAAATAAAAATGTGGTGTTTTTTCTTGGTGGTAGGGGAACTTTTAAGCTTCGAAATGACTCTTATCAATATCATGCTTAATAGACAAAACTGAGTCAATTGAATTGAAAAATGTCCGTATTTCAACTAATTTTCCTTTTCTTCTTCAAAGACAGTTTTTGTCACTTGGTGATTACTGGTGTAGACAAAATATAGGAAATTCAGGCCCCTAAAAAGTTTGTTTCTTAAATACAAAATGTGGGGGGGGGGGGGGGGGGGGGGGAGGCGTTAACATTTTTGCTTTCAAAATGTTTGACAATTTCCTTAAAAATCTTGCAGCATCTTGATTTTTTGTTTACGAAAAAACAAGTTCATGCATTTGTAGAATTTTGCACATTTTTCAAACAGAAAACTGCAATGCAATTAATGACATATGCCAGACCTACAGGAAACAAACTTGCTTTTCAGAGCACAGTACACTAGCCAATGCACACCTTACTTGAACAGTGTAGTGATAGAAGATTCAGTAACGTTGGCCAATCATTTCCAAGTTTGGATCTTATTTATTTTAAACCCAAGGTTCGGTAGAGCCCAAAGTTGTCTGCTTTGTAAATTTAACTTGTGCCTTCTTCAGTTTTCAATTTGAGCTAACCACACCTGCACCCGGGATAAGCATTTCTTTTATTGTATATTTTGAGTATTTAGACCGAGGCAAACATTAATTGACATGAAATATTAGTCAAAACTATTTGCTTGTGTATTTTTTAGATTGAAAATATTGGAAACAAAACATGAAATTCCACTTTCTATAAGAGAAAGCAGACAACTTTGTGCTCTACTCAAGGGACACACTACTACTAACCAACCATGGTGATGTGATACCAGGGGGGAGGGGTGGGACTAAAGTATGATTTTCGAACATATCAAGGGTTGAGCGCCAGAAGGCCGTAACTCAATTTATGTGCAAATTGAGATATTAGTAGCAAGATAATCCATATAACCAAATTTCAGGACCATAAAGCGGTAACTCATAAACACTCATAATTTGACTAAATTCAGAGGTATGAGTTGGGTGCTACAGTGTATTGTAATGAGTCCCAAATATTTGAAAGTTGATTATCTCAAAATAGCATTTTTTGAGTTGCGACCTTCTAAGTACAAAATGCGGGATTAAAGATATACAGACATACCTGACACACACGTATTGTAGATAATATACAGTTATTTCATATACAATTTGGTCAATATTCATCATCTGTTAACTATTTCTTCAAATTTCAGTAAAGCAACAAACCCAGTTTCTTGAGTCAATAAGCCTATTCACACAGACCCCATGGTCATATTTTGACTTCCAAAAGGCGACGAAAAACCCCCAACCCTAACCGACCGAGATTGTGTTCATTTTTGGAAAATGTATACATGTTTTGAAATTGTTTTGAAAACTTATGACAATTCACTATAAACCTCCCGAATTGTTTGGGGTAAAAACTAAAAACGCCTGACTGACCCTACCTAAGAGGTCCATTTGCTCATAGAACAGGGTGGGGTTTTTGTCACCTAACAGCTGTTTTTAATTATGATCAAAGTTTGGGCGATCGCGAAATATGATCTGGTGTAATAAATTCTTTTGGTAAGAATTGTGATCACGTTCAAAATGTTACCCTCATCTTTGAGCGACCACATAGCCTGGAAGAAAATTGCGATCAATCGTCCAAAGATCGATTGTCAGGCCAGTGTGAAACGGGCTTATTAAGACCACTACAGAGCGGACAATATCCTGTTGAGATTGTTGACAAAGCAGGGTTGTTAAAGGCACACTCTAAATATACCTATCAAAGTGGGCTAGACTGAATCCTTCCTGTCTTCCCACCATTTTTAAAGATGACCAAATAGAGGGACACATGGACCCAGTCTACCAACTGAGCTGGACACAATGTCAATGGGACTCCCTGTCTAACTTCGTTTAAACAATTTGTTGTTAAATACACAAATGTGTTGCATTCCTGCACACAGAGCTACAAACAAATTTGCATAAAAAAGGCAAAAATCTACTTGACATGACTACTTCCACTTTTTATCTTGCTTTTTGTGTGGAAGTGTTGTAAAGAAATCAAAAATAACAAAACAAAAGGAGCCTGTCGCAGATGGAGTCTTGATGAAACTGTGTAGGATCCAAAATAATGGTAACATTATTTTGTAGTATCCAAATAAGTGTCAATTTTGATCAAGTAATAACAAAACAGGAAAAAATAACCACCCAACACCCTAAGACATTTTTTGTGTTCAGTTCTTTACAATATAATATGTACAAGTCTATTATTTTACTCATAATTTGCATTGCATTAAATACACAAGAAATAAAGCACATAATATATATATAATATATCTATAATTTTATATGAAATATATACAATAACCACATTAAGTATACCACAAAAAATGCAAAAAAATAATAATTACATATGTTTGCACAAAGCTGGGAACCTCTCGCATACAGCGCACTATTTTGTTCACATCGACGGTCTGTGCTCTTCCCATCACGAATATGTACAAAAGAATTGCAGTGTTTCTATTTACAATATTGTTGTTGTCTTCTTTAAGACATCATTCAGGCACCAAATGTTCATGTACAGTGTTTGTTTTTATGAAAATAATATTACAGACTTGGAGAAGAGATTCATTTTAGTATACAGTATAAACATAATGGCGGACGATAATATGCAGATGATAACGATTAAGATTTGACTAATTTATACCCGATTTGACCAATTTGTCTACTTTTCCCTCTATATTTTTATGAAACTTGGTAACCAATACCCCCCAAATATGCTTACTTTTCACCCATCTGACTGTTTCCCCCCAAATCCTAATAAATGTTTACTTTTTAATAATGCACATGGGAATGAAATCATGAATTTCCACCAGCCAATTGGCCCCATCCTAATTTTTCATGTAATGTTATACATTTTGTCATTCCAAAACTGTTGGAGCTGAAGAATCCCTACCAGAATCCCTACCAGAAATACAAACTGTTTTACAACTATTTTGACCATTTTAATAAAGATAACTAGTACTATATTTGACCAAATCAGTGCAAAAATGCTAAAGGGTAAATAACTCGGAACGAGATGCAAATCACTGTGTCCGCTATCATCCGAATGCAGTGGGGAGGAAGATGATTTAAATCAACTTGAAAGGGGAGGGGAGAAAGGAAGAATGGCAATAAAATATTCAAAGGAAAATAAGGCACCTATTATAAACTAATATCCTGTTATAAGAACTTTAGATGTTGATTCAATATCCATTTGGCTATCTCCTGGCAAAATTGACCTGCACTGCTGAATATATGTCGTGAGATTGTCTATGTATAGTAACCTGCTAATTGATTTCTCAACAGAGCCCACAATGCCCTATGAAACAATCCGACTAAGTTTAACATCTTGTGATGAATTCTGGGATAGTCAAATTTATATCGTGAGACTTGTGTATGGTAACTTTGTTCTTGATAGCTGATTCTCAAAAGTGCCCAGAATGCCCTTTGGTACAATCCTATCTACATTCCATGATTTTGCGTGTATTGCTATTGCTCAGTGCGTTGCTATGCCATGACGTATTTCGACCTGGTAACGCACTGTGTCAAGTGGTATAACGTAGCAGACTCCAATGACAGCTGGGAACAAGGCCTGTTTATTCATTGTGAGTTATGTTCAACTGAGTTCACATGGGTACCTCATGAGTACCAGAGATGGGTGTTAAATGAGTACCAGATGGGTGTTACATGGGTACCAGATGGGTGTCACATGGTACAAGAAGGGTGTCACATGGGTGGGTAACATATGGGGTCACATTGGTAGGTATCAGAATGGGTGTCACATGGGTATCAAATGCATGATAAGTGACCTATTCCAACAAAACCCGGAACAAGGCATGGTTGCACATTGGTATTACATGGATGTCATCCTTTATGTATTATATACCATAAAATTGTACACAATAAATTCATTACCTTAGCTTTGAATAGATATAAGATGAAGCGCAAACACAAATCTGCATCATTCAATAAATAATCAATTTAATGATCAGTTTCCTGTAATCAGATATGAGTTACTGTTATTTCTGTCTCAAAATGGGTATTTTGTTTTGTTTTTCTTTTTATGTTTGCAACTTGCACATATTACGACAGATTCATTCGGGAGACAACACACGATGTATTCATCTTTCTGACCAATCGGCAGGTAGTTTCTCAAGGGGTTAAGGTTCACACAAAAGGCAACTAAACAAGAAACGTCTACACATACAAATCCACAACTTAAAAAGAAATAGAGAGGGATGGGGGGGGGGGGGGGGGGGGGGTCGGGGGAGTAACAAAATGGGTGTGTGTGTGGTGGGTGACATTTGGAGAGAAAAAGGGGCCAGTTGCAACTTTCTTTCTAATGCTCACGAGTCACAAGTTCATTCTGACATCGCCACACTAACGGTGCTCTGACCCTTTCAACTGTCAAGTGCAGAGAGTGTTAACCCTATCTACATGTAAAACTGCTTAACCGTGGCCAACGTGTTTGTATCCTTTGGCAAGATACTTAGTCTCAATTGCCTCATTGACCTGTACGAGATTGGGTAGCTGTTAAAAATGGTGATATTGCAATCTTAAGTGCTACTATGGTTGAGCAACTAGCCAGCTGCTACAAACGTGAAGTGAAACTATTGTGAAGATTTCCTAATGGCAGCAGAATTATACTGGCTAAAGCGCCTTGGATTAGGCTTCCTTGATAGATGGGACTTTATAAATTTCCATCATTAGTATTATTAAAATTTCCTATCCGTGGCAATTTTCAATTTTGTCTATGCAAATAATAATTCAACAAATTGTAAATGTGTAAAAAGAAAGTAAAATCTGAGACAATACCAATACTCTTCTGGAGAAACATTGAGAGGCAAAAAAAAAGAAATTGTCAAAAACAAAATGGCAACAATAAAGTGAATTATGATCCTTGAAACACCATGCCGACAGACATAACACTCGGTATTAACCCAGGGATGCAAGTGGGCGATTGATCCATTTCCTGATTTTTTTATGGCAGCTCGTCTGGAGAATAGGCTACAGGTTACCGCCCCCCCCCCCCCCACACCAAAAAAAACCCCACATATTTGCCTCTTTTTATGCTGAAATATCATCATCCGATTCTGGAAATGAATAAAAACCAAAAAAATGAAGAGAGAAAAAACTGGAACTTTTTTGTTATGGCCTCATTTCCGGAACATTTCCGGAATTCCTGAAATTTCCGAAAGTATTGCATCCCTGCTAATCAACTACTAAACCCTGCTACAAACATTCATAGTACTCAAATGATTATTAAACATTTTTTACATTCCTTTTCTTATCAAAACATGGAAATATATAAACACTAAACTAATTGATGTTCGGAAATAATTATGCTAAGATACTCTGTAGCGAGCACTATTGGTGCTGGGCACCCTAAAAAATTAGTACCAACTTCTCTAAATCTAATTATCACCCAAAGGGCGGCACTTTTTTCAAAGCGAGTGCATTTATTTCAGAGTATTTTGACTGTAAAACAATCATGTTTCAAGTCAATGTTATATAATTTATCCAATTGAAGAGGATTTTAATGAAAATTGAGTTTAAAAACAGTAACTTGTCATCCATGCTTACTGTCATGATTTTAACTAATTTCCACCTAATAAGCTTAAGCTTACATTTCGGCTCTTATTTGGAGTGCCATTGTTCATGTCACATTCATAATTATAATGTTCAGTGGTCTTTATACATTTTTGTTGGATTACATACAGCTGTGTGCTTACATCTGAAGTTGCCAGGTAAACCATATCACCCTAGCAACACATATTAGGTCTTGACAACGACCAAATATTGGATAGCTTCATTGTGGCACATTTGTACATTTTTACTGGCACATTTTACCTTCACTTTCAAACTACAGTAGAAGTAGAATTTTCGCATTGAATACTTTCATGCATTCAATCAAAAAGAACAATACACATTTTTTAATTTCAGGCTTGTGCTATTACTACCCATAGACACTGTATATAAATGTAACCAAAATGTTGATTTTTGCCAAATATATTCCGTCCGTCTGCACACTTTGCAAAAAAAACCATAAAAAACACAGTGATACATTTATAAACAGCACTATGGTAAAATGACGTAAACTACAGATATGCCAAAATGAAGATATGTCCTTTTTTACTGTGTATGACGTTTGAGGTATAATCAACATAAAACACTCCATTCTTTGAACCTCAATGACTTTCTTTCAAACATCAGGGATCATGGAGCCTGATCACAGCCAAATTGCACATAATGTGAGGGAAAATATCTTGAAATAAACACCAGTTAGTACGGAGTATCTTTCACACAGTGTTTCTTATAATTGCCAATAATTTGGAATAATTTACAATTTTCCTAGATTTGCAATGTCCAATTAATAGCTAATTATTGTGTTTTTAATCAAACATGAATAGCTCTGTGACAATGTTATAAATTGTTAATATCCACATTATTATACATATTCATACCCTGACAGCAGTTTTTAACATCCACCTCAGAACTTATTGATACAAAAAATGTGTGATGCTCTGCATGTACTGCATTCCCGACAGTGGATATAGCAGCTTAATTGGGCAGTTATCAAGCACAGGTATCACTTAAATTTGAAAGAGAAATTGAAGAGCAAAAGGGCCTACATCCACTTCTACATGTTACTCATTTTGCATTATTGAATGGATGGCTATTCATTATGTGGAATGTGGCTTGTATTGCAGGTGCCTCAATTGGCGTGCATGGATGCACTAATCCAAGTCATAAAGACACAGTAATGAACACAGCCATACAATATTTTGATTAATTCCATGGATTTGTCAATGCAAATTCAATAATGCAAAATGAGTAACATGTAGAAGTGGATGTAGGCCCTTTTGCAAAAAAGCTCTTCAATTGTGATCACGGTTTTTGGTCAAACATGTCACATTGACAAGATACCAATAGATGGATTTGATGATTAAAAACCAAATCAAAAATTTTGATCACAAGATCAAAATTCAATGATGGGTTTGTTTTCCATTCTTTATAAAAAAGCTGGAATTTGAGTCTATTTTCTAATGTTTTACTGCGATGCTATGTCAGATAATCAATGTCCATATGATGATGCTTGAATATGGATCCATTTTATAGTAAATACATTCATATTATTTGTACTATCTACACAATTGAAATTGCAGTACCAATGAAAAAATGAAACATTTCTGTTTGTAATTTTTCTTAAAAAATAAGTATAAATATACCGACACATTGTTTAATACTATTTACATGTTTAATTGCTACAGTTTGTTCACAATAATATTGGATGCGATACAAAATATGGAGGTCAGGTCATACTTTATGGTGAATGTAGTAGAGCTGATAATTAAAAAAAAGGTTTCACTATATGATTAACCCTGACCTCAAAAGATGAGACAAGTCTTTTCATCTAGTGACTGCATTATAGCAACTATGATAGTAACTCCAAAAAAACCATAAACCTCCACAAGTTTTATGCAAAGTTAGATCTGATCTCCATTACCATTCAAATGGCCACATCCTATCTTAGGCCCAAAAAAAAATTGTTTGATTGTCCTCGTCCGCCCGACCCTCTTAATCAATCCGACTCAAAAACTCTTCTTTTTGATTTTTTTTTTGTTGTTGTTGAAAATTCTTACTTTTTTTTTTTTTAATTTCAATTTTGTTGTTGAAAATTTCATTTTTTTGTGCAAATATTAGTCGAAAATCAAAATTTTCATTTTTCATTTTTTTTTTTAAGTGTTGAGAAAATAAAAATACTCATCAAAATATTAAAGATTTTGTTCCCCGTTTAGTACATCTCATTTTACTTTTGGTACCTGAAAAAGGGCAAGTGAAAAAAAGAAGAAAAAAAACTTTCCCCGACCGACCTACCCAACTTTTAAAAGTGATCTATGGACAATCAAACCATTTCTTTTTTGCCTTATGGTAAACACACTATAGCATTAATATTTCAGCACCCTTTGAGTAGAAGTTGGTCATCAAAGAAATTTGCTACGATTCTGCAACATTTCCGCAGCGCTTCAGTTTCACTTTCAGTTTCTGTTTTGGTTCTTTGAGAATTTTTTCAATGTACGTTTTAACCAGGGCATCCTTTTCGCCGCCCGTTTTCACCAACGGGGCTTCTTTCTCGCTGTCTATTTTCACCAACATGGCCTCTTGCTCTAAGTCAATATCCTCATCAATGTCCGCGATGGGTACGCAGTCCAGCCCGTGTCCAGAGTCGGAACGACTCCTAGGGGCACTGCCAAATAAATCCATCGACTTTTTCTCATGATCAGGAGACAGGGCGCGTCTGAGAAGTGGCGAGGGCGGCGTTTCCAAATTGCGCGCTTTGATCATTCTCTTACTTTTGACTTTCATTGGGGCGGACAGTGTGGGACTACCCATAAGTGAGCTACTGTGTGCTTGGTACGACTGCGTCGCATTGGAGCTCCCAGGGGAATGGCCAAAGTTTGTGACGATGGTAAGAGGACTAGGACTACGTACTGGCGATGTGGGAATAGGCGATGAGCTTGGCGTCCTCGCCAGCGGAGACAGAGGGATGTGTCCCACAGATTTCCTCCGATGACCCGAGCTCCGGAATGGTCGGGGTAGCTTATGAGCTAGTCCCTGTAACGAGCTAGGCCGCGAGGATGAATACTGTGTTGCTGGCGAGTTGGGGCAGCTCGACGACGGAGAGCTGCTCTGTGACGACGCGTGTCCACCGGTGTTAACATCCGGCGGCGAGTGGAACATAGGCGGCGATCGCTGAGATTTCAGAGTCGGTGATCTCGGTGAAATCGACGGGGAATCACCCGACGATGCCGATCTGTGAAGCGAGGTCATGCTGCGACTTCCAGCCACACAAACCAGATTGGAGTGGTGATCCCCGGAGCCGCGCTTCAAGCTGGAGCGTCGCAGTATGGAGCTCTTACGCCGCCGATCCAGTTGATCCTTTTTACGATGGCGCTTTCTTCGGCGCGCCATTTTGCTCTGCGCTGGGTTGCGACGCTTACCGTCTGCCTTGATGGTGGTGTTTTCAAGCGGCGTGGCACGGATGATGACCTGGTCCTCGTTGCTGAGCAGTAATTCTATAATCTCACGGTGGATGAGGCCTGACACTGGGGTACTATTGATGTGTGTGATTAGATCCATTGGTCTTAATCCAGCGTCATATGCAGGACTAGCACTTTCCACATGCTGTAAAGAAACAAATACAACAACAAATGAGGCTTATTAAAATTGTCCTTGAATTGTTGTATCATTTAGATAACTTTTTAAGGGGGTTCAAATATACAATATGTAAGGCACAAGACCCAAAGGCAGTCCATATTCTTACTCCTTACTCCCTCCTAATTTTCCCAATTAAAATTGAGATTTTGATTTTGACTTTCAAAGTCTATCTCAAGGATTACTGAACCAATACTAGGCATGTTTGTACTTATTTTAATGAATTTCCCATGGTGATTCCAAATATGTAGATGATATTCAATCATTCTAACATTTGTGAAACATTTTGTTAAATTCAGACGACTGCCGTGTGGGAAGTGTTAACTTAAAACAAACTTATTTCAGCAAAACAATTGTGATTTCTACCCTCAAGACGGAATACCATTCGATGGGTAAGAATTTTACTTCTATCAGAAACTTTTCCAGAATATTTTATCCATCATCAGAACTGAAGTAAAACAAATTTTGCAATGAGACTAACGTGATGACATATGCCTTTTAGGAACGTAGAAAATATCTTGTGGAGAAAACGTGTCACATATTTTACACCCCCTGATCACTACCTGTCTATGTAACAGCGCTTATGATTGGTTAATTACATGTTATACTCATTTGAATATCCGATTAAAACACTGCTTTGAAAATATTGCACTCCATTCTTTATCAGGGATGCATTTAGTATATGATTGGTGCAACAAATGATGTATCCATCTTTCTGACCAATCGGCAGGTAGTTCTCAAGGGGTTAATAGTGAAACATTCCTTTCTAACAATGTCTCTGATTGGTGCAATAAATGATGTATCTATCTTACTGACCAATCGGCAAGTAGTTCTCAAGGGGTTAATAGTGAAACACTCCCTTTCTAACAATGTCTCTGATTGGTGCAACAAATGATGAATCCATCTTTCTGACCAATCGGCAGGTAGTTCTCAGGGGGTTAATGAACAACTTTTTTTCTTCTTACCGTGACTAGATGGTGTATCTTGTAAACGTTGCTATCGCCAATGAACACACGGATGGATTTAATCTGGAATCCGTAGCGCTTACTACGAGGAGGCTTCCTGATCACGATCGGCGGTTTGAGGGGTCCCACGGCGGGAGAGAAGTCCCGCGATGGCGAGCCATCTCTTGAGCTACCTGTGCTGGATTGGCCACCGGGGGACGTCACAGGGGAAGGCACTTGTAGGTCTTCTGCTAACGCAAAAATGAAACCGGGAAACAAATGTCAGTCACGGTGATACAATCATACGGTGATGAAAAACAAACTCTGCATCAATCTTGAAAATGTTTGCTTTTTGACACTGTAGTTCCAATCATCTTACTTGTGTGACACATATTTGTGTAAGAGACTTCATATTATTATATTTTAAATTGAGTGAAGTTCTTGTAAAGTAATATGTCAAGACGTAGGGCAAAAAACCTTGTTTTACGGGCCTGACTGACGCAGACTTTTTTAAAAATTAAAAAAATGGTAACATTGTAACAGATATTTGGAACATTTTGCGTGTCATGTAAGAAAGAAAATAAATGCCTGACCAACCCATCCTGCTTAGAAAAGTCCTCCTTCTGCCTGTAGAAGAGGGATTTGTGTCGCATAATGCTTATAACCCTACCTCCCTCTTCCTTCAAATTGAGTCGAAATTGATTGCAGTATGATTCCATATATTATGAAGTGTTACGCCGACTCAAGTCATGACTTATGACTTTAACTTGAGTTACTGACAGCCATGACAAGCAAACCAGTGACTTGGCTTGTCTTAATGCTTTCCCAGGGGCTATTGGTTTACCATATATGTGACTAGTCGCATCAAAAAGGACATGTTGTCGGCAAATACAGTTTTGAGATAGAGGCCAATATATTTGGTGAAATATTAAGAAAATAATAGAAAAAATATGTTTCTTCAAATCATAATTATCTTGTGATTACTAAGTCTGCTTAAAATGTGTTCTTTCAAGTCATACCAATAACCCAGATTTGACTCGGGCCTCCAACATGTCCATTTTGACGTGACGGGTCACATATACAAAACAGATTTTTCAGAAAGCTATTCCCACTTTCAAGGTCTATCTCAAAGATTACAGAACCAATACTAGGCATGCTTGTACTTATTTCAATGCATTTCTCATGGTGATTCCAAATATGGTAATTAAAGTCAATGATTTTGATATTTTTGAAACATAATGTGGAAGTTTTGGAATGTTGTCAGCAGACACCTGCCACGTGGAAAGTATAATTAACTTGACCTATTGGATCAACTTGACTTGAGGAAAATAAACAAAGACTCAACACGACTCGAGTCACATTTGTGACGTGATCTACCGAAACCAGACGGAATTGGGCAGAGCTCCAAACTAAGAAATAGTCCAAAACCTAATTGGGGGTGATTTTTGGGGAATTTGAATTCCTTGTAATTCATTAATCTTCAGAGTGTTTATAACATTATTGTGAAAGTTTCAGATTAAAAATCAACTCAAAAAAAAAAAATCAATTTTTTGTTGTTCATTGTTCATTTTTTTTAAAGTACGTTGTTAAGTACATTATAAGTACAACTTTAAGGACGATATCTCAGAGTTTGGAGTTTTCATAAAGACAAATTTGAAAATGATTTAATTCCACTTTGGGAAGTTCGATTAAAAAAAGAAAGAGTACCATTGCAAAGGTGAAGATCTCTACTTTAATAATCAATTACTAACTTAATTTTGATATCTTGCCCAATTGTGTCTGGTTTCGGTAGAACACGTCACATTTGTATGTCACTTGTGACTTGGGGACTTGAACACAACACTGCATACATACCTGGTGGTATAATAAGTGACAGCGCCCCCGAGGAAGCCGACTTGACGACCCCTCTTGACTGCCGCTCCAAGGTCAATCCGCCTGGAGAAGACTCACTGCTCTCTGGTGACGTAACGCCGGGCGGGTTGTCATCCTCTAGCGAGATAGAGAACCGAGGTAGGGTGTCTTTTAAGGCCGGCTTGCGTGTCATGCCCAGACGTCGTTTAGTGCTGGGCGAGAACTCGGATTCGATGGGCGACAGGGAATCTGTGGTCGTGGAATCGGCTGATTTAGTCTTGACGCTGTGCAAATCAAATATTGAAAGCATTAATCAATTGATTAGTCAATACACAATGATGGTAAGTCAAGTTAAATCACATGATTAATGGAACTGTTGGGACATTCCTGAGATTGCATGAATCAAAAATTAATAGTATTACTCAATTAATTAGTCAAAACACAACGTTTGTTAGTCAAGTTAATTATTCATATGTGACTGCCTGGACATTCTTGATAACGTGTGAATCAAATATCTGTAGGGTTAGTCAATTAATTAGTCAATACCCACAGATAGTCAAGTTCCATCTTTGCTGGAACCGCTGGGACATTATTCAATGTAGCAATAATTGATTTGCCATTCTCCTAAGCTGCTATAAACCGGCAATTGACCCATAAGGATTACACCGAATCACTTAGAAAAGTATAAACAATTCACACATAATAGTGTTGTATTACTTAGGCCAAACAAAGAAGATTGTCTGTCTCAGAAGCCCGCCAGCATTGGTATGTGAAATGAGCTACGGCATGTAGGTCTGTGCGCTGAGGCCTTAAAAAAAAGTTGGGTTTTTTCTTTCTTTTTCTTTTTTTTTTGTTTTGATTTTTTACAAAATATTTTTAAAAAGAGGTCTCTGTAAGCTTGGATTAGCACCAAAAAAATCACGCAGCACTAAGCTTTTTTTGCCAAATGTTTCTGAGACAGACCTTCTTCTTTGTTTGGCCTTATCTATGCCAGATTATACCTCATGTGGCATTTATTCACCACATCATTTTTTACAAATAGGGATTCAATTAACTGTTTACTCACATAATTGGTGTGGACTTCTCTGCACTGCTCAACTGCGACAGCCCCAATAACGTGTCCCTGGAACTGGGCCCCATCGATAAGGAAGCCGATAAATTATGGGATATCGGTGATGATGAGAACTCTGGCAGCGGCATAGGCATTGGGGCACTTAGAGAGCGCTCTCTCCTCTCTGAGTCGTCAGATGATTGTGACATGCTGCTGCAGGACCTGCTATAGCGCGGCGAGTATGTGGAAAAGTTTCCGATCTCCGGAAGATCTTCGTCATCATCATCCGAGTCCAACTCGTGGTTGTACCTTTCACATCGTGCTGTTTAAACAAACACAAATATTTAGAGAATAAAGTATTGGGTTTGAGTTAGGCCAAACAAAAAACAAGTTTGTTTCCAGAAGTGCGCGCGCATTTCACTGAGACGCTTGATTCTTGCGCATTTTTTTTTATTTCAGAAAAACAGGGTTGGAAATATGGTTAGGCGCCATCTTTCGTTGAAATTGTGTCCAACATGTTTCAAGATGGCGATTAGCCACATACTACAAACACGAGAGTGAAAATCCGCAGCGAATATCACATTTTAGCGAGCATAAGAGTAACAAAAATGCACAGATTTGACTAAATCAAACCATTTCAAGTGAATCTCCACTATGAATTTGAGCAAAAAAATAAAAATAAAAAACTGCATTTCACATTTGACTTTTCAGGCTTGCTACTGGATACAAACTAGTTTTTTGAGGGCCTTATATTGCCTGGTAGGCGACCAAAACACCACAAACAAAACCCAACCTTGTGCCACAAGCAGACAGATTGCTCTGGTAGGGTCGGTCAAGATTTGTTGGTATTTTTTCAGACTTTTTTCTTCATAATGTTAATGCAAATGTTGGTGAATTTAACAAAAATTGACATTTTCAACAACAACAAAAATGTTTTTAAAAAACCCAAATCAACAAAAAGATCAAGTTTTTTCATGTTTTTCATGTTTATATTGAATTTTCATATGTTATCTAACCAAAGCTGATTTGGGCTGATGACATTTAAGATTCAAGAGGTCTATCTCTTATTTCTGCCTATTGTGTTTCACAGAAAAACAATAGATTTTTTTATAGTTATTTTATGTTCACAAAATACTGAAAACTGTCTATGCTTTTGGCATGCCATGTTACATGAGGCCGACGCCGAAGGCCTGGTGTATCAAAAAAAAAACGCAACACATTTTGGCGAGTAATGTACCCTTACAGAAAATAACATATCACTCTGAAAGGTAGATAATAATGTTATAATGTACCTTAAAGGTCAGCCAAAAGGTGATTCAAGTTTGTTTTATTCCTCGGAGGATATTGTAAAAAACAATACAAAAAGAAGTACCCTTTAATATTGCACCGGAAACAAAATATAGAGTTTTTAAACATGCATAATTTGTCTCATTTATATTGATGATGGCAGGTTACTACCCTGTATTACCCAGCCTCGCACTCAGAACCTCAATAAGTCAATGACTTTTGTTTGTGCAGATCTATCGACCGAGACCCGGCCCAATACTAAGTTTGGAGCAACACCTGTTACGTCAAGGAATCATCCGTATACAGTTCATCCCACACTAAAAAGTAACACGGGCAATTATGATTGATTTTATGTATATCTTTTCCCTGGACAATTTTAAAGAATTGTTTTTGCATTATATTCTTCTAAACATACCCCATCAAATAAAATATACTTGAATCACCATTTTGGTTACTTTTAAGGGTATGGAACTCGACAAAAAGCATTGGTGTTTTTTGATACATTCTGTAATAGAGAAAAGTTAATTAAAACACAAGTTTTCTATTTTAAATTTAGCCAGAAAAAGTGGCTGCTCTTTCTGACTCACTCTGTACATTAAATCACACTTACTATCAAAATAACTGGTGTCTTCTTCTCCTTCGAGCTGCGGTACAAAATCAGCTTTCTGTCTCAACAGCGACTTCCAATCCACCTCCTCAAAGAATTTGTGTTCCTTCACCTCGTGACTTCCTCCAGTTCCAAGACGAAATACAGGGTCTTGTTGCAGAAGTTTCATGATGAGATCCTCGGCCACCTCTGGCACGGCGTCCTCCCCTTCTGGCCATATAATTTCAACTGAAATTATTGAATGATTATAAAGTTATTAGTATGAGAAGTATATATCTAACCAATTGTAAAGCTCTCAAAAAAGTTCGGAATTTGTTTTCAACTGACTATATTTTCATTATTTTGTTCAGGGATGCAAGTGGGTGATTGGCATCAAACATTTATGGGGCTCAACTGGAGAATAGGCTACAGGGTATCCCCCCCCAAAAAAAAATAATAATAAAAAATAAAAAAAATAACCAGTTTGCCTCTTTTTATGCTGAGATATCATCATCCAATTCCAGAATTGCAAACAAAATGACAAACAACACAAATATTTTTTAAAAATTTAAAAAAATCTTTCTTCCAAAAAAATAAAATAAAGGTTTTTAAAATGTTGTATGACATCATTTGCGGAAGTCTTGCATCCCTGTTTGTTATATAATGTCCATAGTGTTTTGCATCAATGGATAGCTGATGTAGTTATCTTTTCCAATGATATACCACATTTGTAGCAATCGCTTGTTTCAGTGCTCAGCCACTTGCTTGAGAATGGGGAGGTCTCAATCTGAATGTGCCAAAATCATCACTATAATGTATGGCAATTATACACCCCCCATACTACCCAGCTAGGCCCAAACCAGTTTTTGTTTAGCAGTGTATTTTGAAAATTCAATTTACCAAATATACGGTGTGCCATATATTCGTGCACCCCTTTCGGCCGAACGCATCTGACTGTAAAAAATTCTAGCATAGCGCCATCTTTTGAATACTCCGCCTGGCTGTTGCGTATTGCTATTACTTCACGGGAATAATCAATAGACGGCGCTATCATGTCACCGCTAGCAGCATAGCCTGGGGATACGCAATATCACCTATACACAAAACCATGCACCTCAGGCAGTGAAAAAAATGGTGCGTACAAAGAACATGCTGGTAACTCTCCAGACATGAAGCCAGTGGAGAAATTTTGGGCAATTTTGAAAGAGAAAGTCTTTGCAACACCCTACTGCACTACACTACCCCAGCTGATAGCTAGAGTCAAACGTGTTGGCAGGAACTAGACCAGAACAAGGATCTTCTTGCTTCATTGGTGGACAAGAATTGGACAGAACGAGTGTCGGAGGTGATCGAGCACCATGGGGACAATAACTTTAAATAAATAAGCAGGATAAGGTTGTTAAAGACTCTACTAACTCTAAAGACCTCAAGGAATAAACTAATACTCTGAAAAAAATGTAACTTTAATTTTAAATCATTATATGTGACTTTTTTTTTTGGGGGGGGGGGGGGGTGCACGAATATATGGCACACCGTATATAAGACAAATGCTGAAAAATATTTCAGCCATTTTTTAACACTATTTTCCCTTGGCCCCAATCAAAACTGTCATCAACTTGAGAATTACCATAGTATAAATAAGTCTTGTCCTAAATTCATTTCCTCAATTCAACTTCACAGATTACATATCATACTAATCTGATTTGTTTACAAATCTTTTAAAGCATTGCAAACCTGAATGGTCCCATGGGCTCCTTTTATCACGCACGGAAGCCGTAATAGTGTATTGGGAGTCACATGTTGGCCTGACAAAGTAATGTCCCTATTGAAACAAGATAGTGTGTCTTTCAAATTCAAATTTGTATAATCACAGAAGGGAGGGGGAAGAATAAGGGTGTATAGGTGGCCCCGGTAATCCGGGTGCTTTGTGCCTTTTGTTATTGTTTTGTACAGTTTGCTGTTGACCACGTCATAAGACGTTTTAACAACTTGTGTTTTACGCTCTGTTCATCCATGCAGTAGATCGACCCAAGCGATCGCGTCACGGCGTGTAAGAGACCTTTGTTTACCTCTTTTGTGACATAGCCAACGGCTCGTGACGACAGTCCGTTGCAATCTATAGTATAAAGATGGACTCTGGACAAACTTATAACTAAAGGTATACAGATATTGATTGCCTGGGAGTGTGATAGTAAAAACTATATCACAAGGTCAAATTTGGGTTTTTCGAAGCCAAATTTTGGAATTCGTGTTCGTGGTTAAAAACATTGAATGTCCGCTGTGTATTGAGATGTGTTGTTGTTGCCGGGACCTTCGGACGGACGCTGCTTTAGAAATGTTGCTTATCATATGTGATGCGATCTGTGAAAACCCGTCACATGGTGGCATTTTTCATATTGGAGATATTTATATCATAAGAAAGTTAAAACTGTGCTGATTACAGAACTGTTTCGATTATTTTTCTACGACTACTACAAAAAAAGTTATGAGTGAATGATGATTGTGATGTCATCAAAAGCTACAAAACAAGAAATCATGAAAACAGGCCAAAAAAGATACATAATTCAATATAATAATATTATAAGGTTGATAATAAAAGTGACTAAAGTAAGTTTTTGAAGGTGAAATTTCATGAAAGATGATGATACAAAGTATTGGAAACTAATTTTCTTTAAAAAAATCTTTTAAAAAAAAAAGTTTTTTTATTTTTTATTTTTTTATTATTTTTTATTTTACCCATAATCACTAGTTCACATTTCGCGACATCCGACGGGTTTTCACAGATCGCATCACATATCATAGCATATTCACAAGCCCCTCACCAGGGGACAGGTTATTGTGACATTGATATTACAAACATCTAAATATATATTTGTCAAACTGATCACTCCCACTCCCAATGGTAGGTGATAGGGGGATTATATCCAACAGGGGATAACATAGCCAGGATGACTTAATAAAAAAGTCTATCTCTAAAACAGGATAGAATCAAGCGGTTTTCCTTTCAATTGAAGTTTAAACCCATTGGGTACGTATTACCTGGCAGCCTCAAAACCTATTTTAGATACTACTGTTAAAGTGGAAATTCGCGCTACATTTATTTTCGCGCTACATTTATTTCCGCGCTTTTCGTGCTAAGATCAGCAAGCGTGAAAATAAAAACACGCAAATATATTCATTTTGTATGTAGATCTATGTAAGGAAGCTCAAAATCGTGAAAATAATAACAAGTAAAATTGTTCAAAATGTGCCAAGCGTGAACAATTACACGTGCACAAATTTTCACTTTTACAGTATATGGTTAGGTGACAGGAAAAAACACCCTGTGCTATGGGCCTGACTGACCCTATTTTTTATTTTTAAATTTAAAAATTTTATTCTTCACAAAATTGATTTGAAATTTGGTTTACAATTGTTGAAATTCACACAAATTGTTGAAATTCATCAACATTGTAAGAGATTTTTGTTTATATGCCTGACCAAACGACATAACTGAGGTCTGGGATTTTTGTTCGTCACCTTATAGAAAGGTTTTTTTGTTGAGTCAAATCATATATGCGGCAAGATCGATGGTATAGTCTATTTGGCCAGCACGAGACAGTGATGTAATTGCGTATTCTACGAATTGCAGCACATAACGCGCGGGACCATTCAAGGCGCTGGCGTACACACACAAGCGTTGAAAGACGGAAGATACATACGCGTGCGTAAAAGCTGCGCCTGTTAAGTTACCTCACTGTCCAGAGGAAGCCAAATAGAGTATAGTGTCATATGGTTGTAAGGTGAAAAGTGCCATGAAATCTAAATACATCTACATACTCATTCAAACAAAAGTAATAAATATAATAATGCATATATGTTCAATTTATTAATCAAAATTGCAAATAAATTGAATCAATTTTTTGTAATGAGACATATCCTGCTAAGGACATAATTTTGTAGCCCAATATTTTCTTTTGAAGCCCTATCCTCATATCGCCATCTTGATGAAATAGCAACAAAGACACAAACAAATTGTGCCATATAGACATTTATTTATAAGGAATATTCATAATATAAATAAAAGACTTCACCGGTTCGACTACGGAAAAGTTGGAAAACACACCCATGTGACAAAGCTAAATTGGGCTGCTTTTCATCTTCAATTTTGACTGATATTTTGGCAAGACTGCCCAGTAACTACAAAGGTCAGGTATGACTTTCTGGTAGCTCATTTTGAGCCTGCTTCCCCCTGGGGAAACTTAAACTCGTAATCTTTACCTAGATAATCATTATCAAATGTAACAATCACAATTTGTTAGAGAATAAAAAAGAAGTTCCGTGTCAAGGTTGGGGATCTTTGTCAAGTGTGGGGCTCCCGTTTCCCATGTGTCATAAATATTTAGATGTTTTCCAGTTCATAACAAGGCTTCATTGGGCAAATTAAGTATTGTCACTGTTCTGTCAAAATCTCTTATCTCTATCAGGCCCTTCAGCATGTATAAAGTAATGCTTCCTATGTATAACCTTTGGGCAATCTGCTCTAAACATGTTCAAGGGCCAAACTATTTTGATAGTGTTTTTGAAAAAATCCTACAAATATTTTGTAAAAAACCCACTTTTTTAAAGTTGGGGTGCAACTCCTTACTACGGGGTGCAATTTGTATTTCCGCAATAAATTGTCGCAATTTCGCACCAGGCTGTATTTTTATTGACATATTTTTTGGTTGCAAACTGCGACACAATATGGGATATTTCGAGGACCATCTATGAAACTCACCGTTAATCGCCTGCGTAAAGAGCTCCTCGGGCGTCTCCCCAAAGAACGGCGGCAAACCGACAAAGAACTCGTACAAGATAACGCCCATGGACCACCAATCCACGGGCATACCATAGCCTTGTCTCAGGATCACCTCGGGGGCGATGTACTGGGGGGTGCCACACACCTGCTGGTCGCGGAACAGCTTGGTGTCACGGTCTAGGGCGTCCTCGTATAAATTTGTGGTTACTGTGGAAGAGAGAGACAGAGGAGAATGTTTATGACTTTTGTGTTTTTAAATTTCTAAGTGCTATAGTCAGCTGTAAAGAAGTTCAGCACACACAGTAGTGTAGTTTCCCATCGGATATAGAAGTGCATGATGTTTACCTAACCAAAACAATGCACCTCAGATTGACCCAATTGTATCTACAGTCATCACAAAAGTAACTGACCAGGTAATAAATGGGCTGATAACTCTAAGAGTGTAACTCCTACATACACAGTAGTGTAGTGCACCGTCGGATAAATAGAACTGCATGATGTTTACCCAACCAAAACGCACCTCAGATTGACCCGATTGTATCTACAGTCATCAAAAAAAGTAACTGACCAGGTAATAAATGGGCTGATAACTCTAAGAGTGTAACTCCTACATACACAGTAGTGTAGTGCACCGTCGGATAAATAGAACTACATGATGTTTACCCAACCAAAACGCACCTCAGATTGACCCGATTGTATCTACAGTCATCAAAAAAAGTAACTGACCAGGTAATAAATGGGCTGATAACTCTTAGAGTGTAACTCCTACATACACATGTTTTATTGGGAAGCTTCTCCTCTTTAAGTTGAGATATTGCATGCTAAGGATGGTTGATTATTGAGGAAGTTACAATCCCAAATGTAAGATCAAGTCCAATTTTCATTTTCACATTTTTCTTTTCAACATAAGGATAGTATGACTGGTAAAGCGTGTGCCGTATTGATTCAACGGAACAATGCGGCTGGCTGACTATTCAACCACTTGGACATCCTCCGGTGAATTAGCACTTCCAGAGAAGAGGAGACATTTCTCAACAACTTCATAATTTAATACGTAGGAGTTATACTTTCAGAGTTATCCGCACATTTATTACCTGGTTAGTTTTATTTTGATGACTGTATATAGCACCATTAATGTTACTGCCCACATATGCACATTATTAAACATGCGGACAAATGGCCTGTGCGGAACTTCTCTGTGCCAACGTGATATTGTGAGGGCATTTGCACCTGCACAATCAGAGAGGAATGTCGACTGTGACGCAGAAAGTGCTGTATCTATCACCAGCTGACACTGTCTCCCAACTTCAGCTGAGAATAATGTCACTAAATTTCGGATGGTATTTAATTTTGCAGATTTCGCGAGGGGATTCGCGAAATTAAATACTCGCTAAACTGACAATTATGCATTGAAAGTAACAGATACATTTTCAGATTTGAGAAATTAAATGCCCGTTAAAATATCAGTAATTTTAAATTCACAAAATAAAGTATCCACGAAATTAGAATGCTTCACAGTAGATTATAGGTCACTTCAAAAACGGTGAATGAGATTTATTTCCGGCTTCTTGATTAATGTTGGCCCCTTCCTACCCCCTCCTCTTGGGACCCATACATCACAGGTCATTTTGTGATGAATAATGGTGAAATGCGGTTTTTCCCGATAAGTCAAGGTTGATGCCATCCTACTACGAAAAAACTACACAGGGAAAACTCAATGAATAATTGTTGAATGACATATTTTCATTCGTGACAATTAAGGATTATTTACCGTGGAAATCGTCATTATTAACCATATCCTTCTTTGACAAAATGATATTTCAATGCAAGCATGTTCGTAAAACATTATAAACATTTCTACAGTTCATGATTATATCTTGATAATCGACTAAACAGGCACCATAAGTTGACTCGCCCGTTTGTTAACACTTTTCACACGTCAGGCGGCTGCAGACGACAATCCAAAATTTCACAAAATGTTGTAAAATTGTCAAATTTATCAAATTTCATTACCATATTTAGAATCACCATGAGAAATGCATTGAAATAAATACAAACATGCCTAGTATTTGGTATTGGTTCAGTAATCCTTGAGATAGACTTTGAAATTGTGAAAGGTTTCTGAAAAATCTGTTTTGTATATGGTAAAACTAATAGCCGCATGGAAAGTGTTAATGTCACATTTTGGTTAATAAATAGCCAAATATGTGATCTGTTTATTCTTAGTCAACATAATTGCATAAAATGTCAATTACTCACATATTTTGACTCAACATTTGCTTTTGTTACAATAGTATAAACCTTTAGATCCGGTTGTTTTTCTGGTAAAAATACCAATAACTAGCGATGTTTTTACGATAATTTGGCAATGGTCAGCTTTTAGGTTGATTTATTTTACAGCACATAACATGAAAATGTGGTGTAGACGGTTTTTGTTTAGTCCGATTGCCTACATAGATTTTAATCTCAATTTCATGCATGTATTTAATATATACAAGTCTGCCGCTGTCCCCACACAGTCCCCAAGTTTCCATTGGTTACGCGGAAATATGCATGTTTTAACATTCTTTCAAACTTTTGAGTTCTTCTTTAGTATCATATGTTTCCTAAAAGACAACAACAAAACGATTGACCGACCATGGCACTTAAATGTCAAGTCAACATTAGAATTTTAAAAAATTGGACTGATGTATTAGTTAGTTGATATGGAACTCAAACAACCTACCAGTGAAATCAAATGGGCATTGGGGGTAGGCCTCGACTCCGCGAGAGTCTTGAGAAGTTATTTTTATGCCAAAAAGACAGCCATATAAACACCCAATTTCCCTCAAAATTGGAAGGGGGAAACATAACAGAGCAAAATGTTAACCTTGGGAACGCTTTGAGATTGAATCAGGGATACTATTAATTTTGGGATAGGAAAGTCGTATACTAACGCACGTAGCGAAAACAGTCCTTTTGAATATTTGAATAAATTATGATAATCGTCTGGAATGCGTCGGTGACCGGCGTGTTAGTCAGCATAGAATTGGTGGCGCTGTGCACGCGGTAGATTTACACACAGCTTGCTGTCAAAAAATGATACTGACACTGGAGTTGGTTATCCAACTCCAGCGGTTTTTGGATGAAATAATTTAGTTCCAACGTGTGATGAATTTTATGGGGTCATATAATCAAAATCCCGGGCAAAATCCATTGTTACATTGAAAATAATGGAAATTCAAAATTAACGACCGTTCGTGTCTACCATCGTCTGCTACAATCCCTGCTACAATCACGCCTTATCAGTATAGCGCCATCAATTCTATGCTGACTAAGTTCAATTTAAAAGTGGACCTGATCGGCAAGCTCAGTGGCATACCCCTGGTTGAATTGAGGATCATTAGATGACATATGCAAGCACACCCCAGACAACTGATTGATGTGTGAAAAATGTATCCTCATGTGTCAAAGCATTACCTTGTGAACTGATTGAAGTGCCAGTGTTTTAGCTAGAAAAATGATTTGACGCTTTCCATGCGGCAGGCGTCTGCAGACGACAGTTCCGAAATTTCACAAAATGTTTCAAAAATGTCAAAATTATTGAATCTCTTCACTATACTTGGAATCACCATGAGAACCATAAGTACAAACATGCCTAATAATGGTTCAGTCAATCTTGAGATAAGACTTTGAAAGTCGGGAATGGTTTCTTAAAAATCTGTTTACTACCTGTATCGTAAAGTTAATAGCCATGTGGAAAGTTTTTAGCCACATGGAAAGTGTTAAGTGTGAACATATACTAAACTGTTCAAGTGTGAATGCGTACTCTAGAGAAATAATTGAAGGTTGAAAGAATAAAATAACAAACTGATTGAAGTGTGAATGCGTACCCTAGAGAAATGATGGAAGTGTGAAAGAATACTACAGCAAACTGACTGTTGAAGTATGAATGCGGACCCTAGAGAACTGACAAAAAGGCACAACAAGGGGGTCTTTAGCGCCGCACTTTCCTATATCGACTTTCAATGGGAGTGAGCTCCTTCTCCCGGAATAATCTTTCTCCTAACCTATCAATCATTGTTGGTACACACAGGACAGATACTGAACACATTGGTATTTTACAACATTATTTGAGGAAAAGGTTAGCAATCGAGTATCACTCAGGTATCACTCTCCCACCAGAGGGCTACCCATGCACCTCTTAAATGGACCCTTTAAGGCCAAACAAAGAAGAAGGTCTGTCTCAGAAGCCCGCCCGCATTGGTATGTGAAATGAGCTACGGCGCGTAGGTCTATGCGCTTGGGGCTTAAAAACCTTCTTTTTTGGGGGGGGGATTTTTTTTTGATTTTTTTGATTTTGATTTTTAAAAAAAAAAGTTTAAACAAGTTCTCTGTAAGCTTGGATAAGCAACAACAACAAAATCGCAACAAAAAAAAATCAAAAAATCGCGTACCTCATAGCCTATTTTCTAATAAAAAATAAAAAATAAAAAATCGCACAGCACTTAGCTTTTTTGCACAATGTTTCTGAGACAGACCTTCTTTGTTTGGCCTAATGGTAACACCATCAAAGATTAATGTTAATTGTTAACCCTCCCCAATGGAGGAGGCCTCTTCCTTGCAAACAACCTCAACTAAAGAAAACAAAAACTCAAAATTAAAAATAAATAGGAGCAAAAGATTGAAGTGAACACTCATAAATTACATTTATTTCCAAGAATAACTACTGGTGGATGACCAAATGCAGTCGTCTACTATAACAGCCATGCATTATGACCAAAAAAAATGAAAATCTCCTAATTTCTTTGCAAATAATACTACATCATAAAAGAGCGATTTCAACACCAGTACATTTACAAAAGTAAATCCTGCTCATGGCCAACCTTCCGCTAATAAATCAAACCATTGACCATACAAATGAGAGGGAAATCTATAGATTTATTTGCAACTCAATAGATTTCTTTCTTTTTACTAAAACCCATTTCAACACTGCTAAATACATCTGCCATGCTAAATCCTGGCCAAAGCTTATGAGTTTCCTCTCACTAAAATGAGTGCACTTTTGGATCAACATATATTATTCTAATGGTTAGATTGATGCCAAATTAACAAGCCCAGAGGGCTTGTTACATTGCAAATTGGTTGAAATAAAGCAGGCATATGGTCAAACTCAAGAATAGGAATGTCTATGTGATTATGGGTTGCACAACGCATTAAGGCAGGTGTGGTCTAGTAGAACAGCGTGGGACTCATGATCATGCAGTTGTGATAGTTCTAGCCCTGCCTTGGCCAACATGTTTGTGTCCTTCGGCAAAATGTCTAAATTGCCTTGTTGACTCAAGTTAGGGTGATTATGAAATTTCAACACTGCTAAATACAACTCCCAGGACTAAATCCTGGCCAAAGCTATAAGCTTCCTTTACTAATGTAATCTGAGGGTTTGTGGATCAACATTAAGTATGGGTTGATTGATACCAAATAAGGGTCTTTGACATGAATATTTGTCAATTGATTAGTGTTAAATAAACAGGCCACAAATACCTTTTTCCAAATCATTTGTGCATTACATGTATAATAGAGTTGCCAGGCCAGACCCCTCCTGGGCCCATTAGTTTGTACATTGCATTTATAATGGTGTCGCTGATCTTAGGCCAGACCCCTCCTGGGATCATTTGTACATTACATTTATAATGGTGTCGCCATCCTTAAGCCAGAGCTCTCCTGGGCACATTTGTACATTACATTTATAATGGTGTCGCCGCCCTTAGACCTGGGCCCATTTGTACATTACATTTATAATGGTGTCAACACCCTTAAGCCAGAGCCCTCCTAGGCCCATTTGTACATAACATATATCATCACCCTTAGGCCACCCTTATTTGTTCTAAAATGGTGTTTATTTTCATCTGTAAATGTTTTCATTTGACTTGTGTTGTTGTTGATATGTATCAGGCCTGAAGCCTCTCCTATGGCCACATCTTGTTCCATAGAAACTAATGGTTGAGGGAATAATTGGGCTAGTTTCATACAGAATTGGGCTAGTTTCATACTGAATTGGGCTCTTTTCTGTATCTTGTATAACTCCTATAGTTGATGAATATCATATAAAACATTGGGCTACTCTTATCATGGAATTGTGCTTATTTTGTGTTGCTTAAGGCTACCTTCCACATAGAATCGGACTACTTTTCCACACACAAATTACTACTTTCCAGACACAGTTGGCCTCTTTTCCACACAGAATTGGGTTACTTTCACACTGAATTATGCCTTTTTCCGCACCCCATACTTTCCACAAGGATATGGGCTACTTGGGCTAATTATTCATTCATTGGCAAGACTTACAGCTCATAATTCCCATCTTGGATAGTCCAAAATCTGTCAGTTTTATATGACCCGTTGATGTGATCAGCAAACTGCAAAGAGATAAAGAGATTGAAAACAAAATGCAACTGATTACTAAAAAGTATAAAAAGCACAATAAAAAAAATCTTGACTACATTTATCCGGGACATTTATATCTTTCATTTAGCAGTTTACTGGATGTTTCAAATTAAACTGATTTACAATTTCTAAAACAAGGTAAGCAGCCTTTATGTTTACTATAATAACTAACAAATCTAACATCTAAAACAATTCTATTTGGATCAACATTATACATTTCCGGTAGGTGGTCTAAAATCCAAGATGCGAGATGCGGTGGGTTTTTTAGGGGGTGAAGTGTGGTGGGATGACTTTCCAAAGGCAATTTTTGCAATTTACCATATGCCGTGAACCCTGAAAACACAAATAATCACAGCCATTATCCTACTGTGCCCCATATCATATTTACTGGGTTCCCAGACCAGTCAGATTCAATTGATAGTGCAACATTTTAATCTTTTCAACAGTAATTTGTATTTAAATTGCTCTCGCGATTTTATTTTGTCAAAAATTGGAATAAAAAAATGAAATGCGGTAATTTACGTCGCCAAAATGAAATGCGCACGGCCTACCGGAAAACATTTTTTTGATTTTTATGCCTAACAGCTGTTTACCATGAAAACTAGCAACATTTACAAATTGATATAAAATAGTTGTCATGCCAAAGGCTACTACCTGAGACTAGTTATATCAGTCTCAGCTATTACTGGATACACCTGTTTCCAATTCAATTGATTGACATATTGATATAATATAAAGCATCTTCCGTGTATACTATATTAACTATCAAAATATACAAACAAAGAGAAATATATTTCATGCCCAAGGCTAATGGATAAATCTGTTTCAAATTTGACTGATTGACAAACCAATCTACTAAGCAGCTTCCGTGTTTACTATGATTAACCGAACAGATCCCAGCGGTGGGATATGTCATATTGGACTGGTTAAGCCAATCACGCTAGCCGCAATTTGTCATTTTCAATATAGACCTTTGCTAACACAATGGATGCAGGTTGACCTCACGTAAAAGTATGAGAAGTCAACTTCACCCCATAAAACGGTGAAATGGACACCCGTGGTGCGCAATACATCTGTTGGATCTCACAACTTCGATTGGTTAGCAGAATTGTGCGAGTTTTCAAGCATGAGAGAGGGAAAGGAAAATTGATGACCCACTAGCCACCAGGTCCAGGGGAGATTGGCTCACAAAATTAAATTGTTCTGACCCTTTATGGTCCGGGTAGTGTCACCATATTAGTAACACCTTGTGCGCCCTGGCTGGCAGCTAGTGCAGGCCAGGTGGTTATGTGTGCTGTTGGTAGGTTAAGGTTGAACGAAGGATGCAAGTGTCTGTCAAACCACGATGCAAAAAACTGCATACACAAAGACCTCATTCACACATTTAGTGTGCTTATTCAAACCTGCCATTTATACCTATATTCACAATATGAATCACTACACAATAACCTCATTCACACATTTAGGGTGCTTATTAAACACATGCTATCCACAATATGCCATTTCACAATATGAATCAATGCGTACACAATAACCTCATTCATACATTTAGGGTGCTTATTAAACACATGCTATCTACAATTCGCCATTTATCAATATGAATCAATGCGTACACAATAACCTCATTCATACATTTAGGGTGCTTATTAAACACATGCTATCCACAATTTGCCATTTCACAATATGAACCAATGTGTGCGTACACAATAACATCATTCATATATTTAGAGTGCATGTTTAAACAAATTACGCTGGCTGCCTATTTGTCATTTCCATATTACATTCCAACTACCTGCACAATAACCTTATTCTAATATTTAAGGAGATAGATCATGCTATGGATATGCAATAATTTCTCCGGAGGAAACGTAAGCATTTCCTTGGGCAAATAACATAGGAATTAGAATAAATCCACTCAAATATGTGCACGGGTTTTTCGATGCATGAATGTGTGTTTTTGTGAAAGGTAAGTGTTCCGATTGCTGGCCCGATTTTCAACTTGATATTTTCTATTCTACATGAAAGATCATCCTAAAATTAGCTGTTAAGTTGCATAACTCCAATGGTTTTTATTTTAGAAGCACAAGGTGATATGAAATTTGCCCATCGAGTAGTACACAAACTGGCCGGATGATTAACCACATTTGGCAGTAATTCACTGCATTTTGGCCTATAATTTCTAAATGGAACATATCTTGTGCCCAAAACATGTACAACCCCACGGGGGTTTTGCGTCGCCTGATGGTATGTATAGGCCTATTTATCACCTGATTAGGGTTGCACACCACCAAATACATCTCCCATAGGGTTACACACGTGAAATGCACAATTTTAAAATGGATATTTCTCGACGTTATAAGAAACTGGTAACTTGAAATTTGGTTTCAACTTGAAGATGAAAGCCATGACTACTAACTCAACAACTCATATATGGGGGGTAACCGGCATAATTTTGAGCTAGAGCCTTTTCAAAAAGTACGAGTTGAGTTTTCCTGGTCACAAGCAATTGTTGATTAAGATTATTGCGTCAGATACCGGAAATGACCTGAACACAAATGTCTCTGTTAAAATATTAAAAAATCATCATTGCATCAATTTTTTTGGATCTGAAGAACGCTAATGTGTCTGTCAACATTCACACTATATTAATTTCGCCATAACATGTAGTAAATACTCTAATTTTAAACTGTAATTTACAATAGGTCTCCCGTTTCGGCATAGAAACGGGCCGGTTTTGGACTTTTGCCTCAAAGGGGGTAGGGCCAGACGTTATTTAGTGGTGTGAAACCTTAGAGCACTTTTTGAGCACTGTATGTTTTCTTTCATAATAATGAATTTGATTTAAATGCATATATCCTTACTTGTCTGGTTTGATATCCCTATGTACAATTCCATAACTGTGTAGGTACTCCACGGCTAATACGGCCTCGGCAAAATATAATCTGGAATAAAAACAAATACATCTTTGTAAACACGCACACAAATGTGAAGAATCATAATAAAGATGATCACTTAAACAGAGGATGGGTGTGATATAAGGTTGAGCTTGCATACAAGTATAATGATTCTACCTATGAGTCAGTTACCACAAATTGGTCTAGTACAAAGACTTCTATTGTATGAGTTATACAGGGTGAGTCAGAAAGAACGTGGTCTTTTTCACAAAAGCATCACTCAAGATGTAGGCATGCATATTCCAAATCAATGGTAGCGCTTTCAAAACCTATAATTTGGCTTTCATTCGAAAGAAGAATTTAAAAAATCGACCATTTCGTTATCATGTTACTCTGATTTGAGTCAAGCCCCAAATCTGAAGCAAATCCACAGAATGGTCAAATTATCAAGTCATTCCTAAAAGTATTCGAATGGGGGTTTACCTCCTGAATCAGTAGATATGCCTTCTTTTACTTTTACTTCTTGATTTCAGGCTTTTTATTACTTATTTCCAGTCATTTTAAGATATTGTATCCAACATTCATGTGCCTTTTCAGTTTTTTCACTAGTTTCATTGATCAGCATCTCTGAATCAGGCAACCAAAAATACTATGGGTTATTGCCATTTTGTGGATTGGCTTTAGAAATATCAGGTTCTACTCGAATGGTTGCAACTTTATTACGCAATGTTAGAATTTTTCGAAAGGTCCTGGATTCGAATCCCAGTATCGTTACAGGTCAGAGGTCACTTAGGTTGTATGGTTAGGTGATGGAAACAATTTCATGTGCAAATGAATACCTATATTTCCCAAAAGGCTGGGATTTCTTTTTAGTTGGTCAAAAAAAAGGCATGTGTTAATGCTCTGTGGGCATCAAAATAGTTATGTGAATACAGCATCATTCATTATACACTCGTCAAAAGAAGTTCCTGGACACTCATTGAAGTTCAAATATTTCACATAAATATTTAATATAAATTAAACAATTGCATGTCAAAATAAGCAGACAATAATTCTCTATCATGTCTGTATGAAATTAAGATTACGCATTCATGCATGGCTGAGCACATTCATTAAGCAATGGTAAGGTGCGTAAAAGGAAATTGCAAGAAATGAGCATTTACAGTCATTTGAATGGAGGGATTATCCAATTTTTTGCAATCTTCTTGGCAATCTTCTTGCCATTGTCAAGTGAATGGAATCTGCCATGCATGAGTGATCATGTCTAAATTCCATGTTAAGCTGTTAGAGGATTACTTTCGGCTTATTTTGATATACAATTATATATATATAATCATATATATAATTATATATATTCTATTAAATATTAATTTAAGTGTCCAAGAACTTCTTTTGCCGAGTGTATATAATGTGCTAATCCTAGATAACACTCCACATCTTCTTGGGATCAACCAGCTGACAGACATAAGTTATCCAACTTTATGACATCTGTCAGAAATGTGTTGTGATCATCAACAGATTTGCAAATAAATTGACACACATCATGACTTATCAATTTCAAATAAATGTGTGATTGATTTCAAGTTTTGGTGAATTGTATAAGAAAGGATTATAAAGTTTAATCAGTACAAAAAAGGCAGGATGCAATACAATCTTTAACAGACTTAAAGATTGTATTGTCTGTCAGCCGGTTGATCCCAAGAAGATGTTGAGTTAGGGTTGTAATCGATACACTTCTGCGTATCGACATGTCGGAAGTCATAAAGTCCGACATATCGATAAAAGTATCGACAATAACACATTTTTAATATGCACGGCTGCTTTGTGAGTTTCGTTTTTATTTAACACTGACAAAAGTATACACGACTGCGACTACATAGCTAGCGACAATACATGACTAGTACAAGCAGAAAGAGTACAAACCTGTTACCCGTGGTGGTATGGCTATCAAAGCTAACTGTTTCAAACTATTTTAAACTTTTATTCTCCCGTTTTTGAACCCCCATGATGATTTGTGGATGAGTAAAAATAAATACTGCACACACGGCCGCTATCCATCATGGCCGATGGCGATCACGTGGAACGCTGTGCAATGAAAACTTTCTCGGAAGTATTATTGACTTGTCCTGTTCATTCATTACGCGTTACTCCCTCTGAAACAACATGTTTTAGACCAATATAATTCGACACATGTGACTACATAAGCGGGAGTGACGATCGTAAACATAATATGAAGTGGGGTATATCGAATTGTTCAATTGCGATACCCCTACAATCTGATCAATTATACTTTTTCGCGGGTGGGAGACAGGCTACATACTTTTTCTTGTTATTTCAAGCTTACACCTTTGTTGTCGTTCTGTGTCGATACACGATCGTGTGTATCGACATGTCGGAAGTTTTAGAATTTAATTCGACAATCGATACATTCGACAATCGATTACACCACTATGTTGAGTATTATCTAGGATTAACCATTATATATAATGAATGAGATTGTATTCACATATCTATTTTGATGCCCACGGAGCGTTAACACATATGTTATATACAAGTTCTGTTAAAGTTTGTTAAGGCCAAACAAAGAAGAAGGTCTGTCTCAGAAACATTTGGCAAAAAAGGTAAGTGCTGTGCGATTTTATTTATTTATTTATTTTTTAGAAAAAGGCTACGAGGTATGCGATTTTTGGTTTTTTTAGGCCTCAGCGCGTAGACGTGCCGTAGGTCATTTCACATACCAATGCGGGCGGGCTTCTGAGACAGACAATCTTCTTTGTTTGGCCTAAAGTCTGTTAAGTTATCCAACTTTATGACATCTATCAGAAATGTGTTGTGATCATCAAAAGATTTGCAAATCAATTGACACCCATCATGACTTTCCAATAAGATTCGTCATAGTATTGCAAAATTACATATAAAATACAATCTCATCGAAAATTGGACCGGCAATTCATACGCGTACGAACAATACCTCCCTCCATATAAAACCAACTAAAAACACTTCCTAAGTGAGTTTCACATCGTGTGATATAATGTTCCATTCTTACTTTGAATATAAAACAGGCCAAACTTAAAAGAAAAATCCAATCCTGGAGCCATTAACTATTAACAGTTTAGCTGAAATCACACATGATATGGCCCAATTATTTTTTTAAAGCAAAATAACTGCGCTTCTAACAAATCACAGCATATTATACATATAAAATAATGCATACATTGCCTCATCAATTTGGCACACTGTCAATACAATGACAGTTTTTGAATACAAAAATAAATACAAGTTTGAGAACATTTGTCAGAACTGTACCATGACTTTCATAAATCTGCAAATCCATTGACAGACATCATGACTTTTCATTTTTCGAAACAAATTCATGTTTTGATTGTTTTAGTTCTGGGTTTCATTGAGGTGATAAGGGATTAGGGAGTTTCTGACATTCCATAAATCATCAATTTCTAGTTACCGTGACTGTGTGTCACACATATCTTTACAATTTTGATGAAAAGTTGATTTTCTTAAACCAAACTTACCCCGCCCCAGTTCCATCAACTAGATAACGATGAATGCGTTTACAAAGTAATGTGATAATCCGACACTAATTTGCCATAATTTACGCAGGATTAATATTTGCTTCAAGTTTTAAATAGTAAAATAGCATTAGATAAATAAATCATGACATTTGAATTTTACCACGGAACATCCTGAGTTTAGCAGGTCCGGAAATAAATAGATATATAGATAGATGTCATGACTTAGTAACTTTTGAATCATTGTCAAATATATCGGTGAATATAAATAAACCGAGTACTATTTGGCACAATTTACTTTCTTTTCCCATAAAGCCATACATTCTAGATACTTTCAACTGAATTGAACCACCTTTGACTTTTGACCACTGTGTAAATAACCCCCCTCCCCCTTCCTGGAGTTTGCCAAAAATAAAACTTTCGCAAGGGGTTTAGGTGTTTATTTTATTTTAAATACCCAAAAGAACCTTCCTTTGCTCTTGTGTTGGTACGGAACCACTGGATATGGCCCTACTATTAAACAAGTACACATTAGACACAGAGTAAAAAGTTTGTCAAAAAGCTGGTTCTAATTCAAATTGGCATTGGAGGAGTTTGAACTTAAATTGGGCTCAATTTAATAGAACATGTAGATGCCCTTGTAAATACCAGATGAAATAGCAACAAGAAAACACAAAAGGCAAGTGACCCCCATCCAAAACCTCAACTTCCCCTTCCCCCAACCACTATTCCCCATCAAAATTGAAGTTTTGAAATCAGAAAGCCCCTTTCTTTATTTTATGTAGAACAAGAAGATAACATGGAAAATGTGAAATAAAATTGAGGCTAAATGCCAGTGAACCATTATTACATATGAATCATTCAACCTAATGTACATTTCTTTGTTTCAAGTCAAAAGGGAGGGGGAAAATTAAGATTTTTTATAAATTTAAAAGAAAGCTTCTGGCATTGACCCATTATTACCCATGAATCACCACTCGCAATTAATCAGACAACATTATCCTTACACCAATGTAAGCGATGCCATTGGGTTACTCAACTGTGAAATAAACTCAGGAAATAAAATAGTCCCCATCACGTTTCACATTACCAGTCATACGTTATCCCTCCTCTAGTGTATACTGAGGGGCATTGTGCTACTTAACAAATCATACCACATCATCATTTGTCATACAAATGGCTATTCCACTTTTTGAACTATACACCCTTTCATTAAAAGCATGCAAATAATATGATTTTTTACTTGAAATAACATCCATACAGGGCACAGACTATAAATGGAACAGCTTCCATAAATATATAGCTTGAATGTTGGCCTTGGTTTCATACATATACACCTTCAGTATGAGTTCCATTATTTCAAAACATTTCCACACGTTTTTAATCAAGATTTCAGAAGATAATCCGGGGATGAGGGGGATAGTTCTTCAGACCCATTTATTTTCAGCCTCCTTCAATTCTCAATTTTATTTTATTTTATTTTATTTTATTTTTTTAAAATAATTTTTATTTTATTTTATTCTATTTTATTTTTTTATATATTTTTTTGGGGGGATCTGCATTCTGCATGACCGATGTAAATATTTACCTGGCTAATTCATCAGGGAGTCTGTCGATATTTTTCAGCAGCGTTGCTACGTCTCCGCCTTCTACGTATTCCATGACGAGACAGAGATGTTTCTGAGTACAAAATGAGAGAAAAGATGTAACCCATTGAGAACTACCTGCCGATTGGTCAGAAAGATATTTACTTCCTTTGTTGCACCAATCAGAGACATTGTTAGAATAACTGTAACCCGGATAAATATTGGGAATTATATATTTTAGAAGCAGTATTTCAATTGGTTATTCAAATGAGCATATCTTATAATTAACCAATCATACACATTGCAATGTTATTAAGGCAGTCAGTACTCAGAGAGTTAAAAAGTGATTTATATTGGGGGGGGGGGGGGGGGTGGAGAGAGAAAGGGGAACATTTGTTTTAAGCTATGCCATATGCTGTGACAATGTGTTGATATATATTGTATGATTAATCATGCATTGTCAACATTTGGTAGAGGAATTCAATGGCAGGGTTCCAACACAATAAAATAAATTGGAATTACATGGCTTTTCCATGACTTTCAAGGACAAATAAATTCTTTTTTATAATCTTATAAATTACAATCACCAGAAGTACCACTAGCTTGTAGGTTCTAAATTCCAGGATTTCCTATGACTGTGGGAAACCTGAACAGGGCCCTGATGCAATCAAAACAATTATGCTAATGCATTTTCAGGTTAAAATACATAGACACAGTTATGTGACAAATTTACATGTTTTCCCTTTCTTGTTATTAATTGTCAGATTCTGTAAGGGATTAGGCAATGGGGGAAAACCCACCAAAAATGCTTTCTGCGGTTTAACTTTCAGGTAGGGTAAGCTGATCTGGTCCTTTCCTCTAAATGTTTGGTGTGGGGTTTTTGGGGGGTCATTTTTTTAAACTCTAAAATATCAAACAGAATTTTTAAAACTTTCTCAATTTTTCTAAAAATATTAAAGAGATTCTAAAAACAAAACAAAAAACAGAAAAACAAATATGGGTCTGGTATATGCTCCATAGAAGGAATTCTTACTTTGTTCAAAACTGAAATTCACGCTGACAAATAAAAGGATTTTTATTTTTTAAGATTTAAATTTTTACCCAATTTGTCAAAATATTACTGTTTTCTGCTTGAAATGAATAAGTTGCTTGAATAGATTGCTTTTAAACTATTATCACACTAGAAACATTAGTCAAATTGAAATTAACAAATTTTCGTTTGTCTTACCTTTGTTTCAAAGCTGCAGTACATGCCGACGACAAACGGATTCTCGGCGAACGTAAGAATGTCTCGCTCGGCGAACACCTGGTCGACCTGATTACGAAGCACCAGATTCTGTTTCCAAATCTTCTTCATCGCGAACCTTTTGCTGCGTAAATTTATGGCGGACAAGGTACACGGCGCTGGTTGGTGTGAGAGGAAATAGTGGCATAGAAAGATGGGAGGTTAAAATTTTAATGATTTAAAATCATTTTTCATCTTAAAACAAAAAGATTTTTTAAAATTTCGAACAATGTTGAAAAATTTCATCAACAATTACTGAAAATCAACCGCCCCCCCCCCCCTACCTGAGGTCCATTTTCCCGTACAACAGGGGTTTTACTTTGTCCGGCCTTATCAGGTATATTCAATTCCAATTACTTGTTGCGGGGTGAGGGACATTCTCAGAGAACCTGCTGATCAGCCTCTTACATGATTTCAAGTCAAAGCCAATTAAACAGGAAATAGGGAAAAAAAGCCGGACATAAGGATGGAAGGAGAGGCTAATTTTCTGTCACTTCTCTCATGTTACAATAATTGCCAGAGCAAAAGAAGATATAAAGTCAAAACGCCCACTAATCAAAGTCTATAAAAATCAAGGGGGGGGGGGGGGGGGGGGGGGGGGGGGGGGGGGGGGCCTGGGTATAATGAAAGTAACTTAAACTATTTCTCCTCATATGTTCAATAATTGCAAAAGCTAAAGAGGATACAGCTAAAGGCCATTAAATAACCAATTACTCGGTAATGTTGACCAGAGTGGGTCTCTGTCTCTGGGGACATATTAAGATGGAGGAGGATATGACAGGAGTCACGTGGAAAGCAATGGTTTGTAACCCCCCCCCCCCCCCTCCCCCCAACAATATATATAAAAAATAAATTAAATCTAGGAAATATGTCTTAAATATGTCTTGGTCAGTGGCCAAATTGGAATCAATCATCTCTGTACAGAGGCTTAGGAAATCATACAATTAACCTTAAGGCAACCAAAAAAAACCTGTTCTATGGGAAACGAAACCTCTCAGGTATGGGTCGGTCGGTCGGTCGGGCATTTTTTTCTCATAATCTTGGTGAATTTTAAATACATTGCAAACATTTAAAAAATTCACGCCAGTTTTGTCCAGGTCTACATATTATTTATAATTTCAAAAATTGTCAAAAATATTTCGAAATGTTCAAAAGAAATTCAAAATGTATAATATGTTTATAATTTTCCAAATTTTTTTAAAAAGAAATTCTAAAAAAATTCAAATATTTTGTTAAATAAATAAATTAAAAATTAGAAAAAACAAGTCGGTCGGGCCCGTAGAACAGGTTTGGCGTTTTTTCATCACTTTATGGTAAACACTTGTCAGTAGGAAAATCTGAATCAATCATCTCTTCACTAGGCTTCAGGAACTTCATACAATTAACCCTATCCTTACCGGGGGGATTTTTATTTGAACCATAAGGGGGAAGCAATCTGGGAAAGGTGGCAATCAA
>CM069455.1:17751684-17870709 GCA_035610835.1 Ophiura sarsii
TTATTATAGATATCATTGGGGGAAACAGGAGAATTTTAAAGCGGGAAAATGTGTGCAAAATTGGGCCAAAGATAAATAAAAATGCTTTGATTTTTAAAAATGCAGGATTTGGGGTGACAAAAAAAGCAGGAATTTTGCTGAGAACAAAGTTTGTTTCATACTTTTTGGATTTCCTGCATTTTCCTTTGCTTGAGTAAAACTCAGCTTTCAGAAATTTGGTAACATTGTTGCAAATATTGATTTACTTTTTCATCAAATTTGTTGAATTTTTACACAATTGGTTATTCTCGTTTCTCTAAATAATTATATCTCTTACGACCAGTGGCAGCAAAAGCAATAAATAAATTGGGTGGGGGGGGGGGGGGGAGATGAAACATGTGCAAACATTTTCAGTTTTAACCTAAATGGTCTATGAAACGTTTCTGAAGCCATTTTGTGTAAAATGCAAGTTGGGGAATATTATCACATTTGTCAACATTGATTATTGTATTTGCCTTTAAAATTAACACTTTCCACGCGGCAGTCGTTTGCAGACGATATTCCAAAATGTCACAAAATGTTTCAAACATGTCAAAAGTATTGAATTTCATTACCATAATTGAATCACCATGAGAAATGCATTGAAATAAGTACAAACATGCCTAGTATTGGTTCAGTTATCCTTGAGATAAGAATTTGAAACTTGAGAGTTTTCTGACAAATCTGTTTTGTATAATGGTAAAACCAATAGCCACGTCGTCAAAGTGTTAAACCTACATGCCCCCACCCTCGCACACCTGAAGTATGACGCACATAGTTTAAACTTCTTTCAGTGCTACCCATGGCAATATGTAACCTTACTTGAAAATACACCTGGAAAAAATCAAAGAAAATTTGGTTCAGATAACACCACTCCTGTAGACTTAGTTACTTACTCTAATGTCAAAGTAAATAATAAGCAGCCTGAACCTTTCCCCCTTTGCAACTAGCGATTTCCAACTAGCATATTCCTCTGGTTTGTTTTCTAACAAATTTGTTTTGAAATTATGTCTAACAGTTGTTAGGCCAAATTAAATTAATTGTTTTCTCAAAGCTCCTCTCCTGTTGTAAAACTAATGCGGAATGCGGATTTTTTTCAAGGTTTTTTTTTTTTTTTTTTAATATAAAATATTGAAATCCTTTGAAATCCTGTGAAAATCCTGTGAAATTTTGGGATTTGGGATTTTTTTTTTTTTTAAAGTTTTTTCAGATTTTTGTTTTTCTAATGCGCATCAATACACTAACGCGCGCGGGAGCTTTGAGACAAACACTTAATTTAATTTGGCCTTAGACATAGTTTGGAACTAATTTGTAGAATTGAGACAATGTTAAATGTGGGAAATCATGCTATTAATTAATTATGTTGCAGGGAAACTTTCCAGACAAAAATCAACCAGTGGATTGCAAGAATGTATTTGGAATATGTCAAAAGAAAACCAGCAACAACCTACGAGTGGGCCCACTCTGAGGGGAGGGCCCACTCAGAGGGGAGGGCACACTCAGAGGGGAGGGCCCACTCAGAGGGGAGGGCCCACTCAGAGGGGAGGGCCCACTCTGAGGGGAGGGCCCACTCAGAGGGGAGGGCCTACTCGGAGTGGGCAGTGGGACTTTCAAATGATTTGTTTATAATTATATATAACCTTTTGCTCCAAAGTACGGTGTTACTCACAATCATGTGCAAAATACTTAATTGTTCAGCTGGCATAGATTGTTAACATTTTAAACACAAAAAGTATCAACATTAAGCCAATTTATTACAAACTGGGTAACTTTTAAACAGATACACAGTAAATAAAAGTTTGTGACGTAAGCAGCAGTGCTCACTGAAGGGGTTTTATTGACAAAAAAATCTGGGAAGATGGATATGTTTTCAATGTGCGGAGAGAAGCTATTCCGTTGATATAACGTGACCCCTCTGTGAAATACAGCTTGTGGGTAACATAGGGCATCACACACACACATACTCAATCAAAGAGGATTTCAAAGACAGTCCCACAATTTTTGCGAATCGCCGTAAATCTGGTCCACGATTAATCTCGGTTCCCATAGACATAAGCACAAAATCATGGTTTCATAGTGCAATCATCGTACAAGCTCTTAGATTCTTGTTTACATCAATAAATGAATAAGTTCTCAGTGTTCATTTTTCTTATTTCTAAAACCTAACTTACAGTTATTGGAAAACCAAAACGACTGGGGAACCATAGATTTTCCGATAAAAGTCATGTGTGACAGAAAGCCACGATATCAATATCTCGGGGGTACAAAGGTCACTGATAATATCGATCATTCATTGATACAAATATCGATAAGGGGAAATCCAAAGGGTAAGAAATCTTAAGTTGACGCAATGCATTGTGGGTGCGACGTTAAAATCTTCTTTGACATTCGGTAAAGTCTGTGACGTAATGGCACGTAGCAATGCCTGCTCCAGGGTAGTAGACGTAATACATCATTGGGAGGTGGATGGTGTTTTCAAGTTGTGGAGAGATGCTATTCCATGGATATAACGTGACCCCCTCTTTAAAATAAAGCTATATGGTCACCATCAATAAAGTCTTAAAGCCGAACCCTCCTACGCGGCACAGAACCACACGGGCAGCATCACTTCTAGGCGGGTACACACAACTTCTATCCCATACTGAAATACATGTACATCGGATAGACAGTATTATTTTAAACATGTGAAGGGCTAAAATGAGCTAAAAGGGCTAAAAGGTTTGATAGAACAGTGCCGATAACAAAAATCACAAAACATAACCCTCAATTTATTGAGTGTTCCCTGTTAACACATAAAAACGCAGGCCTATCTTCAGCGTTAGAAATATGAAAAATAAACTGGTTATCCAGCAGATAATGCAGCTGGAGATTTTGGTTATCCACCACAATTTGTGGTTATTTGCATTTAGACTTCGACTTTATGGTGTTAAAATCCTGGTTATCCGTCGGATAATCGGCAATGAAAAACTGGTTCTGGTTATCCGCCAGTAAATGTTGCCATTTCGGATGCACCGATTACCGCTATTTCGAACGCTGCCTATCTTAGATTGATACACGATTTCAGAATTTGGTATCCCCTGTGATACACTACTAAATCGCAATCATCCCAGGGTCAAAAGTTTGTCAAAGGGTGCGAGAATCCATTTAGATTCTTGCAGAGGATTTTGCGAGAATCTATGGATTCTCCTCCTTTCAAATAGTGTGTTAGACAGATTATCTACGAGAATCAACTTGGATTCTCGCAACTTTACCGGCGGGAATCTTTGCGAGAATGGATTCTCGGATTCTCCTCGAATTTCTGAACCTGAATCCCCCCGCATCTCAGTCATTGGGCCAATGCTAAGGACGCCTCGTTGTTGTATTCTTATATCTTCCCCTTCACATTAGATTGTGGTAAGTCACAATTGCCAGGTACAAGAACACACCCAACCAATCTCCTTTTCTAATAAAAATGTGACATTTGGGGAAAATATAACAGATTTTTAATGATGAGTCAGACATAATATGATATGAAAATAAAACATTTGAACTAGTTCTAAAATCCATACACAATTAGACAGGATGCTCTTTTGCTCTCCTAGATACTTGAATGTTTTTTGTCATCGAATGCCCCAAAAATCCTGTTCTACGGGCCCGAACCGACCTTTTTTCTTTCAAATTTGAGCACTTTTATCTTGGCGTAATTGTTTGAGGAAGATTTCGAAATTTTCAAAAAGGAAAAAAACGCCTCAGACCAACCCTGGTTAAGAGGTCTGTTTGCTCGTAGAACAGGTTTTTGATCAGACAACTATGTGCCAATAGGGTACCATACTGATGTTGAAAACTTGACAACATCCAACATTGAAAGACAAGAGGCGGATCCGTAATTGACCCTAGGGTTTAAATACCCATCATTCCTGACAAAGGTCATCCACATCCCCTTCACCAAACATGCCAAATTCACATAGCAAAATGATGTCCTTAAAACGACAGACCGTCGTGAGAACTTTCAAATTTCTTCTCCATCATGAGCCTTCATTTGATCAGCTGTTCTTCAATTCACCTTTTAGGCCAAACAAAGAAGGTATGTCTCAGAAGCCCGCGCTCATTGGTATGTGAAATGAGCTACGGCGCGTAGGTCTATGCGCTGGGGGCTAAAAAAAATCTCTTTTTTTCTTTCTTTTTGTTGGATTTTTGTTGGATTTCTTTTTTTGGATTTTTTTTGTTTTGATTTTTAAAAAAAAAGTTTTAAAAAGTTCTCTGTAAGCATGGATAAGCAAAAAAAATTGGGGGAAAAAATGCATACCTCATAGCCTATTTTCTAAAACTTTTTTTTTATTTTTTAAATCGCACAGCACTTAGCTTTTTTGCACAATGTTTCTGAGACGGACTTTCTTCTTTGTTTGGCCTTAGTACTTTCATATTAAACAATATCCTCAAGAATACTTTGCGATGGGTGGGATAGGAAGTCAAACCAGTTCACAGACCTGTTTCTGACCATCCATGTTGCATATAATCGGGCTCAAATCTTAATTTTGTAGGGCATCCCAATTTCAAGGCCACTGAACAAATTTAGGATGGGGCACTAAAGACCAACAAATGTTCAAGAATACCTTGAAAATTAACAAAGGTCTATTATAGGGCACTAAGGCAAAACATCAAAAAGGCGCGACAGTTTTTAGTGAAATTTGAGCCCTGCATATAATAGTTGGTAGTGCTGGTTTGCATCGTTTCCATTTTTCAAATTAATTCAGAATATTGGCTGTAATTCTGTACCCATCGTTTTCTCCCATAGTGGTCTAAATCTTTATTTTGATTTAAAGGTAGATGTTCCGATTTTCAACTTGAAGTTTTCTATTCTACATGAAAGGTCATCCTTAAAAAAGTCGTGTTCCTAAGTTTGAGTTGCATAGCTCTAATGGTTCTTATTTTTGACGCACAAGATGCTGTGAACTGTACCCATTGAGTAGTACACAAACTATATCGGTGGTTACCACCATTCGCGGTAATTCGACGTTATTTCATCGATTTCTCCGTAATTATACAGATTTAGGGACGCACCATTTGATTTTCAGGGGGGGCATGGAAGTTGGGGTCGGGCAGAATTTTTTTTTTTCTCCACCGAAGTAGGCGGATTTTTTTTTTTTTCGCCGCCTTCGGCGGCAAGTTTTTTTTTTTTTTTTGCAAATGCGGCAAAGTTTTTTTTTTTTAGGGTTTTACTGTTTTTCTTTATATTGAGGTGGGTGAGTCATCTTTTTTTTTTTTTACTCAGCAGTGGGTCATCTTTTTTTTTTTTCCTTGTTGGTGGGCAAAGTTTTTTTTTTTTCCTGGATAGTGGGCAAAGTTTTTTTTTTTTTAAAAACTTCCATGCCCCCCCCCCCCTGAGTATCTAATGGTGCGTCCCTTAGTCCGTCAAATTTCAGTATGATGATGCGAAAAATACGAGCTTTCATATGATATGAAAATCTCCGTATGTTTGAAATAATTCTGTGTTACGAAAATGTGATCGGGTCATCTACCTTTAAGAGAAACCGCTCCTCTTTCTAGCTTTCCAATAGTGACTGTTTTGGCCCTCATGAGTCCTGGGTGGGACACTCTGTAGTAAAGGTCAGGTACTCTCAAAAAAGATTTTAAGGTCTTCCCACAATGCATTGCATGAACGCCAACCAACTAAAGCTTTTTCCACACGATGCATTTGTCGAGCTCTTAAGTTTTAGACATAAATTATTATTGAACAGTGATAACTTATTTATTCATTGATGAAACTAGAACCTAAAAGCTCGAACAATGAACTCGCTATGAAGCCATGATTGTGTGCATGTCTGTGGGAAGGGGAACTGAGACAAATTAGAGACCAGAATTAGGGCATTTTGTAAAAAACGCAATGCTTTTGGAAGCTTATTGTCCTATGAATATGGTGGTCTTTTACCCCCCTCCCCCACAAGATTTAGCCATTATTGGCCTACAGGTATCGCTTCCATGAATACGGCCTGAATATAGTGATTATTTGTTGTCTGATAATTTAATGTGTCATACTTGCTATTTAACATATAACTGTACAATGTACAATGTACACAATGACAAAATGTAAAATACACGCTTTGGTCATGAGAATCGACTTTAGAAGGAAAGGTTTTGGGCAAAATATGGCCAAAAAGTGTGAAAAATGGGGTATTTGGGGTTTTGTGCCGGATTTTTTACCCTTATTTTTTAAGAGTGCCGGACGCTGGGCACAACTTCCGGACGGCCCTGTCCGGCATAGCTACAACCCTGAACCCCTTAATGCAAGACATGACCTCAATCTTCTACACAGGGAGTGTAGATTTCCACTGGAGTCACCCATGCAGGTAACCCCGTTTGAAAATCACACTCCCTGTGGCAAGATTAGGGCAATGTCTTCCATTATGGAGTGTATGGATTTCAACTGGAATAGCCCAATGAAACAAAAGCAGACATGAAAGAGAGCAAATCAGTGGCATATTCTATCATCAGCGATAACAGAAAAGGAAATTGAAAATGAGTACATGTAGAACATGACTACCTTGCTACGACGATGCAGTATGCCCTAAAGAATGCTTTTCTTACACGGGGGTGGGGGAATTGGATATTTTTTTAGGAATGTGCCGCTAGCAAAATGAAAATTGACCCAAACATTTACCAAATTTTGGGGGAAATCGACCCATGTTTACCGGAAACCCATCATTTTCCTATATATTTGACCGATTTTGCTCAAATCTCAGTGAAAAACAGCAAAAGGATTTTAAACCCATGAATTTACCAAAAATGGCTATGAAAAGGGGTCATTCATTCACCGGACGGGTGAAATAAGAGACCCTATTTGGCGGCACATCCCGTAACCTCATATCCACTAAGTACCCCCACCCCCCCCCCCCCCCCCGCGGGTTCTTACACTGCCTCTTATAGATTCATGTGATATTCAATCATCCGATTATGATGAGTAACCGATCAAAAAATCAGCTCGTAGAAAGATCTATCCCTTTGGGCCTAACTAATAGTTCGTATGGCATCTCTGATTGGCTCATAAAGTGATAGAGCCTTTTTTTACGCCAATCACAATCAAGTTTAAATTGCCTTTTTTTTTAATGTTTCTTAGTGTTTTCATAGTGTGTTGCATATCAATGGAAGGATGATACGTACATCTTTCCAATGATACCCAGGGGTAGAATTTCGGCGCGAATCCGTGAATCGATTCGCGTCAAATCACTACCGCGCGAATCCAGTTGGATTCCCGCAAAAAAATAAATAAAAAAATGTTACTTTTCTTTTTTGTAAGTCCAAAACAGGACATTAGATGACTGGTAGTTGACCCTTAGTCAACAAACATGCCGAATTTGGAAGTTGTGCAAGCTTATAGCCTTATTCTGGATATTGTTTTCATTAATTTCGCAATAATCCATGGATTCTCAAAATTGGCGAGAATCTGGATTCTCGCAAAATCCTTCCGCGAGAATCTGTTAAGATTCTCGCGGTTGGTTACGAAATTCTACCCCTGGATACCAAATTGGTTGAACTCACTTGCTTTAGTGCTCTACTTGTTTGAGAATGAGGGGGAGCTCTCAATGTCAATGGGCCAAATTCATTACTATTGTGTGCTCAAAAGAACATCTCTATGGTCTGTTCAATAGACCTTATTCATGCGGCAGCCATTTTTTTAAATATGTCACCCAAGCCTCGTTCCCGTTTGGTCTATCTGCGCCTCGCGCTGCACAATAGAACTGCGCGAGACGCGTGGTACCAAAGCGCGCGGCGTACGCATCCTCACGCAAGTCACGCAGACGCAGGGATACGTAACGAGAACGAGGCTTGGGTGGCATATTTTGGAAAATGGCTGCCGCGTGAATAGGGTCTATAACGTTACATTAAAAATATTGTTTATCTTTTCAACACGCTGTTTTGAACATTGTGATTTTCACAATCCTTTCCCTCTCCCCCTGCCCCATCCTTAAATCCCACTTGCCAACACTCACTTGTCTGCATGTAAACCCTCCAACAACAATCACCATCCCATACCCATCCCATACCCACCGACCATGATGTTCGCAAACCCCTTCTCCCCACCCCTGCCCCATTTCTAGACCCAAATAATACAAACACTTGTTGTATGTGTGCGCGTAAACACGATGTTCACGATCCCCTCCCCCCATCCTTAAATCCCACTTACCAACGATCGCTTGTGCGTGTGTGTAAACCCTCCAACGACAATCACCATACCTAGCATAGGCCCACCGACCACGATGTTCATGATCCCCTTCCCCCTACCCCAGCCCCATTCTTAAACCCCACTTACCAATGCTCGCGTATGTGTATACCCTCCAACGAAAATCACCATACCCAGCACAGGCCCACCGACCACGATGTTCACGACCCCCTTCCCCCTACCCCATTCTTAAACCCCACTTACCAATGCTCGCGTATGTGTATACCCTCCATCGACAATCACCATACCTAGCACAGGCCCACTGACCACCATGTTCATGATCCCCTCCCCCTCCCCCATTCTTAAACCCCACTTAACAACGCTCGCTTATAAATGTGTGTGTGTAAACCCTCCAACGACAATCACCATTCACAGCACAGGCCCACCGACCACGATGTTCACGACCCCCTTCCCCTCCCCCATTCTTAAACCCCACTTACCAACGCTCGCTTATGTGTGCGTGTAAACCCTCCAACAACAATCACCATTCCCAGAACAGGCCCGACGACCACAATGTTCATGATCCCCTCCCCCTAACCCATTCTTAAACCCCACTAACCAACGCTCGCTTATAAATGTGTGTTTGAAAACCCTCCAATGACAATCACCATTCCCAGCACTGGCCCACCGACCACGATGTTCACGACCCCCTTCCCCTCCCCCATTCTTAAACCCCACTTACCAACGCTCGCTTATGTGTGCGCGTAAACCCTCCAACAACAATCACCATACCCAGCACAGGCCCACCGACCACCATGATGGCGACGACCATTTGCCATAGTTGGCAATAACAAATGTAATATTGGCCGCATATGAGAGAATACATCACCATAAGTCATGATTGGGCTTAAATAATATCTCTATAGGCGCACACACAATCCGAGACAAGAGTCCTTCAAATATTGACAAGAACATATGTTGTAAAATGTCTCATCAGAAGCTTTCAAAAGGATCCACAAAAGTGTTCAGTCTGTCAACAGTGGTCAGTGGTGTCCAGTTGACGTCCTGATGTGTTCATTCATGATCGCATGATGTGTTCATTCATGATCGCATGATGTTCTGCGTGTACACGTACAATATTATTATCCCAAGGTATTTTCTTCAGTAACACAAACGTACAATACATTAAATAGTAGTTAAACTTAGCCAAGAAATGATTATGACTCGCACTGCAACGGCGGGTGACACATGGAATCTGTAGAAATCATAGTTCAAAGTAAACCATTGCCAGATTTTTTGGCCATATTATACAATATCTAACCATTTTTGTGAGTGTGTTAAAAGTCAAGTTTTGTTAGAATTAGGTGCAAGTGTCTCAGTGCTCAGTTTTAGGGGGACTGTTCCAAGCTCACTAATTTTAAAGTCACAGAACCCCGAACACCACAAGAACCATTTGAAACCTATCCTATCCTGGCAGCCTGCACTACCTCAGTTGATCTCCCCGGGTGCAATGTGTTTTGGAGGAGAGCTACCACATGGGGAATTGGAATTGACTTGCACACTGGTGGACCCAGGTTCGAATCCCACAAACAGGTGTGGTCAATTTTTCCCCTACCATCTTTTCAGTCTTCCCTGTGACTATTTTATACCTGATGTAATTTGCATAGGTTCAATGAGGGCCATTAACTTTACTATACACAAAATGGTTTATTAGCTCTGTGGCAAAGCTTGCTGTACGGCTCCGGAGAATTTTGAAATATCTGTAACACTAACACTTTTGGGATGGAAATGTTGAAACAATTACCCAGGCACAAAACCCATGTGAAAACTGATAAACATGTAGCCAGAGTTGATTTTTGTAGCTGGATCTCCTGGCATGCTGGTAAACCTGGGTTCAAATCCTGCTGCTGGCAGGGCCATTTCCCCCTAAATTTCGTCTATTTTTTTCTTCTGGTATTTTATCCCCGATTCCACCCTGGGAGCATATATATTACATATATCTCCTGGGGCCCCTGAACAAATGTTTCTGACTTGGTGCCACCCAAACAATTTATTTTTTTAATGTCACCCAAAGACCCTATCCTATATTTTTTGAAGAAAAAACATGCCAAGGATCCCTTAGGCAACCAAAAAAATTGTTGCCCGGTCCAAAAATATGTTAAATTAGGACCGGGGGGGGGGGGGGTTCTTCTTTATTTTCTTTTTCAATTTTTTTTTTCAATTTTTATTTCTACTTTTCTTCAACATTTTACCAGTTTTTTGCTCGTAAAATCTCTATTCAAGTGCATTTTTGTTACAAAGCTACACCAAATTTTTTCATGAACCACATACATTACAGCGAAAAAACACATGAAATAATCTCCGAAAAATCAACCTTTATGATTCCAGAATTTCACCAAACATAATCTGGGCTGATTGTTTATGGCGCCATCTTTTGCAGACAATGTGTCCAGCTTTCCAAGATGGATGTCAGCAGCAAACACGGAATCACAAGTTTAGCAATAATAAGAATAAAAAATGCACAGATTTGACTAAATAAACCATGTTAAGTGAATCTCCTCTCTGAATTTGAATTAAATAAGTTGAAAAGTTGCTGACAAGTTATATATTTTTTTAATAAGCTTATAAATTATATTTTTCTTTTTGGATTCGGGTCCCGGGACTAGACATTTTTTGGTGGGACTCTATAGAGTATGCTTGAGTTTTTGCTTAATATTTTGCCCTTATTTATACACCCATTATTTCTCATTTGAAACATTTGTTTTATTCTCTTAAAATGCTGAAAGCTTAATTTTCTGTGAAAAGGGGCCAATATAGTTATCTTTTAGATCTAAAAATATTCACTTGAGGACAACATACACACAATAAAATTGTTTGCTTTATAAGTTATAGGGGAAAAAACTTGAAAACAATATCTGTTTTACAAGGACCCTTATTTTTGGAAAATTTAGTAACTTTCTCACTCAGATACTGTATATCCCCTGTTTTGGAAAACGCAGTAATTTGTGACACACATCACACAAAGAACCCTATTTTGCGGATATTAACCCTAACAGCCCTGTATGCAACATAATACTACTTCCAAGCCTATCTATAAGCCCCGGAGGATCCGGTGATCGCGGTTTTCTCGCCGTGATTCTCTGGTGTTATCATTTCCCTCGGTTTCTAAAAGTCTGCCGAGATTTCACGGAATTGTTGGTTTTTTCCTTAAACAAAATAACATCTAAAATTTCTACACAAAAATCGACCGTAATTAGCCCAAAAAATCTTGAATGTCATGTTAAATTTCGATCTATCGTATCAATCATAAAATCTATGTACCAATGCGATCTTGGTCGGGAAAATACCCCCGGAAAATACCTTTTATATGTAAACAATATCTGGTTCACGTATGTTATTTTCTCCATGTTACGCCGTGCCGTAAAATTGGTATCAGGAATTTGAGATCGCATGTGCTCCAACATGACGTAATGCATAATGATGCCGCCTAGGTTGATGAAATAAAGAATTGACTAAGACTCTGCCGCCCTCTACATTTTGTCATCACTGTAACGTACGGTAATTTTTAGAATCGACTGGAAGCCACTGGCCTGGGGATGTACTCAAGATGGCAGCGCGTGTTCGAAAACAAATATTTCTTCGGTATAAAAAATGTCAAAACGGCGGACATTTATTGGAATATTAGTTACACAAATTATGAAATCCCTATAACTTTGGAAATATATATATTTTCTTGCAGAGATGAAAAATGGACTATAAAGTAAGCTTATTTACTTTTTAAAGAGTGATATTTGGGGGTGATTTTTTGGTCACATTTTTGGTCATGATTTCTTGCATTTGGTTTATTTTCGCGGGATTTCTCGGTTTTGGTTGCAAATAACGAAATCCTGTGAATCGCAGTTTTAGTAAACTCGCCTCTCGGTTTTTGCCTTAAAAAAATTGCGGCATCCTCCGGGGCCTACCTATCTCAAAGCGCATGTGCGCAGTTGTGCTGACAGTTTTCAATGACGTAATCCACTGAGCCTATTAGTGAGTGCAGTATAATGCGCGAACGAGCAGTTGAGAGTCGTGGCTTGCCCATGCTGGCCAGGGTTTTGGATCCGGAGGGTCCCCAGTTCGATCCCCGGTCAGGGAGCGGCGATTTATTTGTTAATTTCTCTCCCAAAATTGTGATCCCGGTTTTGGGGTTAGGGTCAATCATTGGCTCACCCAAAGACCAAATTCTTTGCCTGTTTATCTGTTGCCAAATATGCATTGGTTAACATGTGCTGGCCTTACACTCGTAATAGTCACGTTCAGACTAGGCGGAGTAAGGACGGCCTAAGGAAGAGAAGCGGTGGTTTGGAGTAGCAATCGAGTAACTGATGGAGTAGTGACTGTCTGAACGATGATTAGCATAAGTTATGCCGCCTTAATCTGGCAGGAGTAGCGAGGAGTAAGCGAGGTCAGCGTAGCTCCGCCTGGCGTAAATGGCTGTGTGGACGGTACTTACGCTTATCGTGCGTAAGTGTGACCTTTTACCAGATCGCGACCTTGGTGTGTGTTGAGCCTATATACACGAAATAACGTTTTACAAGCTCATATCCTTGCTGTGTGTTGTGCCTATACAATATAACGAGAAAAAAATTAAATGATATCTCAATATATTTTTAATATATATATCAAAATAAAAAACTGTATTTTCTGTTTAACTTATTTTAATAAGTTCAAAAGAAAATTAAAGATGTTGTTTAGGCAGACAATTTTCAGAAACTTTTTAATGTGCAATTTTAAAAACATGATGATGTGCATAAGGCTATATTAAAAAAATCTTTTGTCTCAAAGCTCTTCAGTTTTTCAAATCCTAATGCGGAATGCGTTGGGTTTTTTGGTTTTGTTATAAATATAAAATATTGAAATCCTTGTAAAAGTGACCTTTTTGTATTTAAAATGATGCAATCAATGAAAATCTGAACAATCTGTGAAACTTTGGGATTTTTCTTCTTCTTTTTTTAAAAAATAAATGAAACAAAATCAAACAAAATAAACTAAAATCTTCAAACACGAACCAATTAACTAAGGCCTAAAAAAAAAATTGTTTGATTGGCGTAACCCGACCGACCCTAAATACATCGCCGACCCTGAATATTTTTTATTATTTTGAGGGGGGAAAAAAAACAAAAAAACCCATAAAAACACAAAAAACTGAAATCTGAAGTTTGTTATTGTTTAAAACTTCAGAAACTTGTACTCATAGAGTCTGTTGGTTTCTATAAATAAAAAGAAAAATGTTTAAAGAAAAGAGAATTTTTGCCGTCTCTTCATTTGTGTGTACTGCTGTCTTTTAAGTGTTCAAAAGTAGATGATTTAAAAATCTAAAAAAATTAAAAAAATATCCCGACCGACCTACCCTATTTGTTTTGGTCATGTTACGCCAATCAAACCTTTTTTTTTTTAGGCCTAACGCGCGCGGGAGCTTTGAGACAAAAGGGTTTTTTCTATAAATGCGAATAATAATATCCTTTTTTCCCTCAATTTAATTCCAAAATATCAAAACACGCGTCAACACCAAAAACATTTTCAGTAATAGCAACTCCAACCCAACCAAACTCAAATTGAAGGTAGATGACCCGATCACATTTTCGTAACACAGAATTAAATTTCAAACATACGGAGATTTTCATATCATATGAAAGCTCGTATTTTTCTCATCATCATACTGAAATTTGACGGCCTAAATCGGTATAATTACGGAAAAATCAATGAAATAACGTCGAATTACCGCGAATGGTGGTAACCACCGATATATAGTTTGTGTACTACTCAATGGGTACAGTTCACAGCATCTTGTGCGTCTAAAATAAGAACCATTAGAGCTATGCAACTCAAACTTTGGAACACGACTTTTTTAAGGATGACCTTTCATGTAGAATAGAAAACTTCAAGTTGAAAATCGGAACATCTACCTTTAAGCATTTTCATAATTTGTCAATAAATAATATAAATGTCCTGTCCTTTCAAAGACATAAATTGTGGAAAACAGCCACTGACTGATACCAAAGAAGATTTTAAAGACACCACCACCACAACCACCACCACAATGCATTGCATTGCGGTTTTGCAAAATGCCCTAATTTTGTCTCGGTTCCCATAGACATGCACACACTCAAAGCATGTTCATCGCTGGAGCTCTTAGTTTACATCAATGTATAAATCAGTGTTCCTTTTTCTTATTTCTAAAACTTAAGAGTTCGACAAATGCATCGTGTGCATAAAGCTTAGTTGGCTGGCGTTCGCGCAATGCATTGTGGGAAGACCTTAAAATCTTCTTTGGACTGATACTAGATGTTTGCATGGTACTTTGCCATGTACAACTATAGAGGGCAGTATTTGTTGGAAATCATTGGAAATAGTCTACATAGAGCATAGTGGATAAACAGCTGCATACATTATGATTAAAGTATTTGATGTGGTTATTTTCAGTCCCTGATTATCTGACACTGCAATTTTAACCCGAGGGTGGTTGGGGTGTGGTAAGGAAAGGGTCAGGAAATAATTTTGGTAGCTTTTTAAGCTTTTTAACCTTGGCAGCTCTGGAGCTACTCCAAGGGCTCTAACAGTTTCTTTCACAAGCTCATTGCTTCTTAAAAATATTTTTTTATCAGACAGAATTTGAGCGAGATATAACTTTTTATGATATTGTTATTTTTTACAGACTGAATCAGGCTTTTGGTTGATATTTCGAGCACAAAATAATGATTTTCCGAACAATTGCCAAACAGTTTTTATTTATGGAAACAGAAGTTTAGATATCACTCTTTTAAAAGTATAGTAACGCTGTATGGGGGAACAAAAGGAAAGAAGTGAGATGTGATGGCAATTTTATGTCACTCGAACGCAGAATTTCAACATTTAGCCCTCCATATTATGTAGACGTATACACATAATAGCGGTTAAGTTTCCTGATTCCTAACCTTTGACCTAAAGAAACTAATAGAAGCTTAACTTGTAGATATGGGATAATGGCAAATTATTATTTTTATGGCTCGTAGCCATCCATCTGAACAATTTGAGTCCATGTTCATTAAGATCGGAGCATTTTGAGAATTTGACTACTGTCCAAAGAAATTGAGGTACAATTTGACCTTTTGACCTATTTTGCCCTACATCTCGGAAACTAAGCATCGGGTGGAAATACAACCATTACCTTTTTTGCTCCTTATGGTCTCAGGAAGAGTTTTATATGCAATTCAATATAATCAGACCATTTTTACATTTTGACCCCTACATGACCTTTGACCTTCTATAGCGGCGGTACCCAACTAAACTAATCAGATCTTCAAACCTTTTGTCCCTTCTCAGCTAATTAAACCTTCTGGGCTCTCGGCCTATATGTAAGCCCCGGAAGAAAATGCAATTGTTTTTGGTAAATAACGCAAGCACTTTTAAGCAAATGCGAGATATATTTATCAGATTCACTCAAATCCCCAGAAAAACGCACCAAAATTGTTGATAGCGAGAGAACACCGCAAATCTATTTCTGGGAGCATTTGGATTCTTAAAAATCACCTGCGATTTCACGGAATCGCACGTTTTTCGTAAGAAATTTTGAATTTTTTAACATAGCAAACAACATGGCTGCTGATGACGGCCATATTGTATGTGAATTATTTTGTTTCTCCTTAACACATGTCAACAATCGTCCCACGCACGCAGCAGGAATACACAAATAAAAATCTAAACCAATCGCAGAACCCCATTCTATTTACACTATGTACAAAATCAAATTGTCATGATAAATAATTTGGACTGATATTTCTTAAACATTTGAATACAATGGTAAGCATTTGTTTTGTCCACCTTTCATTTAGTTTTACCCACTTGATGTAATTGTATTCTATAAAATCAAAGCTACTTCCTGGGCACTTGAGCTTATTATTGAGGGATGGAAGTAGGCCTATTGTCCGGATATTTAAATCCGGATTTAACTTGACATTTAATATAATTCCCGGATGACTGTTAAAATGCTTGATACACAGGTCAATTTGATCTCTATTTTAATGTTTCAGATTAAGAAATAAAAGATTGACATTTTTTCTTTGAAAAACCCGTGATTTCAGAATTTTTCTTCGATAAAACCTGTGATGCTGAGAATTCACGGGTGATTTTCAATAAACCGAGAAATGCTACCAAAAGCGAGAATCACGTCGTGAAAAACGCAATCACGTTTTACTCCGGGGCTTACCTATATATATGGGGAAGATGGAATTAACTAAAAATCACTAAGAGCTCGATTTGTGTTTCTATGATAATAATTAAGCACAGTCCCTGTAGCCTAGTGGAGTAACCAATCGCCGCGATAGCGAGAGGGACCGGGTTCGAGGCTGTGTATTTTTAAGGTCTTTGTTAATTTAATTCTCGCCAGTTTGTCCGAGTCTATATATTATTTATTCATTTCAATTACTCGGCTGGTATCATTTGCTTGATCCTCGCGTTTATTTAATTAAGTTTCGCTCGTCATAGATTCTGCTAGAATCATGCTTATAGGCCATCATCAATTGTTATCATTTACTCATGTATTTCGGCTGCTAGAGGCTTTCAGCAAAAGACTTTGTATACATAATAGCTCGTTCGTCTGGTATCCATGTAAGCACAGTCCCTGTAGCCTAGTGGAGTAACCAATCGCCGCGATAGCGAGAGGGACCGGGTTCGAGGCTGTGTATTTTTAAGGTCTTTGTTAATTTAATTCTCGCCAGTTTGTCCGAGTCTATATATTATTTATAATAATTAAGAAATAGAACAAAATATCATGACAGTTTACAAAAAATATTATTATTGGTGAAGTTATTAAGGGAGGCATATTGTTGTGCATGCCTATGTCACACAGTATTCCATTTTTATGTCTCATTCTCAAGCAGTATCAATATCCTTTTGTTATACAAAGGAAATGCATGTTCAAGTGATTGAGTAGGGCCAAACAATTGATCTAGTTTATTTGGTAGGTAAGTGGTGCCATGAATAAAGTGATACTGAAACCTAAAACTGGCAAATAAGGACACAATGAAAAAGATTATCAATCCGGTCCTCTTGGGATGTGCAACCCCTCAGAAGCTGAAAAAAAATTGTATTTTTGGAACTGGATTGTGCAATTTGGTGAATACTTATAAGGACAATTTATGCAATTAAAGGTTCTGTGCTAATTGCTGGCCCGATTTTCAACTGGATGTTTTCTATTTTTCATGAAAGGTCATCCTTAAAATTGTCGCATTCCAAAGTTTGAGTTGCATAACTCCGATGGTTCTTGTTTAGAAGCACCAGGTCACAAGAAATTTGCCTATTGAGTAGTACACAAACTGGCGGGTGGTTAACCACCTTTGGCAGTAATTCACCACATTTTAGCCTATAATTTCTAAATGGAAAATTTCTGGCCTCTATTTTACAGACAAAATGAGAAAAATATGGGGATTCTTCTGATATCAAAATATCTTGATGTGAAGAAAAAAAACATAGCCAAAAAAAGGGATCAGAACTGAGAACATTTTAACATTAATTAGCATCATACTTCTATTATGCATAACATTGGGGGATGATGATTGCATAGGCCATCCACCCTGGTCAAATATGGGGAGGGGGTTATATGATATCTTGCCACCTTATTATTTTCCTGGGTACAAGTCTTCAAGCCAGATGACAAATACATAAATATTTAAAGCAAAATGATGATTTTCGCCATTATTCCAATGTTCCATTCCGATGTCGCCTACCGTACATGTTTTGTTGTATTGTAATCATTGATTTATGATTGTTGAATATTGATGTTTAAATCTGACAGCCTACATTATGCGAAGATTAAACATTGTTTTAAATTTCTGATTCTCACTTCAGGCTACAATCCAAGATTATTTTATAGGGATTTATAGTGATGGCCGATTCACCCAAGATTTCCTAGCAGAAAATTTACAGTTCGGGCCGATTCACAGGGCTGGAAAAAATGGTTTTTTCCCTGCAAGGGAGTTGCTGTTTCCCGCGAACCCAATGGTTGCAAAGCAACCATCGCGCCACGCGAAGCGGCGCCAGGGGGGAGTCTGAGGGGGGATGTGCCCCCCTGAGATGGTAGCGCTTTTTGAAAAATGAGACTGCAATTGGCGCGATTTGGTGCACCTTTTTTGGCGATTTAAAACAATTTGCGATAAGGTCCAATTGATGCTATTTTGTGCATCATTTTATTTAATATCGGCTGTATTGCTTGCTCTATACTCTGAACAAGATTTTTTTTTGGGGGGGGGGGGAATTTCCCGCGAGATGGCAACATTTCCCAGCAAGGAGCTTGCCGTTTTGCCGGATTTTTCCAGCCCTGCCGATTCATATCTAGCAAATCATAATATAAATAAAACCAGTGCAAATCCTGCTGCTCACTTGCCGATCCAGTGGGTTTTTTTACGATTTACTTCTAGGGGATCAATAGTTGCCTCCCCTGAATTGCTAATTGCGCATGCGGAGCATCACTTATTTTTATTTACGTCGAACATGTTTTATGAATCGCTAGGGAAAATCTCTAGGGAAAAAAAGCTGCTGTTTACATATCCCCAATTTGATGATGATGACGCATTCATTACCCACAATACAATGATGATGATTGATAAACAATACAATATCACTTTATGAACCTAAACAAGGAATAAATAACAGTCGACAAGCTAACAATTTCTTGAGATTACACAAGGTGTATTTTTATTAACATCTTTTAACCGTAACTCCCCGGGCCGCCGGGCATTTTTTTGTGAATTAAACTATCAGGGGAGAAATACGGGTCAAATTTGAGGGGAAAATCAGTCTCCACACGCGACGCGAATCGAACCCGGACCGCGTGCGTGCAAGTCTGATGCCCTACCGACTGAGCCCGTGGCTTTTCATTCATAAAAAAGAACCTCGCAAACAGACACTGCAATTTTGTTGATTGAAGGCTTAATTGCACATGTTTGAACTTCGCCTTTACTAACGAGTGACAATTTCGCAATATCTCGCGAAATCTCGAGTCAAAACACGTGCGATCGAATAACTAGCATAACGTCATTTTCTCGGGCTTCGGAAAGTCGAAAAGATCCAAAAGAAATGTTGTTAATGAAAAATTGTAAATTGACCTTTCCCACGGTCGCAACGCATGCGTAATGATAATTTTGGTCAGTTGCTATTGCATGATGGGGAAGAAAGAGAAAATGGTGATTGGTTGTGATTGTGTAGTTTGCTACTGATATTGCCGAAATAATGATGGCAAAAATGGCATGCATATTCGGCAAGAAATCTGACTCATTAATAGCATTTCATAGCAAAAATGGTGGCGATGCCCACCCTTAGTCCAAGAGGTTATTACGGTTAACAGCACATGAAAAATGTTGCGTCTTAACCCTAACACCCCCCCCCCCCCCCCCCCCCAGCATTTCATAGCAAAAATGGTGGCGATGCCCACCCTTAGTCCAAGAGGTTATTACGGTTAACAGCACATGAAAAATGTTGCGTCTTAACCCTAACACCCCCCCCCCCCCCCCCCCCCCCCCCCCCGGGCATGTTTTTGTAAAATTAAATTATCACTATCAGGGGAGAAAAACGGGTCGAATTTGAGGGGGAAATCAGTCTCCGCACGCGCCGCTCATCGAACCCAGGCCGCGTGCATGCTAGTATGATGCCCAATTCCGATTAAAGGCCGATTCCAGGGAATCCGGGGTTACCGCGGGTTTTTTAACTGTCCCGTGCTGTTTAAACCGTCTGGCAAAAATTCCCTACAAAAATTTAGTGGAAAAATGCAAACAATTGGTGAAGCCAATGAAAATTATAAATATTTTTTCTGAGTGTAATTATCTATAAAATATGTCAAACATTAAAGGTAGATGACCCGATCACATTTTCGTAACACAAAATTATTTCAAACATACGGAGATTTTCATATCATATGAAAGCTCGTATTTTTCTCATCATCATACTGAAATTTGACGGCCTAAATCGGTATAATTACGGAGAAATCAATGAAATAACGTCGAATTACCGCGAAAGGTGGTATACCACCAATATCGTTTGTGTACAAGTCAATGGGTACATTTCACGGCATCTTTTGCGTCTAAAATAAGAACCATTAGAGTTATGCAACTCAAACTTTGGAATACGACTTTTTTAAGGATGACCTTTCATGTAGAATAGTAAACTTCAAGTTTAAAATCGGAATGTGATCGGGTCATCTACCTTTAATAGATTAAGTTTGCTGGCAGTTGCTATGGCAAGCTCTTTCCTTTCCAATGGTACCAGTACATTTGACTCAAATTGTTTATATAATTTTCATGTATAAATTTGTTTTTAATTTTAGGGACTTGGTGAAACCAAATGTTGGCTGAAATGATTCACTAAATATTGTTATGTGTTTTCTAATGTATGTATTATTATTAATATGTTCCAACATGTAGCTCTACATGCATGTATGGAATTTTCCTAGTTTTTGCCAGTTGTTGCCACGTTTTGCCGGCAAAACCCAAACCCTGGCTGATTCAATGCAGATCGGCGACGATTCCGATATCACCATCAGGATCGGCCATCACTAATATAGTGATATGGGCCATATGGCATCCATGTTTGTTCAATGTTGTCGAATTTGTTCTCCCACATCATGATCTCTACATGCCATCCATGTGTTGCACATGATATGCCGATCGCTAGATTCAGCTAAAAGTCCAACCAATCATAGCGATTAATAGCGTGTTGTACATTGTCAATATTGTGCAAATGTCCTTTATTATAGGCGCTGATGGCTCAATTTATTACTACTATAAATGGGAATTCCCCCATTTTTATTTACGGTACATCAAGGTATGCATCCATACAATAAGCCTGTTCCCTATTTCAACCGTGCATGCTCAGTAATTTTATCGTCGGAAAAATTGGAGATAAACAAGAGTTACAAGACCACCTCGACCGTAGACGGCCGTGTGATGAACTGCGACTCCTTGGGAATTTCCTGTGATTCTTTGTGTCATCAGTAATCATTTCATTTATTTTCAGCTGCATAATTATCAATACTCCAAAAGGTGCAATGTTCATGAAAAAAAGAGATGTAACAGTAATCAAAACGCAAGTACAGTGCATTTTTTGTGAAAGTGCAAAGTTCGCCACATTGGGAAAGTACACCAACCTCAGCGTGGTTATCTCTAATCAATTTTCTGCGCAGTTCATGCGCAGTTGCAATTTTTCGGAATAGTGAAAGGGCTTATTGATATCACCTTGATAGTCGTTTGAGAATCCAATTTGGATTTTAAATCGTTGCAAACTCTCATTGCTTCAATCCTTTGTTTCACTTGTTGGCATTGTAGTCGTCGTCAGAATACTTCGGCACTTTTTTAAATCGCCAACGCACGCGTCTTGAATTAGGAGCGTGTGGGCGGGGACATTCATGACCCATAGATACAGGCGCGGCCAATTGGAGTACAGGGTCGCGACGCGTCGAACTGCTCAAAGATAAAGCTGTTGCGCCGCTGTTCTTCAACGCGCTTCCGTGTTTACGCTGTACGATGTTGTCACAGAAAAAAGTGCCGAGGTATTCTGATGACGACTATAGTAGGCCTACTAAGACTTAAGAATAGGTAGTTTGATATGTCCAGTGTTAATGACAGATGAGATCATTTGGAGATTCACAGGTCCTATAAATTAGAATCAAAACAAATTTGTCGATCAGCGTCATGATCTGAGCGCTCACGTTTATCCAAAGGTTGACGCGGTCTTGTGATGCACTGCATTCCAAATCAACAGGTTCACCAGCCATCGTGAAACGCACCAAGGCGCATTGGACCCTGATAGTCCCAAGTGATAGTGATAGAATCATGGATTTGTGACGCTATGAATCTATGATCGACAACTATTTGTTTTGATTATAATAAATAATAGTTACTGAATGACAACGACAGCGTTTCGTGCCTGTTGTTTTTGGAATGCAGTGCTTCGCCAGACCTCATTAAACCTTTAGATGAACGCAAGCGCTCAGATCACGACGCTCTGATCAACAATTGTTTGTTTTGATTATAGGACAATAAATAGTTAATAATCAGTTCCAAATTGGCGAAAAATATGCGGATTTTATCTCTCCACGCTCAAAAAGGTAATCCAAGCGTAAATGTGGAATTTTGGGCTACGCAAGCATCACGCATACGATTCACAATAATGCGCCGTGTTGCGCCATGCAATCTTTTTGCACGCCTGTACGCTCTTTCTGCTGTATCATATTTGGAACTGGTGAGTCTTGATTGAGTCACAAGCACAAGAATTCATATACTTACCATATAATTATCTGCATCAGCAGCAGATTTCCTGCGTATCCTCACCATTTCTCTTTCATCGTACTCTTCCCTCGCTTTATTTACTGCTCTCATTAAACGAGCTCGATCCTCCACAAGCTTGACATCGTAATCAACTTGAAAATCATCTTCCGTGACAGCTCGAAAATTGCCCATTGTAAACTCGGGCGGGAAATGGTGTAATAGATCAGCCAACGCATTCTGATGTAGAAAACTTTGGAAAGATGTGAGAGGAGCTGAAATCACCGGGGGTGGTGTGGCCTTTTTCGCCCGACGACTGGGGCGAGAGGTACCCGCCCCATCCCCGCCGTTGTCAGTCATTCGTTTTTCCGCGTGCTAACAACTGGTCGTGGGTCAGCGGCCTCGAATCGCCGCAGTTCAAACACATTAACTCAATCGTGATCGTCATAAATGTTACATCTTGTAAAATCTTATAGGTGATAGCTCTACAAATACACCCCCGAAATGATTATTGATGCTAGATAAAGGTGAAAATCAGGCAAAAATCATCACAGACTGGTTCATTTTTCACCAATCTACGATTCCGCCATGTTTATCGGAATCGCCGCAAGTGTTCATGGGTAATTGTTGATTGGGAGACCGTAAGATTTTTCGGAAGGGGTGAGATTCTAAATCAAATTTTAATATTCATTCGTTTCGTTGATAATGATCACAACACTAATTTAAATGCAATACAATACAATTACACATTCAAATGTGTTTAACCTGATGACTTAACCTGATGATTTTGAAATATGTGGCATGCAACGATACAATTTAGTTTTTTCGAAAATATTTTGTGTTATCCCTGTGATAACAATGGAGCATCATACGGGTCAATACTGTGGCGGGTGTCAACAAATTTCATAACAAATGAGTCAATAATAAATCAATGTATGTCTGGATGGAAAGATAACAGCAATTTGTTCAAGGATGGTTAATTGTTTACGGAACTCCACTCTATAGTATTCGTGCCATTGTTATCCCTGATTCATCGAGGCATTGAGGTTGCTGCGGGAGTTGCTGTAAGAAAAAACAGCCATGAACCCTGTCTTTTCTGTATGCGCATATTATTAGATCACATTTGGTGATGTATTTTATAACGCGCGCTATCTTATGAAGATAGCACTAGCATGCTGCATGTGTGTAGGCTTAAAACATGTTTGTTTTCTCTGTAGAGAGGTGGCCCTGATTTTTTTTGTTTAATCATTATTATTATTTTGCTGCTTTGAGTTTGTTTTTTCAATTTGTTTGTTTCGGAGTTCTGATTTTAACATAAATCTATATAAGGGTAAAATAGAACTGCAATTCAGACCATCAATATCAATTTGACTATTTTTTTTTTCTTTTTCTTTTATTGTTTATTTCTATCATAATTTTCACATTTCACATAATTTCATCATGTTTACATTGCATTTTCATTCATAATTTTCACATTTTATGTATAGCACATTTTCATATACAAGTACATTTTCATATGCTTTTCAGCATGTTTACATTTCATATCATGTATAGCACATTTTCATATACTAGTACATTTTCATATGCTTTTCAGCATGTTTACACAATTACATAACACATAACACATTTTCATGTGCTTTTCATGTTAACATTGAATATCATTACCTTTTCTTTTCAGCATTTTTATATTTTTATATGCTTTTCGGCATGTTTACATTCATAATTTTCATTTTATGTACAGCACATTTTCATATACAAGTACATTTTCATATGTTTTTCAGCATGTTTACATTTCATATCATGTATAGCACATTTTCATATGCTTTTCAGCATGTTTACATTTCATATCATGTATAGCATATTTTCATATACTAGTACATTTTCATATGCTTTTCAGCATGTTTACACAATTACATAACACATAACACATTTTCATGTGCTTTTCATGTTAACATTGAATATCATTACATTTTCTTTTCAGCATTTTTATATTTTTATATGCTTTTCGGCATGTTTACACATTTGTATATGCTTTTCAGCATGTTTACATTGCATGTCATGTTTAACACATTTTTATATGCTTTTCAGCATGTTTACACATTTTCATGCTTTTCAGCATTTTTACACATTTTCATTTCAATAACACATTTTCATGTGCTTTTCGTGTTTACATTGGATATCATTAGGTAACGGCATGTTTACATATTTTTCAACATTACATTATATACATTATGTATCCAGTTATTTGTATATAAACTCATATTTGATTTTATTATAAGTTTTACATCATGTTTATAATATTTAATTTTGAACCCCATTCATACAAATATCTTTGGTATGCCGGTATACATAGACAAACAAACAATAAACAATTACATTTTTAACATCGTTTTATAAATCTCTGATTTGCAGCTCAAACAATAATAAGCTGATTAGATGTGGGTGGTTCCCGTAACGGAACTTGCTGATAACTAATTTACCAACACTTATTATTTTATTTATAGAATTGTTTATGTCTTCATCTTCTTTATTATAACCAAATAATACGTCTGTAACTGATACTTTAATTAAACTATTGTGTCGTTGCGATACAATATTGTTGACTTCAGTCCATACACTTTTTATTTTCTTACAATAATAAAAGAAATGTTCAATATAATCTATTTCATTACACACGTCACATATAGTATCATGCTCTTTACCTATTTTGTGGAGAAATATCTTCGTTGGGTAAATGTTACTAATTATTTTCCAGTTTAATGTCATGAGTCGTGGTTCCTTAATTTGCTTAATATGTTTGCCCCAAATTTCGCTCCACTCAAAATTGTTATACTCGAATTTTGTTTCCCAAAACAATTCGCAAATTGGTTTTGTATTTATTTTATCTATCATTGCATTTCGATATATTTTTGTTGTACAAAGTTCTAATGAAGTGTTACCATTATTATACTTGAACGTTATACCATCCGATCTAGTACCTGTTCTTTCATTCTTCCACAAAGTAGGTATTGCTTGTTTTACAGCTATGTATTGTATACAAGCATTTGCTGGATGAACAAATCTGTCCTTTATTTCATCAAATGTATACATTTCCCCATCGTCTTTGAATAAGTCTGACACATAAACAAAACCTATTTTTATCCATCCCTTAAAGTTCAATGTATTACCTTTGCTCGTTATACAATCATTATTCCATATTACTTGATTATCCCAGTTTTCTATTTCGTTTATAGTTTCAGTATTTTTGATTTTAAACCAAACTTTGATTAGGTTGTGGTAAAAGGATGGCATTTCTTTTAAAATACCTTTTACGGCTTTATTCATAGTTTCAAAACTACAATTGCATTTGAAGATATTTAGGTCTAAGCATGTTTTTTTCAATAAAGAAATAGGAATATTTTTCCACGTGCTGATTTCTGAATCTGCGAGCTTTTTGATCCATGTCAATTTAAGCGAATCCAAAAAATGTGGTAAGTTGAGCATTTTCAGCCCACCTTTTTCATATTCATTTATTAATGTTGTACGTTTAACTTTTTCTGATCCACCCCACACAAATTTAAAAAACATCCTATTTAAACGATTTACAAATTCAGAGGGTAAGTCAATTATTGAACCGATAAATGATAGCTTTGATGCTAAAAGGCTTTTTACTATCAGTACCTTGCCGACCATTGTAAGGTTTCTCATGGTCCAAGCTCTGATAGATCGTTCTATCAATTCCATCTTTGACTCCCAATTTACAGATAACTCTTCTATTTTAGTACATGGGTTTACTACTACCCCTAGAATTTTTACATTATTATTTGGTACACATTTCCAATTAATCCCCCCAATTTCTTTCGTTGATTCTCTGCAAGCACCAATCCAGACAGCGTCGCTCTTTAATTTATTAATATATAAGCCTGAAATATGTGAAAATAGTTCGAATGTTTTTAGCACGTTTTTTATTGATTCCTCATCTTTAACAAATATAGTTGTGTCGTCCGCAAATTGCGTAATTTTTACTTCATTTTGATTTGACTATTGAACTTTTTTAAACATTTTGCATCATCTTGATTATGGTTGTAAACAAAAATTCAGTCATTTTGTCTAAAAATAATCATTTTTTAGATTGTTTCTAGAATTTTCAAACAAAATATCAAAATGCAGTTTAAAACGCTCAAAAATCATTGTGCGCGGACTACAGGAAATAAACCTGTTTTGGTATGGTGTTTTTTTTTGTATACCCGGGTGGTTCAAAAAAAAGTTGACCCAAGTTCAAGGTAATTTTTCAACCATATTTAAAGTTTCAGAGAATTTCTGTTACTTAGTCTTGATCAGCAGTAAGTTTTGAAATTATCCTGATAAAATGGTACATTTATCTTGGTTGGTTCTTCAACACTTGGTTGGTTCATTACAGAAAGCATGCACAAAACTGCCTTGGCCACGGGAGCGTCCTTTAGTAGAGATGGAATGCACAAAGTGGACTTACACACGATTGGTCACAAATTGTAAAAATTAGGAGAAAAAGAAAAAAGGAGACATCTGAAACATCTGTCTGGTGCTTGACATTACCTACCTATACGTATCTATACGTTTCTTTGTTGAATGTGAATGGCACATAAGCATAGAGATTGGGATACTTTGTCAGGGCGGGCTTTTCAATTCTGAGACTAGAGCATGCTGTTTTGTTTAAGACAACAACTAAATGACGCTCCCGTGGACAAGTCAGTTTTGTACATGTTTTTTTGTAATGAACCATATCTGAAGAACCAAACAAGCTAAACGTGCCATCTTTTCAGGATAACTTCAAAAACTTACTGCTGATTAAGATAAAGTAAACACAAATTATCTGAAACTTTAAATGTGGTTGAAAAATTACTTTGAACTTGGGTCAACTTTTTTTTGAACCACCCGGTATATCTTCTGAAGATATAGCATTAGGCCTCCTTGGAAGTTTTAAAAAGTTCAGGGATTTCAAAGCAATTTTTTTTCTCCTGGATTTTTAAAATGTAGTCCTTCAAACATGAGAATACATTATGAGATCAGTTTGTTTCCGCTTCAAAGTGTTTGTAAGTAGGCTACTAACAGTTTAACACTTTCCACTGCAGACGACAGTTCCAACATTTCAAAAAATGTTTAAAAAATGTAAAATTATTATATTTCATCACCATATTTGGAATCACCATGTGAAATGCATTAAAATAAGTTTAAACATGCCTAGTAGACCAATTGGTTCAATAATTCTCGGAGACAGACTTTGAAAATTGGTTTCTGACACTGATCTATTTTGTATTGGTAAAACCGTAGCATGGAAAGTGTTACTATTACACAATTCTAAAATATTCACAAACAAACCCAGACAAAGTTAAAAACTATAGGCCTACAAGTGCAAATCCTGAAGATTGGTTTTATTGACCTCTCTGTGAACTTGCATGAATGATTTGATCACGGGTCAGGTATCACTGGCCCACCTAATTTAAAGGCATATTGTGTGATCTTTTCCAAGTAGCGCCCTCTATCATTGATTTTTACTATGAAAGCAGATTTTCTTGTAGATTTGCATTTTTGATCATAAATCATAAAGATCTTCTAAGTTACAGATCGATACGATTCCTAATTACTTCAAAATCATGGTTTGAAAATAGATTACCGCTCGGTACAATCTATTTTTCAAAATTGTAGGCCTACTCTAAATTCACTCTAAAACCATGATTTTGAGGTTATTAGTAATCGCATCGCTCTGTAACTTGGAATATATTTATGATTTATGATCAAAAAAGTAAATCTGCAAGAAAATCTATTTCCAATATTTGTTCGAGGATTGAGGGCGTCCCCTGGAAAAGATACAAGTGCAAATCCTGAAGATTGGTTTTATTGACCTCTGTGAACTTGCATGAATGATTTGATCACGGGTCAGGTACCACTGGCCCACCTAATTTAAAGGCATATTGTGTGATCTATTCCAAGTAGCGCCCTCTATCATTGATTTTTACTATGAAAGCAGATTTTCTTGCAGATTTGCATTTTTGATCATAAATCATAAAGATCTTCTAAGTTACAGATCGATACGATTCCTAATTACTTCAAAATCATGGTTTGAAAATAGATTACCGCTCGGTACAATCTATTTTTCAGAATTGTAGGCCTACTCTAAATTCACTCTAAAACCCCGGGCTAAAACCATGATTTTGAGGTTATTAATATTAGGAATCGCTCTGTAACTTGGAATATATTTATGATTTATGATCAAAAAAGTAAATCTGCAAGAAAATCTACTTCCAATATTTTTTCGAGGATTGAGGGCGTCCCCTGGAAAAGACACAAGTGCAAATCCTGAAGATTGGTTTTATTGACCTCTGTGAACTTGCATGAATGATTTGATCACGGGTCAGGTATCACTGGCCCCCTAATTTAAAGGCATATTGTGTGAACTTTTCCAAGTAGCGCCCTCTATCATTGATTTTTACTATGAAAGCAGATTTTCTTGCAGATTTGCATTTTTGATCATAAATCATAAAGATCTTCTAAGTTACAGATCGATACGATTCCTAATTACTTCAAAATCATGGTTTGAAAATAGATTACCGCTCGGTACAATCTATTTTTCAAAATTGTAGGCCTACTCTAAATTCACTCTAAAACCCCGGGCTAAAACCATGATTTTGAGGTTATTAATATTAGGAATCGCTCTGTAACTTGGAATATATTTATGATTTATGATCAAAAAAGTAAATCTGCAAGAAAATCTACTTCCAATATTTTTTCGAGGATTGAGGGCGTCCCCTGGAAAAGACACAAGTGCAAATCCTGAAGATTGGTTTTATTGACCTCTGTGAACTTGCATGAATGATTTGATCACGGGTCAGGTATCACTGGCCCCCTAATTTAAAGGCATATTGTGTGATCTTTTCCAAGTAGCGCCCTCTATCATCATAGTGATTTTTACTATGAAAGCAGATTTTCTTGCAGATTTGCAGTTTTGATCATAATCATAAAGATCTTCTAAGTTACAGATCGATACGATTCCTAATTACTTCAAAATCATGGTTTGAAAATAGATTGTACCGCTCGGTACAATCTATTTTTCAAAATGGTACTCTAAATTCACTCTAAAACCATGATTTTGAGGTTATTAGGAATCGTATCGCTCTGTAACTTGGAATATATTTATGATTTATGATCAAAAAAGTAAATCTGCAAGAAAATCTACTTCCAATATTTTATCGAGGATTGAGGGCGTCCCCTGGAAAAGACACAAGTGCAAATCCTGAAGATTGGTTTTATTGACCTCTGTGAACTTGCATGAATGATTTGATCACGGGTCAGGTATCACTGGCCCACCTAATTTAAAGGCATATTGTGTGATCTATTCCAAGTAGCGCCCTCTATCATTAAATGGTATAGAATTTAGTTGCCAGCAGGCTGCACTGAAATGAAGTACACTAACTTGTTTAAAACATGTTCTTTTAAACAACTGTTAGTTAACCGGTGAATCGCTCAACAGTTGTTTAAAATATTTTTGCACAATGTTGGTTACATTTTAAACAACTATTGGTTAAATTTATGAAATCAAAGTTTATTTAACCAATGCTGCAGATAAAAGTCCGGTTATATATATTTTTTCATATTTGCTAAACGGCACAACGTAGCTCTTTCCTTCTGGCTTTTGACGAGTGACTATTACTATTAGGAAAGCTTGACAAAAAGCACAAAATCCCAATTGTGTAGACAAAATTAGGGCGCTTCCCTAAATCAAATGACTGCGTGTGTCTTTACGATTTCCACGCGACAGGCGTCTGCAAACGACAGTTCCAAAATTGCACAAAATGTTTCAAAAATGTCAAAATGATTGAATTTCATCACCATTTTGGAACCACCATGGGAAATGCATTAAAATAAGTACAAACATGCTTAGTATTGGTATTTATTCTTGAAATAAGACTTTGAAAGTTTGGAGAGGTTCCTGAAAATCTGTTTTGTTATATGCATGTAAAACTTATAGCCGCATGGATAGTGTTAAATTCGTATCGGTGGGAGTAACCAGGGTCTTCAATGGAGGGGGTGGGGGGGGGGGGGGGGGGGCATCAAGGGGAAAGCCTTCTGGCAGGGGGAAGCATAACCGACTATATTTTTGGTATACATCTCCACAGGGCTGTCAACTCTCCCGCCTAGACACTCTTTCTCCCGCACTCCCGTCTAGCATCTAAAATCTCCCGCCAGTTGACAGCTCCCGTGGAAAAGCCATTTTTACACATACTCGCTAAAAATAGCAATATCTCAAAAAATATTAATGTAATATATTCCCTATTTTCACCAATAATGCTCAACGATATATGCTTTAATAATATGCAAACCAAATTACTAAAATATTTTATCATCTAGGAGAAAATGGCCTCCAAAATTGGGTATAGGTTTTTTTTGGACCACCCTGTATATAAATAGTGCACCCAACTGACCGTATATACTATCCATTGAAGATATATCATCCTCATCATGCTGTACGGTACTTGTACTGATGACATGGTGAGTATACTCCATGGGCGGGGGCAGTTTAACTAAATACGCTGTGTAGTATGTCTATTTGATCGTGTTTATGATGTATATGTCTGCTATCTACTGAAGATAGCATCCCTGGCATACATTTTAATGGCGGTATGATTTAAATTTATGTATGATATCCAAGCTGATGAATATCTAGCAGATGTTATGCAGAAGCTGTGCAATACTGTGTGGAAATATATGGCCAGAGGATTGGAAGAGATCAGTTTTCCTACTTCCAAAGAAAGGGACACCATCGCTTTGATACCACACATTCAAGCAAAATCCTCCTGCACATTATGAACGAACCAGGGGCGGAAATTTCTTGTTAGGTGTGGGGGGATGATAAGTGTGCCCCCCCCCCCAAAAAAAAAGAAAAAAAAAGAAAGAAATGAAATTGAGCTGGCACCATCTATGCGGTGCGCAGCACCGCACTCCGAGCTATGCTCGGACAGGGGGTGTCTGAGGGGGATGTGGCCCCCTCCGATTAAGTAGAAAAAAAATTCAATTTTCAAACTCATTTGGTGCGATCTGGTGTATGCTTTTGACCAATATTGTATTGAAAAGTCATCGCTTCATTTTCAATAAATATTTTGTTTTTTATCAATGCACGAAAGAAGTTGAGCCATCGCTTAATTTTCAATAAATAGGCCTATTTTGTTTTTTATCAATGCACGAAAGAAGTTGAGCATTTTTTATATTCTTGATTTTAGTATAGATAGTTTAAAAGCTCGAACAGGGGGATTCTGAGGGGGGATGTGCCCCCCGCTCAGAATTTGATTTAAAAAAAAAAAAATTCGAACCCATTTGGTGCGATTTGGTGTGTACTTTGTGCGATTTGGTGTTGCTTTGTCTTTACACTCCGTCTTGTATATTTCCTATTGCGGATTTTATTTTTCTATTTTTAATCTTAACATATTTTGTATACATGTTTATAATATTGTTGCTGTATTTTATGACTTTTGATGTTCAATGTTCCCTCGCTTTTTAGATTTAAGACTTTTATGACTTTTTTATAATGCTTTTAAAATATATGGTAGCGTGTAGTATATTGTGTATAGTCTTATGGTTGTATTATACATGTACAGCGCTTTGATGCCGTTGCTTTATCATGTTTATGCGCTATATAAGTCTTTTTATTATTATTATTATTATTATTATTACTTTTGACCAATATTTTATTGAACAGCAATCACTTTATTTCTGATCAATATTGGCTTTTTAAATAGGCAGATAGGCCTATGCCAGAAAGAAGTTAATTAGTTACCTCCAAAAGATGGATTCAACGTACGTACGCGTATGTATCCTGACCAACGTACAATAAACTCCAAAACGTTCTTATGTCCCTCGCATGCCTCCCTGCCCGCCTTTCTTTCTCTTTTTCCTTTTTTTTCTCCTTTTCCCCCTTTTTTTCTTTCTTTTATTCCTTTTTTGTTGTTGGTAGATGTGAAAAATCAGGGGGGATGATTACATTGACCATCCCCCCCCCCCAGGTCAAAAAGTGTGGGGGGGGGGGGGGGGATATATCCCCCACCACCCGGGATTTCCGCCCTTGGAATGAACGTCTTATGACCTCATCTTGAACGTGAGCTTCCTGCTGAGCAAGCCGGTTTCCAGAAAGGCCGGCGCAGCACTAGAGATCAGATAGAAAATGTACGCCACAGTGGAAACATGTTTTGAATTCCAGAGGAAGATCTTCATGTGCTTTATAGACTAAGCTAATTAGGCCTTTGACTGTGCGAGATATTCGGCATTAGGACAGCATTGCAGGAAATGGGAACCCCTTACCACCTCGTCCTTCTAATTCGCAATCTTTATGATGGACAAGCTGCCTGTGTTCGCACTAAGAAAGGAAATAGTGACTGGTTTGGTCTAAGTCAGGGAGTCCGACAAGGGTAATACACCGTCACCATGGTCACTCTTCAACCTTTATGCGGAGTTTATTATATGAGACGTGCATTGGATGATTGGCCGGGGTTTATCAGTCGGTGGTTCACAATCTACGTTATGCCGATGACACCACCCTGTTCGCAACAAATATGCCAAGAGATGGCGGAACTCCTGAAGAAAGTCAAGGTGGAGAATGAGCAACTTGGCCTACGTCTAAATGTCAGCAAGACCAAGATCTTAGGCACAGATGGTGTGGGAGAGCCTCTCATAATTGATGGTATAATGAGGTGGAATCAGTCTCGACATTCAACTTACTTCGTTCCTTCTACCAAAGAGGGTGGATACAGCCAAGAGTAGACACCGTTTGGCAATGGCTAGATAAGCAATGATCAACCTAAGTAAGATCTGGGCTGACAGAGGAATTACCAGAGCAACAAAACCAGGCTTGTCCAAGTCCTTGTATTTCCAATTGCCATGTATGCCTGCTGTGAGACGAAAGCTGACAAAAACAGAATAGCTGCTTTCGAGATGTGGTGCTGGAATGTATGCTTCGCAGTCATGGACATTGAGAAGGACCAATGCCAGTATTATTGAAGACATGGTATCTATTCCATGGAATAGTTTCATCAGGAATTCAGAAGAACATTGATAAAATGTTCGTAAGAAAATTCCAAATAGGAAACTTACTTATTTCCATACGGGTTTCGACAACTGATCTGTTGTCTTCCTCAGTGGATTGCGTTTGATCATCCAGAGCTAAAAGTGTTTCTAGACTATTGATGACGTCATGCTGAGTGATGACGTCATCTGAAGTTGATGATGACGCCCTCTGGATCACTGAGTCGTAAAGCCTGACTGAGTTGGTACGACCCCTCATCGCCATTCATTAGGTGCTTCTGTTGGCCTGTGCCGCCTTTTTTCCGAATCCAAATCGATTCGCGGATCCATCTGTGTTCCTTGTCTCATCTCTGGCAATGATCTGCGAGTCATTCGGCACACGTAAGACTAGGAACACAAAACTGAAGCTGAAAAATGAGCGCTCAAAATTACACTCGGTCCACAAGAAAAGAATCACAAAGCACTGAGTTAAATCCTCTATAGCCGAACACGCAGTGAAGGAGAACCACATTATCAAATGGAATGACTGGGGGTGGGTGGGGTGATGGGTGGTGTGTGTGGGGGGGGGGGGGGGGGGGGCATAGAGTTCACACACAAATCAGCCAGAGTCTCATATCTTGAAAACTATAACTGACAGGCATTTTAAAATGCACAGGTATTACAATCATTAACACATATATCTAGTAATATATCATTTGTCTCCAAAGTCTAATTCATTAATTGCTTAATTAAGTGATAATTATATAATTTTTGTAGGTGCATTTAACAGGTTTTTGTATCAATTGTATTCAAGAAATATTGTTTCACAGTAGATATCAGATTCAATGCTGTTTTTGAACTAACTATGAATGCGACAATTATTTTTTAGTTTGTCGGTTCTCGGGTTTGGGCGGTCACCCGGGGTTTGTCGGTTCTCGGGTTTGGTGGTTTGTAGAATGCATGCATAAAGCCCGATCGGACAAACTTTGAAAATTCGACCCTTAGTTGACCTTTGACCCCGGACGACCCAAGAAAAGCAAAGCCGTTTTATTTTTTTCCACGCTCGACTCGTATTCGGGCTTCCCGTCACCGAGTTAAGCCTGATCGGACAAACTTTGAAAATTCGACCCCAGACGACCTTTGACCCCGGAAGACCCGACAAACGCTAACCCGTTTTATTTTTGCCACGCTCGCCTCGCATCGAGCATTGTGATCACCGAGTTTAAGCACGATCCGACCAACTTCAAAAAGTTGACCCCTAGATGACCTTTGACCTCGTATGCTCTAGCGAATGCGAACTTGCTCTTGCGGGGACAGAGCTGCAATGGGGATTGTGGATGATTAATTACTGCACTTTTGCTGTTCCACCACACTTACAATCGACTACTTAAAAATTCGACCCTTAGACGACCTCTGACCCCGGACGACCCAAGAAAAGAAAAGCCGTTTTATTTTTCCACGCTCGACTCGTTCGGGCTTCCCGTCACCGAGTTTAAGCCCGATCGGACAAACTTTGAAAATTTGACCCCTAGACGACCTTTGACCCCGGAAGACCCGACAAACGCTAACCCGTTTTATTGTTGCCACGCTCGTCTCGCATCGAGCATTGTGATCACCGAGTTTAAGCACGATCCGACCAACTTCAAAAAGTTGACCCCTAGATGACCTTTGACCTCGTATGCTCTATTTTTTCCACGCTCGACTCGCATTCGGGCTTCCCGTCCCCGAGTTTAAGCCCGATCGGACAAACTTTGAAAATTCGACCCCTAGACGACCTTTGACCCCGGACGACCCAAGAAAAGCAAAGCCGTTCTATTTTTTCCACGCTCGACTCGCATTCGGGCTTCCCGTCACCGAGTTTAAGCCCGATCGGACAAACTTTGAAAATTCGACCCCTAGACGACCTTTGACCCCGGAAGACCCGACAAACGCTCGCATCGAGCATCGCGATCACCGAGTTTAAGCACCCGACCAACTTCAAAAAGTTTACCCCTAGATGACCTTTGACCTCGTACGCTCTAGCCTCTAGCGAATGCGAACTTGCTCTTGCGGCGACCGAGCTGCACCCACCCACCGAGTTTGAACGCCGCCCGACCCCGGGAAGGCGAGGAAAAAGCGCGCACAGACAGACAGACAGACAGACAAACAAACAAACACACAGAACAACAGACAGAGAGTAGCGTATTATAATAATATAGATGGTCTTCCTATTAATTATATTGATTAATTGATTGATTATTTAATTCAAGACTAATTGATAGATTGCAAAAGTTGCGATGGCTGCCATGTAGTTCTTTTTATTATGATGAGAAAACTTTCTTCATGCCAGTGGCAGTTTATAATTCCTGATAGTGTGCATTTAAACTGTTAAATTGCGGCAATTAAGATTCCATTGTATTTGGTATCCACAGAAATTTGTTTTTCAAAATGTGTGCAAATCTATAGAAAATGATCAAGATCACAAAATTGTCAATTTAGTTATATATTTATCGACACCCTGTATATTATTAATAAGATGGTATCCGGCTTGATGTTATTATCTGAATTGTACATCCATTTGCTAATAGTCTAGCAATACATACATGTATTAGCTCCAAGATGATAAATTAAAGAGGTTTCTTCTCTACCACTTGGAATTGTCCCACTGACTCCCACGGTACATTTTGATCACCCTATATATAACCTTTTTTGTCAAATATATTCTGCTATAATTATCTTACTTCATCTAGGTCGCTTAGCCAATGATTCAAAACATAATTAATGCCACAAAACTCAAATAGAATTATGCCTCACAAAGCATTGTTTTCCATTATTTAATATACATGATTTTGGCCACATTTTAACGAGGGATGATTGGTCGTTTTTTTTAAGTGAAAGCCCTTTATCTCGCCCCTTTCTCACTCCGTACATACCAAAGAGACCTAATCTGAGGTCAGGTGATGACAAATTACTTCTCACAATCCCTCGTACTTAGCGTGCTCTTGGAGACAAAGCCTTCTACGCGATTGCTCCACGTCTGTAGAACTCTCTACCTGCCTCACTCCGGAATTGTTCTACTATTCATAAGTTCAAAAAGGCTCTCAAATTTCACCTGTTTCCTAAGCATTAATCCCCCGCCTCACGGATTCCATTCTGTTTTTAGCTTTGTATATTGTGCTGTCATATTTTGTGTATGTATAGGCAGTTTAATTCCTCCATGGTATAGGCCCTTTTTACTTTGTACAGTATAATTAATATGTTGCAGTAAGATTTGGTGTGTTTGTGTATTTTTAAGATTTTACTATTTTGTACAGCGTTTGACCACTTTTGATTAGGCGCTCAATAACTGCTGCTTATTATTATTATTTAATGGTGATATGGTTGATATATATGCTATCTACTGAAGATAGCATCCATTTCCACACTGTTTAATGGTGGTATGATTTATACATATATGCATGCTGTCTACTGAAGATAGCATATCTATTCATACTGTTTAATGGTGATATGGTTGATATAATGCTATCTACTGAAGATAGCATCTATTTACACACTGTTTAATGGTGTGGTATGATTTATATGTTTGCCTTCTACTGATTCAAGCATCCTTTATGATTTATATTGTATGATATCTACTGAAGATAGCATCTCTATACGTACACACTGTTTAATGGTGATACAGTTGATATGCATGCTATTGTAATGTTGGGGTTAGTACTAGGGGTAGCACTCGCTTGGACAATGAAGGACATCATATCACACATAAGATACCATTTATACATTTCATTTATTCCAGTTACTTGAACAGAGTACACATACACCAAGTTTAAAGCATGACGACACACATAAATAGCCAGTCCAACTCTAACAACGTGGAGATGACAAATGACACCCAGTAAAAGACAGCGTGTATATTTATGTGGACGCCTAATTACAGACATTGGAACGGGATGAATTGAATACAAAGAACACAAACAATCCAGCGCCATAACACTATCTACTAAATATAGCATCCCTAATAATACACGCTGTTTAATGGTGATATGATTTATATATGCTATCTACTGATTCTATCATCTCTTCTTAATTTATATTGCATGCTATCTATCTACTGAAGATAGGATCTCTATACACAGTTTAATGGTGATGTATGATATCTACTGAAGATAGCATATCTTTACATTGTTTTATGGTGATATGATTTATATGTATGCTATCTACTGAAGATAGCACCCCTTTACACACAGTTGGTATGCTATTATTACAGAATTTAGTCAGCTGAAAATGGGACAAATTTCTCTTTTGAAAATGGTTCTCGTGACACCCCTATTTTTATTTTAGAAATGGGTTGTACATCGATGGAACGTTATTTAAACACAGTCTTTTAGAAAACAATTTCACGACTAGATCTTATATATTTAATTGTCGCCAACCTTAAAGGGCACTAAGAGATGTGTTGGAGGCTGCGCCCTCAATTATGATAACAACTGGGATTAGTATATTTTTATAATTGTATTACATGTATGAACTTACACCTATAAGGATTATGAAAAATCAGCCCTCTTTGTATATACAAGAAAACGTCGATTCAAAAATGCTCGTAGAGCCGCAACGAGCATTTTACGTCCAACATATATCCCCCTGCAGTTCGCGTGATACATAACGCAAACCATATTAGCGATGATATTGTTTTAATCAAGTTTTGCTGTGTTTTTGTTAGTAGAAACAACAATAATGGCAATTTTTATTTCCATTGGTCAAGGGGCAGTCCTATGGAGGTTCTATTAGAACCACATTTATATATAGTAGGCCAGTGGCAACCTACGTGTTCAGTGGAAGCGGCAATCCATTTGAACGGCTCTTTTCAGAGCCACCAATTCTTTCATAAGTAGGAAAGGGCACCTACTCTCAAATCATCGGGCAAGGGGCAGCCCAAATGATGATAATAACAAGAGAAGTGGCAATCTCTATGTTTTGTTTAATATTATAATAATTTGGTCCTGAAGAAGTCAGAGCTAATCCTGACGAAAGCTTGACAGATACTCACGTATATTTGCCATACGGGTATGTGCGGCTGTCAAGGCCCATTTTCACGCCTTTCGGCCGCTCCGTAAGACCCCCTTTTCATCTACTGGTACGGTTCCATAAGACCCCCTTTTCATCCATTGGCAGTTCCCTTAGACCCCAAATTCAACCAAAAATCATAAAATGTGTGAAAATCTTATGAATTTGAGTTATGTAGCCTCAAATTTTGCCTAAATTCAGTTCATAAGACAAAATTTTGCCTAAAATTCAGTTTATAAGACACAATTTTGTATAAGAATTCAGTTTATAAGACCCCAATTTCGGCGACCGTTCAGTTCGGTAAGCCCTTGTTTTGACCCGGTGTTGAGTTTTAAAAAAGAGAGGAAAATTCGCGAGCTAACTCAATTTACAGCGATTTGAACTCAGCCTACAAAGCATAGTAAAGTCTATGGGAGCCGAATTTAGTGAACATACCTTGAACATACCTTGAAGGCCACACCTTTCATCTGTGTATAGTAAGTGTGGCAGGGTTAAGGAGGCTTGCTAGCCCATTAAAAACCCAAGTGACTTAAATTCTGCTTGAAGCAGAGGAGTGTGGGGGCTTTGATGGCACTCTCAGGTAATTGGTTCCATCTATCCACTACTCTTTGGCTGAATAAATATTTGCGGACGTCGAGTCTGGATCGGGACTTGGCAAATTTCTGTGAGTGTCCTCTCGTGCTCAGATGCTCAGCCTTTTTGAACATTTTGTCGGGGTCTATCTTGTCGATTTGATTAATGATTATGTACGTCTGGATGAGGTCTGCCCTTTCTCTTCTTACATTTAATGTGGTCAGGTGCACTTGTGATAGACGTTCCTCGTATGATAGTCTTTCAGACTGGGTATAAGTTTGGTAGCTCGTCGTTGGACTTTCTCAAGTTGTTTCTTGTCTTTTTCCATGTGTGGGCTCCATGCTTGTATTGCGTAGTCGAGGTGGGGTCTGACTAGGGACTTGTAGAGCTTCATCACTACCTCTTTGCTTTTGTAAGCAAAGTTTCTCTTAATCATGCCCAACGCTCTGTTACCCTTCTTGGCTGCAGCTGCACACTGTGAGGAGACTTTGAGCGACTTGTTTATAAGGACTCCCATGTCTTTCTCTTCCATTGTCTCTTGATGTACGTACGCCCTTAGAAATGTTAATCTGCAAGAAAATCTACTTTCTAAAAAAATAAAATAATAGAGGGCGCTCTCTGGAAAAGATCGCATAATGCAGACGACGCTGGACACGGGCGTATTCACGAATATCCAGGTTAAAATATGCGAACAAGGTTACGTGATCAAGTGAATGGGACGAACGCAAGGATGCATACCACTATTACGCGCTAACGTGTGTTTCTATTGGAAAGATGCCTCGGGAAAACGGCAATATCTTGAGTTACCTTGCGACTCATTAAATGAAATCTTGGAATGTTTATTAACACACATAGATCTGACCTGGGTCAAAAACTCAGATGGGGGTGACCGTTTACTTTTTTCTATATTTCCCCCTTTATATGGAGTAGTATTTTTTAACACGAAATTAGACCTTGTAGCCCGTTGTGACCAATGTGTATCCCTCCGCCAATATTTTCAAATAAAACAGTAGATGTATACTCTTTTCATTCGAATTATCTCAGGTACACTTCAGTGAATAAATATAGACCAAATTCAATAATTTTGAATGACATATCATGTCAATATTCACCATTCTTTCCGTTATTTAGGAACTACATTCGTGATCGCGATCGACGGAAGCTGGGCGTTGGACTGTAATAGTGCATGTGTGCACCCTTAACAACGGTTTGAATTCAAAAAATGATACTGACACTGCGGGTAGTTAGCCACCCACAACGGTTTTGGATTGGAAATTTTTTCTTTCTAACCTATGATTTTTTCAAAATGATTAGATCACTATTCGCGATTACGTGTTATTCCAATACGAATTCAAAATTTAGGTTTTCGCGTGCCCATCGTCGTCTGACATAATATGCCTTTAACTTTTGCGTGTGAATGCTATTAGGCCAAAAAATATGGTTTGTTTGTCCATAGAGGGTCCGAAAAAGGTAGGGTCGGTTTTTTTAAAATTGTGTTTGGGAATCATCGGCATGAATAATGTGAATTGAAGTCGTCCAAACACAAAACACATTACTTTGATAGTATTGAACTCTTTTTCATGAGTTTGTTAGAATTGTACTTTAATAGCTTTAGGCCTACAACTGTTCAACTAACCAAATGAACATGTTGTCATGTCGGTCGCCGCCATTTATTATGATGGAAAATTTGCAGAAAGTGAAACAACGTAGTGTTTAAGTTATGTTAGAAATATATACGTGAAAGTAGTGCTGTTACACTGCAAAAACTCCGGTGTTAATTTAACACCATGGGTGTCACTATAGGACCGGACCACTTTACACCGGTCCTATAGTGACACCCATGGTGTTAAATTGACACCCATGGTGTTAAATTCAACACCGGAGTTTTTGCAGTGTATAGATACAACATTTTGTATCGATATGTCGTAAAAGGAAACTTCGACATGTCGATATATTATCGATAAAATATAATTGGTTTCCGAATTCTGCAACTATCGTCGCCATCAAAAACGTCAGATAAAACCTGATCAGATCGGGAACGGAGGAAATATTCATCTCAATGATGTACCCCACCAATAAATAACTTGGAAAATTGGCCGAAAAAGTCATTTAAAAACGTTAAATGAAGACTAAATTGAACAAATTCCGAAGTACACTGTAAAAACAGTGTTTAGAAACGTGGTGCAAGATGGTGTTTAGATCGCTCATGTTTAGAAATTAAACACCATGTGTTTAGATATTTGACATGCATATTTAGGGATCTGACATGTAAGTGTTTAGAAATTTGACATGTTTACAAACGTGGTGCAAAATGGTGTTTAGAAAAGCGTTTAATCTCTAAACACTGTTTTTACAGTGTAGCTGGCCGATACGGTCGCCATCTTTTAATTGATGAAAATTGTCCTATACGCATGCGTGTGACACATCGTGCTTCGGCTTTATTCGATTTCCCCTTTTCCGAAACCTGATACGAATGACGTATTGCTACGAAAATTATCCTTACGCATGCGTGTGACAATTTGTCCAATCACAAATTTTACTTCAATTTTCCGGAACGGTACGAGTGATGTAATGCCAATAACATGTGCTCGCAACTCATCTCGAAAGGCACAGTCCCCTATTATAGTTCCACAGATGTGGATTAAGCCTCTGATTGACCAACTGCGCTCTCTGAAAAGCATGGTTTTTTTTTTATAAATACCAATATACGACTGGCATTCCCGATGGCGTTGTTATTCAGTATGAATTATTTTGATACTTCTAGATGGATCTGGATCTGGATCATTATACTCTAATTAAGCAGGTTCTGCGCATGGGGATGGTGTTTATAAAGACCAGATTCATTATAGCGTACGAAATCAGGAATAAAACGGTCCGTTTGGCCATTTAAATTGCTCAAAAAGTTGTTTTAAAAAAATAATAGAAATTAAAAAATAATACGGTCGGCACCAAGGTACACGGTCGGTCGGACGTGGACAAACAAACAACTTTTTTTTTTGCCTTATGAGACTATGGTAATTGTAACCCTATTGTCGATGTCGTGGTTGTGGCGGAGATGAAGCACGTTGAAGCTCGTTGTTCCGACTGATTCATAATTCCCAAGACAGCAAAATTCAAAAATTACCGCCTAATTATTGGTATAGCGAGGCCCCTACAGCTAAATACATTGAACTGAATAACATTGAATGTCTCTATTTTCATTCTATGGGCCTTAACTTACGTAAATCATTAAAAATCTACGGACAATGACGGAAAGGCAATCAAAAATCCGGGTTAAATCGAAAAGCTGCCAAGAAATATCCGTAGACATATGGGTTTAAATGGGGTTAACCTGCTCGTGTTGCGCAGGTACACTCTTAGAAAAAATGGTTCGTTTAAGAACCCTTTTTTGTCCCGCGGGGAGCACCTTTTGGCCTAAAAGGTTCTAAAAAGAACCTTAGAATGGTTCTTTGAAGAACTTTCAAATTTTAAATAAGACCTAAAGGTATATTTACTTTTTTGTTTTTATGTAATATGCAAATTCAAGAGAAATGTAAACAAATTTAATCCTTTTCAACTGTTAAAAATCATTTCTTCTTGGCTAAAAACATTTTTTACCGTTTTACCAAGAACCATTGAGGGTTCTCCATAATTTTTTCCCAAAAGGTTCTTGAAGCTTGAGGAACCATTTTCTTGGCTAAAGAACCCTTTTAGAACCTTTTTTGGTTCTAAAAGGAACCCTATAGAAATTTCATTGGGTTCCTTTTAGAACCAAAAAAGGTTCTAAAAGGGTTCTTTAGCCAAGAAAATGGTTCCTCAAGCTTCAAGAACCTTTTGGTGAAAAATTATGGAGAACCCTCAATGGTTCTTGGTAAAACGGTAAAAAATGTTTTTAGCCAAGAAAAAATGATTTTTAACAGTTGAAAAGGACTAAATTTGCATATTACATAAAAACAAAAAAGTAAATATACCTTTATGTCTTATTTAAAATTTGAAAGTTCTTCAAAGAACCATTCTAAGGTTCTTTTTAGAACCTTTTAGGCCAAAAGGTGCTCCCCGCGGGACAAAAAAGGGTTCTTAAACGAACCATTTTTTCTAAGAGTGTAGCTAGTGCATAGACCCTATTAACGCGGCAGCCATTTTCCAAAATATGCCACCCAAGCCTCGTTTCCGTTTGGTCTAACTGCGCCTCGGCGCAGTCAATAGAACTGCGTGAGACGCGTGGTACCAAAGCGTGCGGCGTACGCATCCTCACGCAAGTCACGCAGGCGCAGGTATGCGTAACGGGAACGAGGCTTGGGCGGCAAATTTTTGAAAATGGCTGCCGCATGAATATGGTCTATTGGCACATGATACAGAGGTTCCCGGTTCAAATCCTGAAAGGTCTCCTAATTTTTTTTGACTTTTTTTTTGAAATTTATGTTGTCAATCCATAGAATCCGCTAGGATATCGCAATCTCTGAATCACTACTAGTTTGGTGTGATGAAATGTGACCCCACAATGTAAAATTACCCCCTCAGTCAGTACAGTGCACACGTGTTCACGATTCTTCTTTTGGGCGACTCATAACGAGTCCGTTGTGTGGTGGTGATCGCATAGTCTTTCAAAACACAAATCAGGCGAGACAAAAAAAAGTTTACTATTCTATACAATGTCAAGTAATCTTCACTTATCACTTATCACTATTTAATATTTTGTAATCAATTATTTGGTATAAAATATAAAAGATGAAAAACGTAAACATCGAACAGACCTACCCTGTCTCAGTTTGGGAACAAGTGGAGGACAACCGAAGAAGTTGTTTTGGCTAAAAGGGCGCGAGATTTATATGGGAATTCTGAGATTAAATATCGTGAAATATTATTACAACGAAATGAAAACATTCAAAGTTAAAAGTTCACATTTCAGCATGTGTACAGACTGTCCCAAAATGATTAGTACCCATCGATGCCCAAAGTTCAATCATTTTTATCATCATCAAAATCGATGGGATTAGGTCCGGTTTTTTCACATCATCTTTGTCATACTGTAGTATTTTATTAGAATTTTAGATCATGAATATCGGATTTATTAAACTCAAGATATACTCCATTATGTAAAACATGGTGATTTCACCTTTTTGGCAAAGTGCTAAAAAAATGTGTGTGCTATTACAGCTTGTTTAAAAGAAACTTGAGTATTCTCATAATCTCTTGTCTACTCACTATAATCTTGTGTGTCTTTCTGTTGTAACTGTTATTGGTTCTGGGTGTTCAAATCCTTTCTAATAACTCTCCTTAATTCAAAATAACGGGTAAAAGAAGTTTGTCACACTTGAGTGACCCCATGCATTGTTTGTTTTGACAAGTGTTTAGGGGCTTCTAAATGAAGTGGTATTTGGTGAATCACCAGTGCAGTGGCTTAGATTTCATTTTCACATTGGAGAATGGATTTCGTGAAGTTAAACACTAATGGACTTTATTATTTTCAGCAAGTTTGTAGGAAATTGCATCCCCAATATGAAAATGAAATCTAAGCCACTGTTAATTACCCATGACTACGTCTTTACCTGTTTAAATGTCCCTCAAGTTTAGCCTCAAAACTAGCTCATTATAAAAACAAAGCTCGGGGTCGCTCATGCGTGACGATCCATTTTTACCCTTCAAATTGAATCTAAATGAAGAAGTATTAATGGTTTGAACAAAAATATGATACAACAGCAGTTTAAAATAGAAAGGAACCACAGATAATTAGCAGACAAGAGATTAAGAGAATGCATCAGTGTCTTTTAAACAAGCTGTTTAAAACACATTTTTTTGCACTTTGCCAAAAAGGTGAAATCACCATGTTTTACATAATGGAGTATATCTTGAGTTTAATAAATCCAATATTCATCATCTAAAATTCTAATAAAATACTACAGTATGACAAAGATGATGTAAAAAAAACCCGGACCTAATCCCATCGATTTTGATGATGATAAAAATGATTGAACTTTGGGCATCGATGGGTACTAATCATTTTGGGACAGCCTGTATATCCTCAACAAAGCGGATTTTCTGTCAAATATCTGCAGAACCAATAAAAGGGTATTAAATATAAAAGTAGATACGATTATTATTATTACGGTTATTTATCGAAGAAATTTAAAACCACCAATAATTCAATTTTGGACAAACATGGCCATATTATTATGTACTTCCTTGCAAAAATACGGTTTCAAACTTTCCACACTACACAAGTTAATAAAACTAGTTACAATATCTGTTACTTTCTGTTTTGAATGCTTTATTTGATACCCTATAATAAATATCCCATACCACAACACAACACCAAGAACTTGGATATTTTGTTAGAAATGTTTGTTAGAAAAACCACCATACTTGTTTATTTGTAATATCAACTACACAAATTGTGAGATAGGCTTTTACGACGGGTATTCATAATATAAGTTAACGGTACGGGTTCGCCGTCGGACGAGTTTTAATCTGTCAACTACACAGTTCAACAAATATAAGTTCCCCTTTACATGATATTTTTAAAATGAGGTGTTTTTTAAATGAGTTTTGGCACACATAATGCAACCGTGTACACCCCAACACTCACTACATGTAGAGCGGGCCTATAGCCACGCAGGTGTCGAAATGCTTGAATGAGCGCACATTGAATGGAGGAATACCTCAATTCAAAAGTTGCTTGAACACCGCACAGTTGTCGTGCTGCTTGAATGAGCACACATTCACTGGAGGAATACCTCCCTTTCAAAAGGTGAAAAATGCGGTGTTCAAGCAAAGACCCTAGTTCAAGACCTTGGTTCAAGCTGTATAACCATCCTCCTTCAATACACTTTTTAATTCGGGTATTCCTCCATTCAATGTGTGCTCCAAAGTATTACAACACCTGCGTATAGTTGTAGCCCCGTTCTAGTGTTGCTGTGCACAGGTAGTACATTTTTGTGTGCCAAAACTCGTTTCGATGGAGCATGGATGGAGTAACTCATTAAAAAAATATCAGGCATAATCTAAAAGGGAACTTATTTTTTGTTGAACTGTGTATAATGCTTAATACCATGTACGTGATTATGGTTACTACCGATCGACTTATGTTGTAATGGGCTACTTAGGCGCTATTTCCAATTGATGACGAGCATAATGACGGGATACATTACCGTATAATCGAGATGACGGAATTTGTGTTTTGACATGACAAGACTCAAGTTAAAAATACGCGTTACTATCATAAAGATAAATAACTTCAAAAATATGTGTTATTATTATCTAAATTCAGAGGTATAGACCTTCCGGAATATTATCGCTACTGAGTTTCTGAGGAATATAATGTTACTATTATCTAGATAGATATTAATCAAGAATTACGGAAACGCCCGCCATCAAATGGAAACGGTGCGTTATCCATGTATTTTATTACTTCGCCGTAAATAATACTAAATGGCATGGTGGGTAAGTCAAAATACAATTCTTCATATTCACAATACGGTACGCGATGTTTTCCCGATCATGGACAAATGTCGACATCTTAAAATATTTACATGGGGAATATTAAATCCATTATTATTATTATTATTATATTATTACTTCCATAATGTCATGGTACCAATAATTATGTTGTCATTACACAAGTGGTAATTCCTATAGGCGAAGTGGTAAACCACTCATTATTCTTCAGCCATCTTCGTTTTGCTCTCGAAATATCTACAAGGTAAAAAGAAAATGTGAACAATGAACATTTGCTGACTTCACGATTAGACACTACTAGTTAATCTAGCTCTGCTATATAGAGCTCTCTTAGTCCCGCCCCTTCATCAACCCACCCCATCCCCTCACCAACCATATCAACCCACCCCATCCCTCACCAACCATGCACTGCCTTGCCTGCACCATGGAACTACAGCATGTACAGACTACATGTACATGTATACTACTAGTGCATGTATACAGGGTGAGTCAAAAAGACTGCAATAGTGGAAAGAAGTAATTTTGTTTTCAAAACCAAAATGAATTTTTAAACTTTTTAAACGTTGCAAGAATGATGTATTTAATTCTAAATTTGTGTGAAAAAATGAAGACAATATCATTTTCCGTTTGCCTTTGGTGAACCTTTTGACAAGTGCACCCATTTCACACGTTTGTCCACGAGATACCCAAAATATGCATCAGATCGCAAAATGTGCCTCTCATTCAAATTTGGAAACTTGAGGTCATTTGTGATGTTATTGAAATTTGATGCATCCTTTCTTGTTTACATGTGAGTTAGCATAATCAATTATAATCATACCCATGCTATGAAAGCGTATCATGTTCTAAATTTTAATAAAAACTGACATTTTCCATTTATTTGTTGGCGGGATATTCAAATATGAAATGCAATGTGTGCCATTTCAAATGAAAATCACTGTGCTCGTGGACAAACAGGTAAATTTGGTTGTGCAGCAAAGAGGGTCACCAAAGACAAACGAAAAATGCGATCGACTTCATTTTTTCACACAAAGTTAGGATTAAATAAATCATTCTTGCAACGTTTAAAAAGTTTTAAAATCCATTTTGGTTTTGAAAACAAAATGGCTTCTTTCCACTATTGCAGTCTTTTTGACTCACCCTGTACATCACTGGTACTGTACTGACCATGCTAACTACAGTGATCAGACCAATGATAAACTGCTCATATTATTACTATTGATGCCAAGGCAGTGACCACTGACCAGCGAGTAATAATAATAAGAGCATTTATTAAGCGCCTAATCAAAAGTGGTCAGAGCGCTGTACAAAATAGTAAAATCTTAAAATACACAAAACACTATAGGGCCGTATTCTCGTACTAAACACGGTTTTAACTTAAAACCGTGTTTAACTAAACGCGTGTCTAACTTAAACGTGAGTTTATCCTTTAAACGACGTGTTTAACAAAACACGATTTTTAAACTCTGCAAATCTCGTTCCCAGAGTATTCGCGCCTGCTGCTAAAACACATCACACACAGCATGCAGTATAGACCATCTGGTGAACTGCATAGGTAGATAATTGACCTGCTGAAGTGTTTCTAGAAATTGGATTAAAATACAGTACTATTAAATGGGAATTATGGGAATTCTAGGCGATGCCAGCAGAGCTAAGTTAATCATGTTATTACGATTATAAATCCTGGGCCGAAGTCTAGTATCAATTAGAACTTTAATCTCTTCCACTCTTCCCCTTCTCTCCGTTTGAATATCTTATTTCCTCTTGTAAGATTCAATTAGTCCGTCACGGAGGATATTGCCGTACTCGTCTATCTCAGTGATGGGGGTTGAACTCATAATTCTATTTATTAATTTTTATATTGTTTTGTTTGCTATTTTTCGAAAGGTTATTTTCACTAAAATATTAAAACTCAATGAGGCCTATTAAACATCACATAATGATATACATTCATGTATACGTATCATTTTAAGGAAAGAAACTTGAACCAATTTTGACACAAAGCCACGTGCACGCCAGATCTACCCTGTTTTCAATGGTAAGGGATATTGAGACCATCAGGCTGATTAGTTTTTCAAAGTATCAATCCAGAATTTCTCCTTGCTAATAATAATTATGTTGGTGGTGTTACTCTTTTACGTCGCTCCGACTTTTTAAACATTTTTTCTGTGGTTTAAACAACTTCTTTGTTTTGGTTTAGAGTAAAATCTCTTGTAAGTTACGTACAGCTTGTTGACCAAGATATCTTGTCGTGTATATAGCCCACAGGGAAATGACATGCACGACGGTCGTGTGTATTATAGCCACTGCCATTTTTATATTTTGATGGTATAATTTACTTTTCAGGAATACCAGATGTGACATGATCAAGGGAAAAGAGTTACATGTCGGCAATTTCTTAATGTTGATTTGTCAACATGAGCTTATTGGCCATTAAAAATTCTACACTTTGATCCATCACAATCGGACATGTGGTTCTAGAGATACGGTAAATTCTTATTTTTCTGAACAATGGAAAACATTACGAATTTATCACCTTTATTAACTTATAACTGATAATCAATATTAGCGACATCCGATTCATTATGTCACGTGTCCCCAAAGGCACTAGGTGAGCCTTCATTTGGAATCCAGTTTCCGGCAGCCTGGTGCTAAGCATTGGTTTCCAGTTTCCAATACGATTTATTTTATTCCGTTAAAATCCTTTCATCTATGCTTAGCACCAAGCTGCTTGAAAAGCGATTCCTTCATTTTATGCGGGTTCATTCTAAATCAAAGAATGCAAAATTAGAATTCGGTCATTTGCGGTAACAATCATGCAACTAGTGGGATACCCCCTATATACTGTATATCATAGTTATAACGCTAACACTTAGGCCAAATTAAAAAAAACATTTGTCTCAAAGCTCCCGCGCGCGTTCGTTTATTGATGCGCATTAGAAAAACAAAAATCTGAAAAAAACTTTTTATTTTAATTTTTTTTTTTTTTTTCAAAAAAAAAAAAAAAAAATCCCAAAATTTCACTGATTTTTCAGATTTTCATTGATCACATCATCTTAAATACAAAAGTTCACTTTTACAAGGATTTCAATATTTTATATTTAAAAAAAAAAAAAAAAACTTGAAAAAAACCCCGCATTCCGCATTAGTTTTACAACAGGAGAGGAGCTTTGAGACAAACAATTAATTTAATTTGGCCTTACCTCCTTACTGGTCCCTCGACATGCTCTACAGGCTCTCACTGGCCTGAAATAACAATAAACGGGTATAGGCTGTATGAGCGAAAGCTTTAGACGAACGTTAACCAAAAGTTACCGTAACAAGATACCAATATTAAATTCAAAATTGTCAAATCAATGTATTTGTACAATATTAGACGCAAAAAACAAAATGATAATCATTAGTAGAGATATACCTGCTGCCGATGACGCTCACTTGCAGCCAGATATGCGTTAAAATATATATGAAAATACATCGAATTGGAATAGATCTCAATGTTTTATTCTATCTTCATCTCTTTCCGGCAAAACTATTTCAAATTAACTCGATAATTTAAACAAAAATAATTTTCAAACAGTGCTCTCAACCGAATCCTTGAAAATAAGATCCGACACACAAACTAAGTATACATTATACAGGGTGAGTCAAAAAAAAGTGTACCCTAATTGAAAAAAATTGAAAAAAATATTTTTGACCACAAAATCAAGGCAAACAAAACTTTAAATGATTGCGCCATTTCTTTGCTACCATCTGGAAAAAAAATCACGCTATTTGATGATACCGTTAAGGGCTGATATCCAAACTCTCAGCGGTGTTACACCGGTATTACACCGATGTTATACCGGTATTACACCGATATTCTATACAAATATCGGTGTAATACCGGTATAACATCGTTGTAATACCGGTGTAACACCGCTGAGAGTTTGGATATCAGCCCTAAGTAAATATGACTATTTCTGTACAGGAGCTGTTTTTTCACCTAAAACACGGTTTTTAATTTCAAGCTTAACGAGCTTAATAATGTTTACTAGGATTATGATGTAAAGCATTACACATCTTGTTTATTAAAATAATTAAGTAGACAATACACTTGTTCAAAATTGTCTCCTAATATATTAAAACAATAGACAGCTTTAAGGCCTATTTATGACACAATTGCCACACTTAAATCATTTCATAACAAAGGAATTGATCCTTTCGCTGTCGGTATTGTAATTTTTTATTGGTCGTATCTTATAAAATATAATGGTCAAGATCTGGAAAGCGTGTTCGGACGTTAAATTGGTCGCTTTTATTCAAAACAGCGTAAAATAAGTTTCCCTCAACCAATCTAAACCAGATAAAATTCATATTAAAGCTAATTGATTTGTCTTTATACCGTAGTATATTGTTTTGAAAACAAACGAATACTTTTTCTAAAAAAAAATCGCTGAAGTTGAGTACACTTTTTTTTTACTCACCCTGTATAGGCCTATTTGTTTTTATATTCATTCTATTGTATTATTATAATTGTGTTTGCTATTAGTATTTATTTGATATCGATATATTTTGATCGTATAAGTTACTTTTCCGGAATACTAAATGTGTGCTCCAAGGCTTCTCCAAATTTACTTACATTCACCGCAGCTTTTGGCGCAACGGTGTCTTATGTCCGCTCCAACCCACCAGTCGTTACACATGCGTACAAGCCAGGAACAATCAGCATAACCCAATATATCCACACAGTCTGTTAAAGCAAGAGAAAACGACATACATTAATATACATGTACTCACGTACATGTAGACCCAAGACTTTGATACCGAGTGTATAGCGCAGTCCCTTCAACATGTTAATGTCCAGAAGCATTATATATATTATGTTCGCTCCCGGGGCGATATATTTCTCGTGTTCCAGGAGCATCGCGTTGAATAAATTCTTGTTATCCTAACTTGACCCCCCCCCCACCAAAAACCAACGTCAGCAATATCGCACCATTTATTTTGTTTACACATGTTTAAGATATGTCTCTAATGAAGTTATTTGAAAAGTGTCAGTTTGGTGTCACGAGTATCTTCGTGGTCAGGCAACTCTTTTAAATTGGGGGTATGTTGCCCATTTTCTATAATGCATCATGGCTTCTGAATTCGGAAACCCATTTCAGATTTTGACTAAGTGTTTTTTTGGAAAAATGAATGTGCAATATTTGTTCCCCATATCTTTCATAATGTCACAAGTATTTTGAGCAACATTTTTAAGAAAAAGTGTCTCAAGAAATTTCTGTGACAGAATTGTGACATTATGAAAGATATGGGGATACAAAAATTGCACCCCAACTCAACGGAATTAGGACCTCAAAATTTCAGGTTTTTCATATCTCATCAATATCTACCAGTATGAAATATGAACAAAATATATTTGTGATGGTGTAAGGCCATTTATTGAGTTGGGTGGAATGACCCTGTAGGCCTACTGTAATAATGGGAACCAGTAGACACTAGTGGCAGAAATCAGTAGGTCATGTGATGAAAATGATGCATGCTGGAGTACATCAAGAAATCTTCTTTGACATCAAACCGTTTCAACTACATATGCCTTTAATGTTTTTCCTTAATGTTAAAGGAAATCGTAGCCCTATCATATAGTTATAACGTTACACGTACCTCCTCGTGTTTCTAGAGTTTCCTCTTGGATGCCTGAAATAACAATAAACGGGTATAGGCTGTATGAGCGAAAGCTTTAGACGAACGTTAAACAAAAGTTACCGTAACAAGATATTTCAAATACTAAATTCAAAATTGTCAAATCAATATATTTGTACAATATTAAACAACAAGAAAGGACTGAATTGAAGTCACATCAACATGATCAATTGTACTACTTGCAGAAGGATTTTCTTAAAGACCCTTGTTTGACCACATTATAAGCCTTTCATTGTACTGTAATTCAATGGGAACCAGTAGACACTAGTGGCAGAAATCAGTAGGTCATGTGATGAAAATGATGCATGCTGAGGTGCATCAAGAAATCTTCTTTGACATCAAATCGTTTCAACTGCATATGCCTTTAATGTTTTTCCTTAATGTTAAAGGAAATCGTAGCCCTATCATAGTTATAACGTTACACGTACCCCCACGTACTCCTCGTGTTTCTAGAGTTTCCTCTCGCTTGCCTGAAATAACAATAAACGGGTATAGGCTGTATGAGCGAAAGCTTTAGACGAACGTTAAACAAAAGTTACCGTAACAAGATATTTCAAATACTAAATTCAAAATTGTCAAATCAATATATTTGTACAATATTAAACAACAAGAAAGGACTGAATTGAAGTCACATCAACATGATCAATTGTACTACTTGCAGAAGGATTTTCTTAAAGACCCTTGTTTGACCACATTATAAGCCTTTCATTGTACTGTAATTCAATGGGAACCAGTAGACACTAGTGGCAGAAATCAGTAGGTCATGTGATGAAAATGATGCATGCTGAGGTGCATCAAGAAATCTTCTTTGACATCAAATCGTTTCAACTGCATATGCCTTTAATGTTTTTCCTTAATGTTAAAGGAAATCGTAGCCCTATCATAGTTATAACGTTACACGTACCCCCACGTACTCCTCGTGTTTCTAGAGTTTCCTCTCGCTTGCCTGAAATAACAATAAACGGGTATAGGCTGTATGAGCGAAAGCTTTAGAGGAACGTTAACCAAAAGTTACCCTAACAAGATGTTTCCAATATTAAATTCAAAATTGTCAAATCAATGTATTTGTACAATATTAGACGCAAAAAAATGATAATCATTAGTAGAGATATACCGGCTGCCGATGACGCTCACTTGTAGCCAGATATGCGTTAAAATATATATGAAAATACATCGAATTGGAATAGATCTCAATGTTTTATAAAATTTTAAGAATTGAAGTCACATCAATTGTACTACTTGCAGAAGGATTTTCTTAAAGACCATCGTTTGACCACATTATAAGCCTTTCATTGTACTGTAATGTCAATGGGAACCAGTAGACACTAGTGGCAGAAATCAGTAGGTCATGTGATGAAAATGATGCATGCTGGGGTGCATCAAGAAATCTTCTTTGACATCAAATCGTTTCAACTGCATATGCCTTAATGTTTTTCCTTAATGTTAAAGGAAATCGTAGCACTATCATAGTTATAACGTTACACGTACCCCCACGTATTCCTCGTGTTTCTAGAGTTTCCTCTCGCTTGCCTGAAATAACAATAAACGGATACAGGCTGTATGAGCGAAAGCTTTAGACGAACGGTTACCAAAAGTTACCGTAACAAGATTAAACAATGTATTTGTACAATATTAGACGCAAAAAAGAAGAAGATAATCATTAGCAGATATACCTGCTGCCGCCGATGCTCACTTGCAGCCAGATATGCGTTAAAATATATATGAAAATACATCGAATTGGAATAGATCTCAATGTTTTATTCTATCTTCATCTCTTTCCGGCACAACTATTTCAAATTAACTCGATAATTTAAACAAAAATAATTTTCAAACAGTGCTCTCAATCGAATCCTTGAAAATAAGATCCGACACACAAACTAAGTATACATTATATAGGCCTATATTTGTTTATATATTCATTCTATTGTATTATTATAATTGTGTTTGCTATTAGTACTTTATTTGATATCGATATATTTTGATCATATAAGTTACTTTTCCGAAATACAAAACGTGTGCTCCAAGGCACTAGGTAAGCATTGACAGTAATTATTTCTAACATTTTCATCTCCAAATTTACTTACATTGACCGCAGGTTTTGGCGCATATTCCTTGTACGTACGATCCAAGAAGTGCGTGGGTACAGTGTTCTTTAGCATCGGCACAGTAGCTGGCCCCCGATATATCCACACAGCCTGTTACATCAAGAGAAAACGACATACATTAATATACATGTACGTGTATTATACTCACGTACATGTAGACCCAAGACTTTTATACCGAATGTATAGCGCAGTCCCTTCAACATGTTAATGTCCAGAAGCATTATATATATTATGTTCGCTCGGGGCTTATATTTCTCGTGTTCCAGGAGCATCGCGTTGAATACATTCTTGTTATCCTAACTTGACCCCCCCCCACCCCCACCCGAAAACCAACGTCAGCAATATCGCACCATTTTTTTGTATACATATGTTTAAGTTATGTCTCTAATGAAGTTATTTGAAAAGTGTCAGTTTGGTGTCAGAGTATCTTCGTGGTCAGGCAACTCTTTTAAATTGGGGTATTTTGCACATTTTCTATGCATCATGGCTTCTGAATTCGGAAACCCATTTCAGGTTTTGACTAAGTATTTTTTGGAAAAATGAATGTGCAATTTTTGTTCACCATATCTTTCATAATGTCACAAGTATTTTGAGCAACATTTTTAAGAAAAAGTGTCTCAAGAAATGTCTGTGACAGAATTGTGACATTATGAAATAAAAGATATGGGGAACAAAAATTGCACCCCAACTCAACGGAATTAGGACCTCAAAATTTCAGGTTTTTCATATCTCATCAATATCTACCAGTATATGAAATATGAACAAAATCTATTTTTGATGGTGTAATCCATTTGTTGAGTTGGGGTGGAATGACCCGGTAGGCCTACTGTAATGACAACGGGAGCCAGTAGACACTAGTGGCAGAAATCAGTAGGTCATGTGATGAAAATGATGTATGCTGGAGTGCATCAAGAAATCTTCTTTGACATCAAACCTTTTCAACTGCATATGACTTTAATATGTTTTCGCTAAGCAGGGTCGGAATTGAATTAATCTGGAAATCAAGCTAAATATGATGCATCCTTTAGGCCTATACTTTTTTTCGCACAGAGTAATGACACCGTGAAAATAAGCTATAGGTATCCTCCAACTTTGACCGTACCAACCTAAAGAGCAATTTTATCTTTAAAAATGAAATGATTAAAATTGGTGCCTTCCATTTATTTTATTCTTTATCTTAATACATGGAATCATCTTGGGCATGGGTTATCCCTTTTAAAGGGAATTTTTGTTACCAATAGTTACATAGATACGTTTTATAGAACGAAAAATACGAGTGTATACTTACACATTTTGTATAAAATATTGTTCTTACCATCGATTAGTGTGCCAGTGAGTCCTAGCAGAACAAATGCAAGTACAACCTTCATGTCGAACGTAGATCTGTGAGGTGAACAAGAATATAACATGTTGTATTATTAAAAACAATATCATTCATTACTTCATTTCACGCCCCAGTAAACATGTTGTATTATTATACAAACAATATCATTCATTACTTCACGCCCCAGTAAACATGTTGCTCCTTTCTATAAGAATACAAAAGAGTGAGCAAAAGTTTCATACGAATTTCATCTACAAATTGTCATTTACTTTATTTTAAAATACTATGCCGTTTGGAAAAACGACGACTTTGAAAATCGTAAACAAATAGAAACTGTGTTATCGAAGACGCCATGTTGTGCTTTTACAAAATAAATCTTCATTGACAAATCATTTCTGATGACGTAAGAAGTAACCCTTCATGATGTATATAAACACCAAGAACGTTTTATACGGGTTCATTGTAAAAAAAAAAATGCAAAATTTGATTCGGTAATTTACGGCAAAAAATCATACACTAGTTGGCAGACTTGTAGTACCCGTGCCCGTGCCCGTACCCGTACTCTGGTTCTAAATTCCGTACCCATACCCCTACTTCTAAATTCCGTACCCATACCCATACCCGTACCGGACCCGTTCCCATGGTCTCGCGGATACGGACCCGGAACCGTACCCATGACTTTGTTACGTGCCAGACCCGTACCCGTACCCATGGGCTCGGACCCGTACCCGTACCTATACCCATGGGCTCGGACCCATGCCCGTTCCCATGGGCTTGGACCCGGACCTGTACCCATGTGTTCGGACCCGTACCCATGACCTGATTCTTGTACACTTTATTTATAAAATGTAGAAATAACTTTATTTGGTTATTATATATTTTAGAATACTAAGGAATGTTGATTTATATATCTATATCTTTGCCCATTTGATACCATGTAATTGAATAAATGTAGAGGGAGCTAGCTGACTAAAGTCTGTACCCATGATCTCTGTACTAACACTAAATTTAGAAAAAAACTTTTGTTTGGTCATTATTTTTCATTACAAATAATGAAAATTTAATGATTTGATTTGATTTGATTCAATTTAATTTACTAACTAATCATTACTTTACACGTTACATGCTAGATAAACATTTGGATGAATCCTTTAGGCACATTTTGATACCAAACAAACACCTAGCAACAAAGATAAACCATGATGAGCGCCATTTAAAGAAAATTAGTCACTTTTCAAAAGTCACATTTTCAATACACTCGCGGGAGGAAAAGGGGTGCGTGTGCGGTTAACCCCGTGTGTGACACTGTTATGGTTGTAACCAGGATTGACCGGCGGGCAATCGATCACACACCCCTGCCCTGCGTTGGTTCGTACACCGTTTCGTGAGAGGGATATTTGATTCCGAACAATAAAGGGCCATTACATTAAACTGCTTGGAAATTTACCAATTTAGCCTGGGGGGCTAGAGAGTTGGGGTCGTGACAATTTATTGCTGTTGTCCCTCGTCGTGCAGCAAAATATTCTTTTTTACCAGCTTGGTGAGTCATGTAATGAGGATTTGATAGGGTATCATATATATAATACGGAGTTGCCAATTCCTGTCCTGAGATGTTCTCCCCTTTCCGCACCTTCGATTGACTTCAAATTTTCTGTGCGAGTGCGTATCAGTCCCACGACGAACCAGTTTATGTTTGATTTTTTTAATTTGGGTTAGATTTCGCGAAATTCGAGGTTTTTTAGCCCGTTGCTACGTTATTGCTACGCGCCGCGTATACGCTGGGCACGCCATGGCGATGGCCGGCGCATCGCACGCGTAATCGGGCGATTGTCGGGGCGCGAGTAATCAGGCGATGGACCTACGGCACATAATCTCCTGGCCACAGTTCGGCATACGTGGGCGCACTTCGATCAGGCTGCGCACGCATGCTTGAACTCACAAAATACTGCCAACCAACAACACCAAAGCACCTGATTGGTCAAATTTAAACTGAAGCCTTTTTAACGATCGTCACGCTGCGCCGTATCCACCAACGCAGTGCTCCCGCTGCGCCATAACCACCGACGCAGTGGGGCGTGATGGTGCGTGGAAAAGCTCATGAGTTTTTCAGTTCTCACGTTTGAGCACCAACCAATCAGAGCCTTGAGGTCGAGATGACGTAGTGCGCACAACAGAGATCCAGGGGACCGTTTTGGGGTGAGGTTGAGCAGGCGTACTTTACGCGAGCTCAACCTCATGTGACGTGGGCCCATTGCCGGCGCACGCGTAATCGGGCGATTACCGGCGCACGCGTAATCGGGAGATTACCGGCGAACGCGTAATGGCGCACACGCGTTAGTGGCGCAAAACGTAGTTTGTTATGTGGTAGAGTAAAGGCGGCAAGCATCCGTTGCTCCATAGTGTAAACCCTATAGTTATAGTACAAGAAAACGGCATGATGAGACAACAACAAAAAGTCAATTATATAGCCAGGGTATACAGGAACCCCTTGGAAGGAACTGGGAGCAAGGCCGGCGCAAACCGTATAAGGCGCAAACCGTAGGCCTGCATCCAGGATAACATGTGTTAATATAGTGACAGGGAAAATGCGTTTATACGACAGTGCCTCAGTCCCATCGCGGACCCATCCACAATGCGGGCCACGGGCAGGGCGCGCTATATAAAAACATAGATAGGCCAGAAAACCGTGATATTTTCTTTTATACATGGGGGATAGGCCTATAAATAAACAAGGAACTGTTAGAGCAAAATATGCATGCAGAAATAGTCCTACTGGAGAAATAATTTAATGTCAATAGGCCGAAAAATAAAATAAAATAAACGGATGGCTTTAACACTGAACTGGGTGGGTACAAAGTGATCATGGTGAGAACCCGCCTCCCGCCAACTATGAAAGACCCACCATAAAACTTAATAAAACCACTAAAAATACCCAGTGGCGTCGCGGACCTAAATTTATTTAATACAGCGGCGGCGTGTTCTATGAGAGACTTGGCAACTTTTAGGGAGGGGGGGGGGGGGGGGGGGGGGGGGGGGGGGGGGGCGGGGGCGTCCGCGAAGGGGGTTGTGAAATCTAGGCTTACACGTGTGTATGAACACATGGGGTGGGTACGGGGGTGGGTAGGCCTGTCTGGATTAGAAGGGTACACTGGGTACCTGGAGTATGGAATATTAAGGGTACCTTGTGATAACTGGATTTTAAGGATGTATGGGGTAGGGCCTATACCAGAGTGGTTATTTCATGTCTTATTATGGATACCTAATAATATTTAGCGTTTCTGGGTAGGCCTTATTAAGATCCCTGGATTATTAAGGGCGCCGTGGCACCGATATTAGGATTAAGGGCACCTGAGTATCAAGGACCTCTTGCTATTGCACAATAGCCTTTATACGCTTTGATCATGTTGACGACTAACCGCACACTATCTTCTATACCATGTATACACTATATGGGGTATGGGGTTGGTACTGCACATTTTGGGGGGTTTGTTTGTTTGTTTGTCTGTTTGTTTAAACCGTCGGTCCGTACGGACACACGCTTGGGTCCTGAAGGGACCAGGCTCAAGCAAAATGAAAATGCTCGGGCCAGGCTTAAAAAGCCTATATAAGCATGCTGGCTGAATAAAATGAAAGTTAGAAAAGATGGAAGAAAAGCCTGAAGTAAAAAGAGCCACTTCCAACAAATGGGGTAACTATAACATTGTTTCCCTCCTAAATGGGGTATTGAAATTGGGTCCGAGATTCAAAGATATCACAAAACTCAATTTCTGTGAACAAAGCCTATTTCAAATGAAAAAAATAATTCAGGGATCTACAATTTTGAACTCATTATCTATGCCCATTTTGCTACAAATCATGAAGGTATCTAATTTAGATAATAACACTCAGCTAGCGAGTGCCCGAGCGTAGCGAGGGTACGCCGCTAGTCATATGATAATATAGAGCAAGATGTTATGACGGGGTAAGAAGCTCTTGGGGGGGGGGGGGGGGGTGGTCACTTTGCCAGCGACATTTACAAGGGGTTTTTTTCCTTCACATTTTTCAAAATAAAATTGGAAGAAGTTCAGTAATATTCAGGTTTTTAAACAACTAATCTTTGGGAGACAACCATAGTTAGACTTGGTCCCCGCCTCCCTCTATAATTATGACCGCCATCTTTAAAAATGGCGGACAACATTTGAGCACCCTCGCAGGGGCCGTGTGGAAAATAGGAAGACGTGAGGATCGAGTAACTTCATTTAACAGAATAGGGACCTATACATAATTTCAAGTGTGGGAGTCCAGTAGCAAAAGCCCCAGGAAGCTCTGAGCATTTTCAAATCCGAAGTCTCATGATGGGCCTAAAAATAAACTTGACACAACTTTTGCTAACTTGAGTAGAGGTACATTGTCCATTTTGTGGTATTTGATTTGAAATGAATCATGAATTTATATATATAAAATATTATATACAAAATACGAATACATTTTAAATGGGGTCCAGAGGTTTTTTCTTCTTTTTTAAGTTTGTCTCAAAATGGGACAATTTCTTCTTCTCTTTTTTCACCATCATGGTTGAGGTATGACAAACTATTTTTTTATTGGCGGGGCATGACAAATTATTTGTTTACCTTGACTGGCGCAGCAAAACATTTTTTTTCTGAAAACTCCCTAGATGATCTGGCCAGATCAGCATTTTGAATCGACGTTTTGTTGTACAAACATGTAATACAATTGTAAACATATACAAATCCCAGTTTTTATCATATCTTTTTGTAATTGAGGGCGCTTCCTCCACCACATCTTTTAATGCCCCTTTAAAGCTTCTGAAACATTTCTTACAACAATATCTTCATTATCATGAATAAGGCGCCAACGTGTTAAAATCAGACAACTGTCAAGTTCTGTAACTATGCCTAACACAATCAACTAACCTACACAAAATAGTAAGAACAACATCGGGCAATTTACTGACAATATTGCAGACAATTTCTGATTTTTTAAAAATAATTTCTCAGGTTTCCTTATTGGGGTAACTAACAGTGAGAAACCAATGCAAAGCCAAAACAGTTTCATGCAATTAAAGGAAGGATCCCGCAAGCACAACATTGAGCATTATTTGTTAGAAAAATGATTATCGAGCCGAAGTTACGTAATTATATAGAACAAAACATCATACTAGTCACAGAAATGAATAAAAACTGCCATCACTCAACATGCAATGTTTAAAATTCGCGGCGATCGAAAGTCCCGGTGTCGATGACGTCATGGGTAATGGTGCTAAGATTTGCGCATGTGCATTGTTTAACTATGACATCATCGACACTTGGACTTTCGATCGCCGCGAATTTTAAAAAGTGCATGTTGAGAGATTGCGGTTTTTATTTGTTTTTGTCATAGGTGTGGTGTTTTGTTCTATATAATTACAAAAGTTTGGCTCGATAGTTATTTTTCTAACATATAATGCACACTTTTATGCTTGCGGGACACCTGCTTTAATCAACAGCAGACCTGTGTGACAGGACTTTTGATTTTTGATTGTTTGCAATATGGTTGTGAAATGGCATAAAATACCATTTTAAGTGAAACAATCAAAATGGTTTATTTTTAAACTTTTTTGGTCAAACAATTTCCCTACAAATACCATAGATTAATATTTGCATGTTAAATTGTCACAATTTACGTTTTTATCGAATGTGAAATGTCCCTGTAGAAAGATTTTGAAATTCGAATTTTATTAAACTAGATAACCTGTAGAAAGATTTTGAAATTCGAATTTTATTAAACTAGATAACTACATAAATGACACTCATCACAATGAGCCCCAAATTGACACGCAGGCTGCAATTTTTGTATACAAAAGTTGACAATTTACATTGTGTTTCAAAATCATAGGGCTATCTCAGGAACTACTGAACCAATACTGGGCTTGTTTGTACTCAATTGAATGCATTTATTTATGCTGAATCTGAATATGACAATGAACATTTGAATTTTGAACTTTTTTGAGAAAAAAATTGAACATTGTTGATATGTCGTCTGCACTCGATATCCGCTTGAACACATTTATAAAGAATAGGCCTATAGAAGAAGGGCGAATTTGCGACACAACATTTTGGGCGATCGCATATCTCCTTTCACACACTCAATTTCAAACAATTGGCAATGTGAGGATCAAGTATTAAATTAAATCAAACCTTTTTTCAATTGAAAAACCAAAAAAAAACCATCAAAAGAACAACAACATCAATACATGTAGCTGAAAGCCGAATAAGGACTGTATAATATAGCTTAATACCCTTTTTTTACTCATATTGAAACCAACCAAAAAATACATAGATACCAATATAATTTATTAATTAGATTCGTAAGTTGTAATACGTTTTTGTTTAAGTTAAAATAGTTGAGTTTTTCGAAGGTATAAATTGCAATGTATAAACATGTTGAGTTTTTGAAACCCTTGAGTGGATAATGAGCACACAACATGGTTCGAGGGGCCAGGGGCCGGCTGGAGGGAATCATGAAAACGCGAAATCGTAAGTGTTTTTATGATTGCGTTTTCCGTAAACGGATAAATATCAGAAGTCACCCGAAACATAGTCAACTAGAGCGGTTCTCGGGTTTAGCGGTTTTCGGATTTGGCGGTTCTCCTATTTGGCGGTTCTCCTATTTAGTGATTATTGTGGTTGGCATTGATTATGGGTTGGTTATGTGTAGGCATGATTTGGATCCAACCGGAACCATGAGTCGCCGATAGAGTTGCTGTTAGTGGTTGATGAAGTTCAGAGAGGTAATTAGGTTCAAGAGGTTTGATGGTCTTATAGAAATGGCGCGGTATAAAAGCCTTTCGTATGTATGTATGTATGAAGTAGCGACTTGTAAATTAAGGGATGGCTGGATGACATTTTCTGTAGAAGGTAAGTGCATCGTAAAATGCCACATAGCCTATATTGTTGTCATGAAATAATTTCTCAATAAATTACCAGACACTCACTCCCAGAAACCATTATAGATCTGAAAATGTACATTCATTGTCTGGAGTGCTTGTGATTATGTGTAATAAAACACAGAGGGAGACAGTTGTCGGAAATACTTTGAATATTTTTATGTAATTCGCATCCGCGAGTTCATCTAATAATTTAGTTGTTCAAATTATTTGACAGATTTCTACTGCCCTTGAAAAAAGCAGGGTAACTTTTTGGGGTGTAGAGGTTGAATTGATTGAATTACCCTTGTATTTTATCATTACAGTGCTAGTCAAAAAGAAGGCGACTGCAATAAATATGGGTTTATGAAGATCATATTTCAAGAGCATGTTCTTCACTTTTACAATTTTTGTTTTGTTTATGTTTGATTAAAAGACTCCTTTTGGCAGCTGTCCATGATCTGCTATATCTTTGAATTAATCTGTCTAAAGTGAAGAGTCTATCAAAGAGGGTTATTTATAATCAAGATTTCATTTTGTTTGGTTATTTGGGAAACAATATTCACAATTAACTTCTTTTCGACTGTTACGAGGTCAATGCATTGATAATTTGGAAGTACAAACTTGCATCATGTTGTCATTTATTGGAATAGCTTTCTTGTAGTTGTGGTCTGTGGTACTATTATCAAATGGGGAAAATATTGAATATTGAATTAAAAGTACAATTTACGCAAGCAAATAATGGAAAAGGACTATGCAATAAGTTGTTATATAATAAGTTTATTAAGGCACAGTTAGTGGCATTAACGAAACCAGTTGTACAATGAAAGCATTTCTTACGGATACAAAATTGTTCATTAACACTAAGATTTCTGGAATCTGTTATTGTGTATGAAATTGCTGCCCGGGTGAGCGTTGGCAGGTTAGTTGAGCGGTTAGGGAAGTGTCACAGTGAACAGAGGGTCAGTTGGGAGAATTTAGACACTCGGATTTCCATAAAAAAACATATCTGGTTGGTTAGGGTTAAAACACACCATGTACAGTGGAGCTTGGTAACCCTGACCTTCCTGGAACGTACGATTCACTACGGCAGGAAATATTGTTTACGTGTAAGGTACAGCATTTAATTCAATGACGCCATCAACAAAACTGAAAAAGTGCTCAGGAGGGCGTTGGTAGGTTAGCCGAGTGGTTAACTGGAGATTCACGTCAATGATTTAGGGTAATTGTATGTCCCCCTCTCTTGGTTTCCACACTAGCCTGTCTGGTTAGGGATAATTATAACTAATAACTAATAATAATTTCACTAAATATAACTTCACTCCTGGCCTACAAAGGCATCAAATTGGAAATAAGTTATAACACAAGTAGTAATCCTTTGAAATAGAAGGCACATGTCACTTATAATGGAAGAGTTGTAAAAAGCATATAATCAGCATGACTATTTAGGGTGTTTATATGTATGAGTGTTTAAAACCTTATCAAAATAGGGCTGGAGCCTTTAGCGTTTATTGAATGAATACACACTTGTCTGGCTCCTGGCCTATACAAGTGTCAAATGGGAATTAAGTGATAAGAGACTGGCAGCATTCTTTAGAAATAGAAGGGCACATCACAAAGAACATTTGAAAGACACCTTCACAATGCATTGCGTTTTTGCGAAATGACCTAATTTTGGCCTTCAATTTGTCTTGGTTCCCAATCCCATATGCACACAATCATGACTTCATAGCGCATTCATAATTGGAATTGAATTTCTAAAACTTAAGAGCTTGACACATGCATTGTGTGAAAAAAGCTTCAGTTGGCTGGCGACTGCGCAATACATTGTGGGAAGACATCAAAATCTTCTTTGGCCACGTCATTTATAATGGAAGTGTTGGTCATCTAAAGTATTAAGATTTATCAAGTTTTATTTGTTGAATATCTATAATTATCCCTAACCATCCTCAATGCGGCAAATGTCCACGGTAAAGTCTGTCTGTGCCAGCTGGCGTGGCACTTTTTCAATGAAATAATGGCCCCAGGCTACATAGTCGGGCCAATACACTGGCCCGAGTATGGTTGGCTCCTGTGGCGCACTGGTAGAGCGTTCGTCTCGCAACCGAGAGGTTGTGGGTTCGAGCCCCGGTGGCGGCGCCACTCTTTTTGTCCGCGTTTTTGTCATTGAAAAAAAAAAATCAAAATGTGACTTAGGAGGTTAGGGTTAACAGAAAAAAGAAGAAAAAAAAAAATTCTTCTACTTTTTACAAAATTTGCCATGTATGATTTTATTATTCCTAACCATCCTCAATGCTGCAAATGTCCACGGTAAAGTCTGTCTTGGCACTTTTTCGATGAAATAATGGCCCCAGGCTACATAGTCGGGCCAATACACTGGCTTGAGTATGGTTGGCCCCGTGGCGCACTGGTAGAGCGTTCGTCTCGCAACCGAGAGGTTGTGGGTTCGAGCCCCGGTGGCGGCACCACTCTTTTTGTCCGCGTTTTTGTAGTTGAAATTTTTTTTTCAAAATGTGACTTGGGAGGTTAGGGTTAATCAAATACATATAAAAGCATTTTGGAAATGAAATGGGTCAGAGAATCCAAACTTGTATGTTTTGAAATGTTGACAAAAAAGTGCCAAAGATTGTTTTGCTAAATTTCAAAAACTACAAGATGAGGTCCAAAAATGAGAAATTATTGTTGTTAGCCTTGTCGTAAAGAAATGTGTCAAAAAGTGATTTTCTCAAAATATCAACATGTTTGATCAAAATTGATACCAAAATGGATTCTCTGACCCATTTCATTTCCAATAGTATACAAAATACAAAAAAGTGACTTCTTGAGTTCTCCTTAAGCTGCAGTAATAAAACAAGTCATAATGGTAGCATACAAAATGTTCCATTAATGTTCAAGAGTTGAAAAGCATAAAATTAGCATCGAGACTATTTTGTCACTGTCTCAATACTATGGACAATGGACATAATTAAACTATTTGTATAGGTCGTCCATCATTTTCACATACAGTTGTACGTAACAGGAGGGTAAAAAATACCCTAAGCGTACATATCTTAAATGGCGATCTTGAGAGGCAGGCATTTTTTATCAAGCCATGAAATTGTTGCCATTTATTGCGTATGTAACTCAAAAAAGTTACGCACGCTCTGTACATATATGAAAATGGCGATAATTTTGGACGACCTCTTAATCTTCTATCTAGCTTTGTTAAACATGAACAGAATAAAGTATGTTCCTAAAAGGTTAGCCATTTCAGGAAATAAAGATGACCCAAGTCACCCAAGTCACCCAAGACTACTGAGTTCAAGTACTGATTTTGTAGGTCCATTTTTAATAAACACTTGGTTTATTTTACAAAGCTGCAAGTACATGTATGAAGATTCGGAATTTCCAAAATGGTCAAAATGTACAATCCTCATGCATGCTGATTATACAGTCATAAAAAAAAGTAACTACCGGTATACAAGTAATAGATGGGCTTTTAACTCTATAAATATATATCCTACCTAAAAATATTAGATAATAGAGTTGTTGAGAAATTTATCTTCTTTAATATGAGATTTTGCACGCTAGGATCGGTTGAATATTGAAGAAGTGACACTCCAAAATGTAAGGTTAAGTCACAATTTCATGTTCACATTTTTCTTTTCAACACGGGGGAGAGTATGACAAGTAGCGTGTGTCGACTATCCAACCTGTGCATGCATCCTCAATGTACCACACGTAACGGTAGCTGGGTCCGTGTGTGGAAAAGACAAATGTGAAAATGCGATTCAGACTACACCTTACATTTTGGAGTGTCACTTCCCTTAAAATCACCCAAATCCTAGCGTGCAATATCTCATTAACGAAGATAAATTTCTTAACAACTTTATTATTTAATATTTGTAGGTAGGATAATATTTTTAGAGTTAAAAGCCCATTTATTACCTGTATAGTTACTTTTTTTTATGACTGTAGACTCGCAACCATAATCAAACAAACTTACATGATGGACCACAGTCACACGCAACACTTTTTGACAAGGTAAGTACCGTAAAGCATGGCTTGTATTTATAGAGTTGCCAAATTGAAATTTTCTTTTACAAGACTTTATAACCGTGTTATCCCTAATAAGTGCCCCTGCCCTAATAAGCTCCCACCAGTAAATTATTGAATGACTTGGAAAAGAAAAAACAATTAAATACTCACCAACCCTACCCTAAACATTGAAAAGACCCCTAACATCAACATAACCATGAGTTGGTAGTAGACGATTCACATATCACACAATTTAAAAGGAAATTTAAAATGCTTATCTCAAATTGTACTTTGGTTTTCTGTATGAACGTGCTACTCAAGAGTATTGAATTCTACAACTTTAGCACAATTAATGGCAGCAATTGTGTAACAAAAACAAATATAATACTATACGTCCACCGGCTCCGGCCGAAATGACTAAGCGCCCTTGCTGCCAATATTTGAAGCTTTACATCATGTGATTGTTTTAATATTGAAGTTTGGCCTATAGATAATCTTTATTATCAAACATATATCAAGCATGCATTTTTACATGTTGTTATTTTTATCTGTCATTTCTGGAAAGTTGTGGTTAATTTAAAACTACTCTTGGCTATTATTGTTATTGCTATACAGTGATCCCATCATTTAGAGTCCATTAATATCCCTTTCAATCATAGTTGCAAAACTTCATAGGTGACACGATCAAGAGGAATGAGTCGGATGTCGACCCTAGTCGAAAATGAGGTTTTTTTATAGAGTTTCAAATAAGACACTTAGAGCTTTCAGAATATGTCGATACGACTTTTTGTTCCAAAGTTATGTCAAATTGTATACATGAATTTCCCTCAAAACTTATGTAAGCCGCCATTTTGAATTGGCCATATCTCAATTTGGGATCCTCCGACATCCGACTCATTCTTCTTGATCGCGTCACATATAGCACATAATTAATCATTCATCATGTGAAGACTAAAACATTGTTATCCATTTTGAAGCAGTACTACTGGTTCCCCCGGCTGATGATATTAGTCCTATTGCTACATTCCTACATGAGGCAAAAAAAAAAGTTGACTTGCCCTTTCCGACCGACCCAGATTTTCGGAAATCTAGGGTCGCTATTTTATTCATTTTTTTATTTTTTCTATGTCATATTTTGTTTAAGAAATAGCAAAACATGTTCTGTTTACCGTACGTTTAATTACGGTATAAACACATAACATCGTCATTTACTCACACACTTTATATCAACTGTCGCATTGTATATTTATTTCACTTGCGTAAACTGCTGAATCTATTACACATGCTTTCCAAAAACAGTGTCAGTTGGGCGACGGTCTGTGTATAATAGGTATATATAATTGTATTCACAGCGCGGGTCTTTAACACTTTGACAGGTAAATGATTTTTATAAATCATGTTTTTGTGTAGTATCTGCTTGTTTAAAAGATTAAATAAAAAATATGACCGTCCGACCCACATTCTTGACCTGAAAGGGCAAGTCAACCCTTTTTGTTGTTGGCCTGATTGTGTTAATTGTCATCTCTTTCATGTAGGAGGTTCTGTTCAGTAGTAGCAAATGGGCAGAACAAATGATGTCACTTAGTGGGTGTCTGTAGAATGCTTCATCTCCTTCAGGCCAAGTGTAGCAAGTGTTGGTGGTCTGTTTCATGTAACACAAGCATACATCATTTTCATTGATTGAGGTTACCTGCATTTCAAAATATACAAACATAAGGACAATTAGTATCTGATGAACAATAATAATAAACATACGTTTAACAGTAGTTTGTTGATCAAGAAACTGATGCATTTTGTTGATTTTGTAAAGTGTATGTGAAGCAAACAGACAAGGTCATGTTTTTAACCTCGGCACCCATAAAGGTAGTTTTGTTACATTTTATTTTATTTTTTGTCTTTAGGCTATTGTATTTGTGTAACCATCTATCAGATTCAGATTGACTTGTGTTTATTCTTATTTCAAAGGTAATCTAATACCCTTTAATAATCTGAAGTGAGAACAGATCGATCACTTTTGATTTAATAAGTTAGGGTGGTTGAGGGAGTGGAGGAGGAGGAGATAACTGCCTAATATATGGGTGAAAATGGAGCGTTTTCCTTTTATAGAGCTTTCTTATCATGCTTACATCATACTGAAGTAGTAATTAAGCTAATTAACTAATCTTCAAATCTGATTAACAAAAGCGAGAACCATGTAACATACAGTCATAAATTAAGTTTCAAAATTTTACTTCAAGGAAAATTGGAAGAAAAGAGTTTGATGTAAAAGAACAAGTCCTATGTAATTGCAAACCGAAATTAAATTTGTAATTACAATGATGATTTGCAGAATATGTATGATTTTGTGCTATCAGGGATTTTGTAAAGTTATTTTTAACACCACCCTGTATAAAATATTTGTAATCAATTGTCATACTTGAACACCTATAATCATAATGATAGTTTTATACATGCCCACTATTGTATCTGTAGGTTGAGATGATGTTATCAGTAACTGGAGTAGGTATTGAGTGGATAGATGTAATTTATTTATTTATTTATTTATAACAATAGGCTGAAGAGCCAGGACAAGCCCAATAGTGACAAGCACTAAATTAAAGGGATGCCCGAACATCAAAAATAAATAAAAAGGGACAGACAAAAAAATCACATAAGGGGAACAAGACAAATGAAAGGGAAAAACAAAAAGGGACCAGACGGATGAAACAAATGATGTAATGGCAACATGTATTATAGGCCTACATGTAATGTACATGATAGCTTGAACACCCTGTATATTAAATTGTCATGTGAAACAATGCTTTAAAATTGTACATTATGTAAATACTCAAACTTGATCAATGTATCACCTTTAGTGTAATAACAATATATATTTCATCACTTCATAATATAATTATTTCAGTATTTTATATTGCATATTTTGATCACCCTGTATATGGCCATGTGTTTTAAGTTGGGCCGGTTTTGCGTTACATGCTTATTAGACTTGTAAAATGCATGGAAATGCGGTTTACAAGTTATGTCTTTGCCAAACTTAAAATAATCCCCCCATAAGTATACATTTTCTTAAAGCTTACAAAACAGGGAATCTCAAAATATACTTCATTTTGAAAAAAATCCAATCCCCATGGGACTTATGACCTTGAAACGATGCCTAATTTGAATAAAAATGTCAACTGTTTAAACAGTGCAAAATTCAAATGTGGTACCCCAAAAATGATAAACATGTTTATTTTTGAAATGCTGAAAGTAATAGCTTTCCATTGGTATATAACAAGTTGGAATCTATTTAATGGTTGAGTGTTTTGCGCCGGTCTCTTTTGAAGCCTGTTTTACCATAGAAGTCAATGGGAAAACACTAACGATGATCAGAAATGATCAGCAATACAAAATTAGTGATAAAATAAATATAAACTACCTGGAGTTCAATTGTTGGGTGTTATATTATAGTGCTCCAATGTTATAAAAAGAATATCAAAACATATTTTGACAATTGCATGTTTGTGACCCCCAGGGGGTCACATTATCAAATTTTGCTCCGCCTGATCATCCTCCACCTCAACAATCTTGGTGATTAAATGCTAATTAGCAAATGCAAAGTATTTGAACATATTTTTTACTTTACATATGTTCTTCTCCATCAAAGCTTCAATTTGATACCAAATTGAACATATAGGTTTACCGAGACAATTACATTATTACACCTTAAATCTCGCGCGAGTGTAACATCTCCACCTATTTACCGGCCCAACTCAAAATGCATGGCCATATATCGTTCCTAATAAGTTGAACAATTAATATTGTATATGGCTGGATGGATAATTTATTCAAATACAACCATACTTCATAGATAGGTACTGCATTTAGACAGTGGAAGAAAACACCCTGTTACACCCTGTATAATGTTTAGGTCACCCTGTATATTTGTTTCTAGTTACCATATTTACAATCCTTAGGGTACAGGCTTTCCAAATATATATGGTTTATCCCCTTTATATGTAAGCATTTTGATATTATCCTGAAACTGCAAAAGGTGTATATTTCATGAAATAGACACGTAACACAAATGTAGCCCAGGTTCAAAAACATGACCACAAAATTATTTTACTTAATGAATATATGTGATTCCATTTTGAGATATTTAAAAAAAGAACATCAAGATTGTGTGCATATAAAGACGGTTCAATCTCAGCATCGTCAACACGCATTTATAAAATACAATCTCCGGATCTTAAGTGTGATGTGATATGCAGAATTTCTGTTTTGTCTTCATTTAACTTGAGACGATTAGCAATAAACCATTTTATATACAACAATAGCAATATTAATGTACTGATTGTTTTAAATAAAGTGTACCTTGGCAACATGCATCTCGCTTTTCCCTTTCGCCCAATGTTCTTCAGTTGGACAGCAGCAAAAGTATGGACTTAGATTGCAGGAGACCCAATTGCAGAACCTGATAATGAAAATATAAATTAATAGACAATGTCAAATACTTCAAATGAATGATAATGGTAATTTAAAGGAAACCCAAATGTGTTAGTTACTTCATTGTCATTCAAATTAAGTGTGTCATGTCATGTCATAATATTTTGTACTCACCTGAGATGTTGTCCCAATCTATAGCTTTGTCCACTCTCTCTCTCTTTCAGTGGTGTGCCTTTCAGTGGTGTGCCTTTCAGTGGTGTGCCCTTCACTGCTGGTGTCCACTTCCTCCTCAATGCCAGTGCCAGTGTCCACTTCCTCTTCAATGCTGGTGTCATCTGAACAGTTTGCTACAATTTGGTCTGGCAGAGCTGCAGAAAAGAAAGGACATATATTAAGCATTAATCATGTACTTTGTACATCATGGGCAGTTCCGTAATTAGGTAACCCAAATTGAAACAAATTGAAAATCGTCGAAATAACCTAATTTATGTATCATATCAAAGGTTATGGGTTGTAGTTTCATGATATAAATTGGAATTTGACCTAATATTCTCAGTTTGGCTGATTTTGAGGTTGTTGCGGACATACAGGGCATTTTTGAGTAGAAATCGCACCATGGAAGTGCAATTATTTCCATGAATGAACTAAGGCAAGTATTACAAATTGATACAATCAATACAACAATGAAAATGTGTTATGTATCATATAAAATAGTGACTTAAAATGACCAAAATATTTAAGAATTATGCTTTTTGGATTAAATTTGGTACCTTCTGTTGAGGATGTACACTTCCCAAAAGCTGCTACTTTTAAACACTCCGTTCAATACTTTGGCAATGTTGGAAACCAATGAAGTAAGTATTTTTCTAAAGCTGATGATTCATGCTTAATGTGTAAAACTTATTTTGTTATGTATCTGTTTACATATTTAATACATGGTCTCTTGAAGTGTTGCGGACGTACATCTGTGTTCATCTATTTCACAGATGTACGTCTCAACACTAATATGTACGTCCGCAACGGATAAACATCGGTCAATTTTAACTTAAAGATAAAGGTTCTGATAATTTTCTCTGTTTGTTTTCTTTAGGTTTGTCCCTCTTACAAACAAAACAATAATAGTTTCATTACAGACCTGAACACTTCACGAGAACTTTTGATAGGAATACAGGTGTACTGAAAAAATCACTTTCTCTGCGTACGTCCGCAACTGAGGGTTTTCACACCATATCTCATTTACCGAAAATAGTAGAGCAAAGGAATTTTCAGGTTTTATACTCCTACTAGAGATACTTGAAACGCATGTGTTAACAATCAAGCAACTGGTATAGTTTAGATTTGGCAAGCCCTCAAAGTGTCTGAAATGTACGTCCGCAACTACGGAACTGCCCAGATGTTTATGTTTAATACAATACCGTTGGGGTTAGTCAATGTCTTTAAGATACGACTATAATCTATTATCACAAGATGGTGTGTCATTTACTAAGTGCAGCAAATTAACATGAGCACAGTACTCAAGGCATTGACATAGTATACACACATAGAATAATAGAAAATGTGTAAGTAGAATGCTGTGCCTGTAAGTGTAAAGTTACGTCACTGTCCAGAGGAAGAGAAATAGATTATATAAAGTCATGAATGGGGCTTAGCATTAACCTCCCAGCACCCTGACAATGTATGAGTATGACAGTCAGTAGCGTAGCCAGACGGGGGCAAAGGGGGCAGAGTGCCCCCCCCCCCTGAAAAATAATTTGACCGGGAAATCGGGAACTAAGCGGAAAATCGGGAAGGCAAAGGAAGGAAAAGAAAGGGAGAAGAGGAAGGAAAGGAAAGGGAAAAAAGGGAAGGAAGGGGAAAGGGAAGGAAGGGGAAAGGGAAGGGAAGGGAAGACATGCAAATTAGTTGGAAATTGCGGTTTTTCACGCCGGTATGGGGACGCAACGTCTCTACCCTCGACGCAACCCCCCCCCCCCCCCCCCCCCCCCCTCCCGCTTGTAATTTTCTTACTCGACGGCAATTTAAAAAGTTACATGAAAAACCTGGCTATGCCACCGTGTGGAACTGGTGCACCGGAAAAAGAAAACCCTTTGCCTCCCCTGACAAGTGACCCTGGCTACACTACTGATGACAGTGGGTACTGGGTACACCTTCATAGTGAACCATGTGTAAGGGAAAGATACCTTCAGATGAATTAACTTACTATCTTCTGCTGCAGACGGAAGAGATGTTGAAGGTCTACCGCCATCAGATGCAGGCACAGTATCACTATCACAGTCGGACAAGTTAGTAGGTTCCTACTGATCTTATCATGATCTGTAAAAAATAAATAAGATTACAAAAAGGCTAGACTAATAAGAATAAGAATATATCAATGGCTTAGTGAATGTGGGACCAATCCTGATGCGAATCTCAGTGCATCTGATTTTAAATATTAGGGGTGCTAAAAATTAAATTCAAGAAAGAAAATGTTATTACCGGCAAGCATAACATAAGTATGCAGATTCAATTTTCGGTATAATAACCCTACGCGATGAGCCCAATTTTGGTGTCCCTAACAAATTGATACAAACATTTGCTCTGAAAGAGCAACAAAACAAGTAAAACAAGTGGGCAACATAAAAATAAATAAATAAATAGATCCGCAAAATCGCATCACATAGCTATTTCCCCAAATATATGCGAGACAGACATTGTGATTAAATACTTGGAGAGTTTTTCCTGAACTCAATAAGTTTTTAATTGAACATCAAATTATAGCTGGAGTGGGGTATAATAATGAGTCCATTGAGTACTGAATAAAAAATTGACCAACTTCTTTCAGAATTTGAATAATGTTGACTGTAACTTTGGTGTTCCGCTTCATGTCGTTTACACGCAAAACATTGTTTATTTAGAACAAAAGTAAGATGAAGTACATGATCAATGAATCATTTGAGTTTCTAGGTGACAAAGTGGCCATGCTACAAAAATAAAAAATAAAAATGGCACAATTTATTTTTGATAAGGACCTACATGATAAGCAATTTGGTATACCTTACACGTGAAACATAATTAATTTGGTGATTTATTGCATTGTATAATTGTTGCTTTTTCATGCATTATTTGTATTATTGTTCTCTGCTCTGGTTTCATTGTTTCTTTTGTTTAATTGTTCAATGCGCTATGAGTGCTTTGGCAGATTTGGGTAATATAACCAAACAACTGATTTCTATTTTAAATTGCAAGGAAACTAACATTTTATTTTATGTTTTACAAAAACCCATTTGTGAACCTAATATGGCAAATGTGAATGACTTTTCAGTGCTATTAACAACAAACAAAGTGTTTTCAGAACATTTTATTTGTGGAATATTTTTGTAACGTAAAATATCATCTGAACTATTTATTTCTACAATGTTTTACCACCTTTCGCTCATTTAATATACTAAGGAACCTGTAATAAATTACAGTCACAACAGTGCCTTGCTTTGTAGACTCTCACTCCATGATCATCATGCTGCAGTAAATATAATAATACTAACACTGCAAATTATGACCGTTTACTTTTGGACAAATTAAAAGTAAACTCAAAAGTAAACGCAATTCTAAACACAAACTAAACGTAAAGTAAACGCAAAACTAAATGTTTTCTTGCATTTTGCACCCAATTGACCTCAAAGCATGCTCCAAGTGAGTGAATATAATCATAGATGTTTCCACCACATCTGTGATATAATGGGACAGTTATTGATTAGAGGCTGGGTGGAAAACCACTTAGTTGTTTGGCTCACATAAGTGTCTTCTACCTAAATGTACATGAATATATATAGGACTACAACATTTTAATTGACCATAAATCGGAACTGAAAGTCTGATTTGATTCAAGCAAAAAGCATTTAAAGATTGCACTTTGCAAGTTCCTACTTAACTATTATCTCAATGTTGGTAAAATAAAAAAAACACCTGAAATCTGCTAATACCATCCCCACTCCTTAAAACATTGTAATGTAATTGTAAACACATTATTAATTATAATATAATTTCAGCATATGTGACGCGATCAAGAGGAATGAGTCGGATGTCGGGGAATCCCAAATTGAGATGGCCAATTCAAAATGGCGGCTTACATAAGTTTTGATGGAAATTCATGTATACAATTTGACATAACTTTGGAACAAAACGTTGTATCGACATGGGGTTTTCAGTTTCTGAAAGCTCTATGTGGGCAATTCCACGCGTTGCGGAATGACATTTACACACAAAAATCTACTTTCTTTTGGGTGTAAAACCCAGAGATTTGTAGTTACTCCCCATTTTACAACTTTATTAGATAATAGCGATTGATACTAAAAAAATAAACCTAGGGAAAAAATTAGACTGCGCTTCCAAGTATCCTATAAATTTGCATATGCAGATTTGCGTTGCGGAATGACGCAGATGATTGGTGGTTTTTTTACATGTTTACACAAAGTGAAAACTTTCTAGAGTGTATCATTATTGAAGTTACTTTTTAGAAGGTTTGAAGTGTTAGCTAACTGACAAAAGCATTTTCATAAAACTTAATCATCAGCTAGGATTTCTAGTAGGTCATCAACAAATAAAAGTAGGTGTTGCGGAATGACGTTGCGGAATGACAGTGTGAATTTGTGTGCAAAACTCCATAGAAAAGAAAAAACATGTTTTTATGCTATTAATAATATGCATAAAAAATAAAAGAAAGAGTAAATCAGTGGCATTTCATATGTTACAAATTCGTGAATACAAGTAACCCAACTATTTTCACATTGAAATCATCATTTACAGGTAAAGTAGCCATGATTTTGTGATAAAGTTGCCGAATTCAACAGCTTGCAAATCAAAGTTGCCTAATTCAGCAAATTATGAGTTTTCATCAATTTTGAAACTTTGTTTAGAACTTAGAAGTTTATAGTCCATATTTGAATGAATTATCATTTATAAATAAGGATGATCTTATACCAAGTACACAAAAATATCACAATTTGCTCAATAAATTGCCTAAATATAGGGATTAATACCTTTGTCATTCCGCACCGTCATTCCGCAACACGTCATTCCACAACGCTCGTTAGGGCTATTAATTAACAGCATTTTCCAATTTTTTTTATCATTGTGAAGCATGTCAATTGTGTGCAGAGAAAAAATAGTTAAATGAAAATAGGGTACATTTTTTTTCTTGCTATCCTAAAAAATTGTACTTTTGCGTTGCGGAATGACATGAGATTATGCTATGCATACTAATTACCTGGATTAACGAGGCTAATCGGCTGTTGAGGCTAATCGGCTGTTGATCAAAATTAAATTTATATCAGATCAAAACTTTTCCCATCAGTACTACTATTGTGCCTGACATTTATTTAAACATCATACCTATGTGTCTAAAAGATATGGAATAAATAAAAACAAGCCTATCACTGATTTGGTAAGCTGCAAATATTTAAATTTATGCTAATTAGCTAGTTTATACATCAAAAAACATAGTATCGCTAAACAAACTAAAAATTCCTGAACTTTGGACTCTTGCCTACATTTATAGGCATAGAATTAAACTTTGGATGCACATTTGAAAATTTGGCTATTTGGTTGATATTTGCTTGGAATTGCCCATGTGTCTTCTTTAAAACTGTATTAAAAACTCATTTTCGACCAGGGTCGACATCCGACTCATTCATCGCGTCACATAGGGAATGAAGCATAGCCAGGATTGTCACTAAGGCAGTCGGTGGCGGTCGGGAGGAGCCGGCACTCGCGATTGCCGACCGGCACTCTTTAAAAAAAAATGATAAAAAAAAATGGCACTAATTTTTTTTAATTTTTTACAATTTGTGGATAAAATCATTAAACGGCCTCATAAAACAAGAAATTATGTGGTAAGAACCCTCAAAGTGCATTAATAACCCCTAAAAAACCATTAAGAAGGCCTATAGACCCAATGCCATGATCCACTGCACTTCGTTTGCAACACTTATTCCGTTCGCCGTCAGTAAAATTAATTTTTAACGTCGCTGATTTATAGCGGGAATAGGGCGGTCGAAATTCAAGCCAATATTTCTTGGAAATAGTCGCTGATTGAGATTTATAAACCAATGTATAAATATTACTTTCAAAAACATTAAACATCTGAAGCACACTGAACAATATTGATGAAAACATTCGACCATCCACGATGTCAACTCGTATGCTTTCAAGTTTCATTCCATAGCTCTATCACAGAGAGCTAGGATTCAGAACTATACATGCACATTATTGCACATGTGGTCGCATGTCATAAGGTGGGCATGCTAAAAGGGTGGCGGTGTTACATTTTTCGGAATGGTTTCGTCATTAAAATCTTATAGCACCACAACCTCTTAGCTTATTGAAATGGTTGATGCATCATTTTAAAGCTGAGAGATAGGTCTATAACAGTGTGAAATCTCATTGAAATAGGAATTTAAATAACCGAGTTACAGCAGTTTAAATCTGAAGAAGCAGGGGTGGCGGCTCAGGCGTGTGCGGGTAATGTATTAGCATAGGGAAATACAAGATTTTCGTAGTGTTGATTTGAATAAATTGTTGTATTTTCATAACCCCTTGTCCTATCAACCTCATCAATCAATATCTCATTTTAAAGATAAATTTGTAATAAATACAAATTCCTCTAAAAAAAGAATAATGATTGCCATATCAACCCATTACAGTAGGGCAAATACTGAAGTTCTGTTTTCTCTAATTTATAGCGATGGGAATTATTAATTAATTGGCTGTATAATTAATTAATAATGTGTTATCATGGTTTAAAATGTTTTAGAGATACATTCAATCATGTAGGACCTATATATTAGTAATATTAAAGAAATGCTAGAACATTTTAAAGTAATTTACCTTTGGATAAATTAATATATCAAAAGAGGATGTATGTATAAATTCTTGAAGCCACTTAGTAAGATCGCTTAATTAACTTAATTAACTAATTACAAAAGTGTCCTTCACCACAATGTTACTTCTTATGTATCTATTTATCATATATACAGTGAACTCAAACTTGAAACTTGACTACTTTGGTAATTTTACATAGTGATAAACAATAATTTCATTCTGGGTATACAGCATAAATTAAGGTTATAATTAAATTGTAATTAACAATAACATGCAAATTACAATCTTTTTTACCAAATTTGACTGCTCAATTTGTGTATTAGTATGTTTTCAATATATTCTGTATGTATCAGTTTGATACAACCAATTACTTCAATTGTGTGCTTCTTTTAGGGGTCGTCCAAAATTATCGCCATTTTCACTTACGTACAGAGCGTACGTAACTTTTTACCCCCCTCCCCCCTCGAGTTACGTACGCAATAAATGGCGAAATTGTATTTTATTTTGTACTTAAAAAAAAAAATCCCGCCTCTCAAGATCGCCATTTAAGTTACGTACGGTTGGGGTATATTTCGACCCCCTCCCCCCCTCTTACGTACGCTTTGTACGTAACTGAAAATGGCGAAAAATATGGACGACCCCTTAGTACAGTAGGTCCAATTTGAGAAAAACGCATTTGAAAATTCTTGTTTACATTGCCAACAATGGACTAATTAACTATTAATTAGCCGATTTTGCCTTAACGAAAGGAATTGTTAACAAAAAAAGTGGTATGAATTAGTAGAGGTACTAGAGGGTGGCAATAAATACCTAAAACATATAACAAAATACCTTTTTTGGCAATTTTGACTGTAACACAAATTACACCACCTTGTGACATGGGACCATGTGTGTTCATGTACTCAGGGCTCGCATCATTATAAAGTACAATTCCCGCGGTTTAAAATCATACCTCTTCGTTCAATTATTATTAATCTGACTCTACATTATATAGTGCTGGATTATTACTTGGATCGCCCAATTTCCACTACGCTGAATGAAGGGGTCGTGATGACCTCGAAAGCGACAGAGCTCAAACACAATGGTTCGAAAAAGGTATCTAAATTATTCGTAAATCATGATCGAACCCAATATCAGTCTACATGCTTTGAAACAGTTTATACAGTTGATAAAATATGATGCCGACTGTCTACACTATCGTTCATGCTTCACTATACTGTAGCCACAACACCCTCTAATAGACACACGACGTCGCTAAATTCACATTGAGTGTCAGCAGTCAGTGTCAGCACTGCCGTTTTTTCACCTCAATATTTCCCCCAAAATGAGGATGCTTGATCAACATTAATTAACTCAGTGTATTACTAAGAGTTCTAGGAACAACATGTGAGTGCATTTTGATTGATTTCAAAAATAAATGTGATTTTCGCGACGTCGTGAGTCTATCATCATCTGATACATGGCTACAGAACATAGTGTATAGTGTATACTATACAGTTCCATGATGCCACGGCCCCTGGAACCTAGGGACATGAGTTTTTGTGACAGGTAACAGACACGGGATGATCCCCTACTCTTTACGATAAGGTTTGCAACTATTTTAACGTGTTCAGGGTGAGCGTCTGAATACACGGAAGTTATATGAACCAACGGCTTTACGTGACTCTTCGAAACCACGGCGCAACTGACATTCACTGTACAGACCTGCACGTTATACACAAGCGAATGGGGTAGAGGAGAAATTCTAATTCATCAGCTAACCCCGCAGCTAATCATAGAAAGAAGATCCGATAAACTAACTAAACTAACCTAACTGAATCAAGACTTGATTGTAGAATTTCCGACCTAGATAGGAACTTTTTGGGATGAACAAAAAATCCTGGTTTCAAGGCGACTTGAACGGGCACGATCCTGTGATTGAAAGAATATTCCCGACCGACGATCAGCGCGCTAGACCGCTCGGCCACCTCTTGGAGGGTACTGATACCGTGTAGGCTATCGAAGATACACTGCACTACGGTACCGATTGGGAGTTGGGACTACATATGCTTGGTTTCGTAGCTTCATTTTACATTCATAGTAATTTAATTACAATGTTTTTAGGACTGATTTGACCAATTACATTTTGACACACACATACCGCGACGACACACAACATCACAGTCAATGATTATATTTCATCATCACAAACCAAGTAAGTTCATCACAACCATTTATGCCTTTTCTCCATGTTTTCTTCTACATTGGATTCATTCATTTTCAAAGAGATATCAACCAAAAAGTCGCAACCTCCCGGTCCCGTCCCGGCCTAGCTCGTTCACGTAGCGTACGTGTTGTCGTTCCTCCCACTAGAATCACTGTACAGACTGTACTGTGATCGTATCGGAACGAGTCTGAGCCACCTCGGACTAGTCCCGGCCTTACTATTCAATTCGGGTAAGCTTTATTAGAATAAACTACCATAACCATGTGTATATAGACCTCAATGACTGTGTAAGTGTACTATGGGTCGTTCTTTAAAAGCCTCCATTGAAGACATGCACTTGTAGGGTAGGATTCATTTCAATGTCAATCCGAATCGCTACCAAAAACTTAAATTCAAAAAGCTTATTATTATTATTTACATTTTCAAATAAAAAAGTCATGAAAGTTAGTAAAAAGACGATAACTTACCGTTCATTCATAGTGACGATCGCAAACGAGGAATAAACATGCCGCTTGGTTGAAACTACCTGCCGAATGTTCATTTTGGTGTTTGACGGTATCAAAAATAAAATTGATGAATTCATTGTTTTTACCGGACCACGCATCATGACGCCATCGCTATTCTCCTTGACACCTTGCACGATTTGAGGTTGGAGCATGGAGGGGTTTTTTCAGTTGCCCTGTGGAAGCATTAAGGAATGTGTCCCTTCCTGCTATTAATTATAAAAGGAAGGGACGACACATTATTTCTATTGTTTACGATGGAAGTTGGTAAAAAAAAAAAAATGGGGGAAACAATACCTTTTTAGAAAAAAATATTTGGGAGTTGAAAAGACGGTAAAAAAAATCGTTTTCAAATTAAAACTAAAATAAATTGATTCAATTTTTAAAATTGTATTTTTTTCTTCTATTCTGTTGCTCCTTTGGCAATTGCCCCGTTTTTTATATTTTTGGTCCTTAATTTTTTAAAATTTAATTTATGTTTATTATTTCTCCTTAATGTAATTTTTATTATTTTCAGGTTTTTTATAATTTCTTATTTTGTTGCCCCGTTGCCCCGTTTATTTTTATTTGTTGTCGGTTTTTTTTATTGCCTCAAATCTTTGTTGCCGCTGCAACCTGAAAAAGACCTCCATGCTCCAACCTCAAATTGAGCGGACTGTTGCACTCTTTCCAATTTACCAACCGGAGCTGCCCAATACGCCATTTTATTCACGAAACACGCTAACAATCCACAATTAGAGTCCATTGAACCATCGATTACACTACTTTCCCGAATGATTTAAATTTCGTTCAAAGAACGGGGCACTTAATATAACCCTATTTTACCTATCTATGGCATTTTCCATTCTAACAAGTACTTAAAACTCCATATTTTGGGCCACGCATACGTTTTGGTGTGCTCAGAAATAGAAACAAAATGGTTCGTCACTCAGTTTCTCCTCAAAAACATGCTACAAATTCACAATTGAACCATCGATTACACCACTTTCATGGACGAATTGAATCTCGACCAAACCACGGTACTCTTTAGAAAACTCTATTCTATCTAAATATATCATTTTCTATTCTAACAAGCACGGCTAATTCCATATTTTGCGCCATGCCGCGACGTCGGGGTCGGGGTGGGTTGTCTATGGAAATAGAAACAAAATGGCTCGTCGCGCAATTTCCCCTCAAAAACATCGTATAAAATCACACTTGAACCATCGATTACACTACTTTCCTGGCTGATTTCAATTTCGTCCAAACTTCAGGAAACTTCGCTATCTCTATTCTACCTATCTATTGCATTCATTTTTCCAACAAGCGCTGCAAACTCCATATTTTGGGCCACGCACAAGTTTTGGTGATTTTTGAAACCGATTAGAAAGCTCTTACCGTGCAACTTCTATGTAAAATTTAGCGTTGCTGCATTGCGCGTCATTGGGCTACCAAATTTGGCTGGAGCAACTACTCTAAAAATGAGTAAACGAAACTATATAGTCAGCCTTCGGCGACTCAATAATATAAATTGTCGTCAGCCCCAATAACACGTGGGGCGCTGTTGGCGGTTAACACTTTCCACGCGGCTATACAAAACAGATTTTTCAGAAACCTTTCATAAATTTCAAAGTCTATCTCAAGGATTACTGAACCAATACTAGGCATGTTTGTACTTGTTTCAATGCATTTCACATGGTGATTCCAAATATGATTATGAAATTTAACAATATTGAAATTTTTGAAACATTTTGTGCAATTTTGGAATGTCGTCTGCAGCTGCCTGCCGCGTGGAAAGTGTTAAGCCAATTGTGATTCATGTTTTAATGTGTTTTTAGAAGACATGATGTTTGCTTGAAAAGGCCCAGATCACAAATATTGAATAATTTGAACTAAGACCAGCTCAAATTATTAATGTAAACCATGTAATTATTTGCCAAAATATAAGAATATTCAATTTCAAGCATGGTCTAAAACTCTAAATGGTTCAAATAATACTTATAATTAAAAAAAGTAAACTAATAAAGACTAAAAGAAAACCTCTTGTTGAATATTTTGTAATATTTGTTCAGTATTTACATGATCATCTGACCTGGTCTGACTATATCATCAATGGCATGTTTTGTCAACAACTAACATGCCTTTTAAAATCTTTCTTTTGCATTTCATTACTATTTTGATTTGACTACAAAATGAACACAAAAGAAAACAAAATCAGAAGCTTTCTGATTCTGCTGACCGTCACCGCGCGCTGTGTGCATCTTTATGCGTTACATCATGGCTGCAGTTTTAGTGTAAAAAGAAAATTTAGAATATTTTCTCAAAATCACAAGGGCCATCTCAGGAACTGCTGAACAAATACTAGGCTTGTTTGTATTCAATTGAATACATTTTGAATGCTGAATTTGAATATGGTAATAACAAATTTCAAAACAATTGGAAAAAAGTTTTTGATATGTCTATACTCTACACTCTACATCCGCGTAAGAAGGGTTAACGACTTTAAGAAAGAATGATATAACATTGTAAAACTAAAAATGAGCGACTTACCTTCGTTCCAGTCTTGGTGAAATAAGAACAGTAGTGGCTCGTAGTCGTAGTAAGAAAACTTGTTGTGAAACTGAAAGCCTGTGCCGAATCTGCCAAATATTTTTGAATCTCTCTCTTTTTATAATGTTCAAAGGGGGGTGGTTAGATATAATAGTGGGCGTCAATAAAGTTATTTGTAAAGGTAATAAATTGATTGGCTACATTAAATCCATTATCAATAATCATGAGGACTTTGACAGGGTGTACTATGGGGATGTGTTGTGGAGGTCACTGGCTCTACCATCTATAAATTACGCATGCGCGATTACTAATTATAGTGCTAGCGACTACAAAAAAAACCTTGAATCTCTTTCATTTCAAAATAAAATGGCGAGAGCAATTCTTAAGGCATCACATAATACACCGTTAATGTCACTCTTGGGCGATTTAGGATGGGAAATCACTGAGTCTACCCATAATAGGATTCCTATTCCTGGGTAGACTCAAGGATTATTATAGGATTAAAGTTAATTATTATTCACGTCTACAAAAGTTTTTGGGAAAATAAGCTTGATAATATAAATTTCGATTGGTCCATTATTTGGAAAACACTTGTTCAAGATACAAAAGTGCCACGACTAAAAACATTGTATGGATACCATGATGATAATAATAAGAAAGTTAATATCTACGTGTATTAGTGTTGCCAAATCAACTATCAGTAAATACAGATATGGAAAACATCCTGATTTCCTAAGTGTCTTATATTTAGAACTTATAATTAGAAAACTCTGGAAGAATTGATTAAAATAATGAAATAAGATATACAGCAATCTTAACATGTATGTGCATTGTGATATACAATATGCACAGAAATATATAACTATCCACTTGTAATTAATGATATACTGTGTAATGAATAGACATGCTGAAAAACATATGAAAAGCAATGATGTGAACATGATCATGATATGCAATGTAAACATGACAAAAAGCGTATGAAAATGTAATTGATATGAAATGTAAACATGTGAACATGAACGTAAACATGCCAAAAAGCATATGAAAATGTGTAAACATGCTGAAAAGCATATGAAAACGTGTTATGTAATGATATGCAATGAAAAGCATATGAAAATGTGATATACAAGAAATGTGAAAATTATGTTAACATGCCGAAAAGCATATGTAAACATGCTGGAAAGCATATGAAAATGTGCTATACATGATATGCAATGTACACATGCTGAAAAGCATATGAAAATGTGTTATACCTGTATTTGATATGAAATGATGAAACTATGAAAACTATGGTAAGGTAAGAGGGGAGTCCCAACAGATCGCACACACAGAACCGCAACAGGATCCCAAAGGGATACAAGAGGGAAGTGATAAATGTAAAAGTAGCATGTAAAAGATCACTAACCCAACTGCAATGGTGGGGACAATATATACAAGGAAACACCAAAAGGGAAAGGAAAATACGAAGAAGAAAAAGAGATTACACGACGTTTCGGCAAGATATACTTGCCTTTATCAAGAAAAATATGTAAACATGATATGCAATGCAAACATGATAAAAAGCATATGAAAATGTAAAGTTATATGAAATGTAATCATGATGATGAAAATGATGTGAACATGAATGTAAACATGCCGAAAAGCATATGAAAATGTGTAAACATGCTGAAAAGCATATGAAAACGTGTTATGTAATGATATGCAATGAAAAGCAATGAAAATGTGTTATACATGTATTTGATATGAAATGTGAAAATTGTGTGAACATGAATGTTAACTTGCCGAAAAGCATATGAAAATGTGTAAACATGCTGAAAAGCATGTGCTATACATAAAAATGTGCTATACATGATATGCAATGTAAACATGCTGAAAAGCATATGAAAATGTGATATATAATGATATACAATGTAAACATGATGAAAAGCATATGTGAATGTGTTATACAGGCTGTAACAAAACGAGGGGAATTTTCTTAGCTTTCGAATAAGCTTTGTTTCATGACAATCGATGGTCGGTAAGCAGAGATATGATCAATTGTCTAAAGTAGTCATGAAATCATGCACCTGGGCCACTTTGGTTTAATCAATGGTAAAATCACTGGGAGGAATATGAATGAAATCGAATCAGGAACATTATAGCAGTAGAGCGCTTTTGTTAGACAACAATGGTTCGTTTCAAGTGGTTAAAAGTATTACAAAGAAGGTTAGGTCTTTACAAATGTTATTTATTTATTTTATGAATTTATTTATTCAAATGAAATCAAAAATAATTATTTAGTAGATTGGTCATAACTTTTAAACGCAAGTAGTTAAAAAGACCAAATAAAATTATTCTGGTAGCCAAAACGGAATTTAACACAGAGTGTGTAAGAGATTTTGACATTGCATGATTTCAACATTGAATTAAAAATAAAATTGCGATTGTATAACTTTTTTTGTTACAGTCTGTACATGTATTTGTTATGAAATGTAAACATGATGAAACTAGGTGAAATGTGAAAATTATGTGAACATCAATGCAAACATGTCGAAAATGTAAAAATGCTGATACACACAGAAAAATGTTTACATAATTATGTTAAATATAGAACTCCATAATTATTATGTAAACCTTTCACACAGTATTTTGTACAAAATACACAAGTTATGTTTACATAACTTGTGTATTTGGTACACAAATACTGTGTGAAAGGTTTACATAATAATTATGGAGTTCTATACTAACATAGCTTGTGTAAACTTATGAAATCTTTTTTCTGTGTGTAAGCATATGAAAAGGTATAACTATAACTGATAGTATTCAAAAAAATCACGTGTACATAATATGGGCCCTCACAGATGGCCTAAATTATATTGCTTGTACGCTTAAGGTTATGTTTTCAGCTCCAGAGACACTTTGTCGACAGTGGAAATATTGGCCATGTTCACTTGTACTGTTTGTACATGATCCATTGATGTCAAACAGGAACTTCGTTAAATACCCTACCAAAAATGAACAATCCACACTGTTAAAAAAATGTCGTAAAATGTACGGTAAAAAGGCTGGCAGCCAATCTGCCAACCAACCAAATTTGAACGCTTTCAACCGTAAAAATAATAGCAGTGTACTGTAAAAAATACGGTTTTCATTTCATTTTTTTACAGTTGACTGTAAATATTTACAGTTTATCGTAAACTTATTGAAAGTTTTTTACCGTAAAATGTACATGCTACCGTAAAATTTACAGTTTCTTGTAATTATGTAACGATATATTACCGTACATAATCTACTATTATAGTCATTAAGCAATTCAAATTAATCTTGTATTGGCAAATTCTTGTCCTAACATCATGACATGCCTTAAACGGCATAAGGTAAATACTACTCCATTCATTGTCAAACACATAAGCTCATGTTTGTATTTCACCTGGGATGTAGGAGGTTCCTGAATTCTCTGGCCTAGAATACGATAGATGATTTTGGATGTCATATTGTCAATGTGAGACTCATTATTCTCGTGACGTGCATAGCCTATGAAACCTTTTTTCACAAGGCCAATTTTAAAATCTTGCTTCCAAGAAGGTGTAATACCATCAACAATGCCTCTCCAATAGGGCGATTGCACGAAGGGTCATTTAATTCAAACTGTCCTCCAGAACAACTCATGCATGCATGTAGTACAATACCAATCACCTATTTACTGTTATTACACCTCATAAATATTCATGAGATAATAGGCATAAATACTGCAATTTCATTGGTCAATTAAGCTGGCCACAGTGATAATAAATTGAGCTATTGAAGAAATTGAGCTATTTCCCGTGTGGTAGTTTTGGCTACTTCCCTACAACCTCATCCCCAGAGTCACAGTGAGGTGTAATAAAGCAAATACTACATGGTATGATCGGGGCAATAGGGCACACTATTTTCCCTCGGTACTGGCTACAGGCCTACCACCCCTCACCCTCCGGGTTCGGGGTGGTAGGCCTGTAGCCAGTACCTCTGGAAAATAGATTGCACTATTACCATGTAGTATTTGTATAATATTGATCCAAGTGATTAGTATTGTACGCCATGCATGAGTTGTTTTGGAGGACAGTTTGAACTAATGACCTTCCGTGCAATCGCCCTATTCATGTAATATTTATTAGCAACCCCTCGTTTAATCCAAACAGCCAAGGGAATAATTTTACCATTTGTATAATATAAATCAAAAATCATATTCATACCACACATGGAAAAATGCTTATAATAAAAAGGCTTATGATTGATACAAATATATTGGTTATTCCGTACATATAAGAGTCCAACTCTTCTAACTCATTCCTTACGACTTGAATGTCGGCCAATGTAATTTCTGATGGGTTGTCAACCAATGATATCTCAAGTGAATTAAGTTTCGTGTTAAGCTCATGGATTTTATTCTTCTGTTGTAAGGATTTCTGCTTCATAGCCACAAAAAAGTGATCGGAACATACACTTTTTAACTTTATTATCACTTAACTTTATTTTCACTTTACCTTATTTTCACTTTACTTAACTTTTACTTTATTTTCACTTTATTTTATTTTCACTTTGATTTAGTATGGGTAACCTTTGTTTTTATTTGGAGAGAGTACTGAATGTCTACCAGTTACAAAGGCTAACAGTGTTTTGCCTCAATATACTATTAATTGAAGCTGTTTTTATTTACGAGTGACCCTTTATAATTATTGTTTCCGTGAGTACTCTCTCCAAATAAAAACAAAGGTCACCCATACTTAATCAACTAAATGAAAACAGTCTTTCACAAACATCAGTCCTACGACTGTTTTGAGACAAAGAGTCTCCAATACACACATTCAATTCATAGCATTATATTGTCTTGCAAGTAATGTTTATAGTGTGTTTATTCCAATCATGTACATCGCTTTATTTGTACCTATTTAAAACATCCTTGATAGATATTTGCTTCTGTGTTGTATGGTACTGTTTCTTTACTCACAATGCCTAAACCGCGTTGTCTTTTTAAAAGGTGAAATGTGAAAATTATGTGAACATCAATGCAAACATGTCGAAAATGTAAAAATGCTGATACACACAGAAAAATGTTTACATAATTATGTTAAATATAGAACTCCATAATTATTATGTAAACCTTTCACACAGTATTTTGTACAAAATACACAAGTTATGTTTACATAACTTGTGTATTTGGTACACAAATACTGTGTGAAAGGTTTACATAATAATTATGGAGTTCTATACTAACATAGCTTGTGTAAACTTATGAAATCTTTTTTCTGTGTGTAAGCATATGAAAAGGTATAACTATAACTGATAGTATTCAAAAAAATCACGTGTACATAATATGGGCCCTCACAGATGGCCTAAATTATATTGCTTGTACGCTTAAGGTTATGTTTTCAGCTCCAGAGACACTTTGTCGACAGTGGAAATATTGGCCATGTTCACTTGTACTGTTTGTACATGATCCATTGATGTCAAACAGGAACTTCGTTAAATACCCTACCAAAAATGAACAATCCACACTGTTAAAAAAATGTCGTAAAATGTACGGTAAAAAGGCTGGCAGCCAATCTGCCAACCAACCAAATTTGAACGCTTTCAACCGTAAAAATAATAGCAGTGTACTGTAAAAAATACGGTTTTCATTTCATTTTTTTACAGTTGACTGTAAATATTTACAGTTTATCGTAAACTTATTGAAAGTTTTTTACCGTAAAATGTACATGCTACCGTAAAATTTACAGTTTCTTGTAATTATGTAACGATATATTACCGTACATAATCTACTATTATAGTCATTAAGCAATTCAAATTAATCTTGTATTGGCAAATTCTTGTCCTAACATCATGACATGCCTTAAACGGCATAAGGTAAATACTACTCCATTCATTGTCAAACACATAAGCTCATGTTTGTATTTCACCTGGGATGTAGGAGGTTCCTGAATTCTCTGGCCTAGAATACGATAGATGATTTTGGATGTCATATTGTCAATGTGAGACTCATTATTCTCGTGACGTGCATAGCCTATGAAACCTTTTTTCACAAGGCCAATTTTAAAATCTTGCTTCCAAGAAGGTGTAATACCATCAACAATGCCTCTCCAATAGGGCGATTGCACGAAGGGTCATTTAATTCAAACTGTCCTCCAGAACAACTCATGCATGCATGTAGTACAATACCAATCACCTATTTACTGTTATTACACCTCATAAATATTCATGAGATAATAGGCATAAATACTGCAATTTCATTGGTCAATTAAGTTGGCCACAGTGATAATAAATTGAGCTATTGAAGAAATTGAGCTATTTCCCGTGTGGTAGTTTTGGCTACTTCCCTACAACCTCATCCCCAGAGTCACAGTGAGGTGTAATAAAGCAAATACTACATGGTATGATCGGGGCAATAGGGCACACTATTTTCCCTCGGTACTGGCTACAGGCCTACCACCCCTCACCCTCCGGGTTCGGGGTGGTAGGCCTGTAGCCAGTACCTCTGGAAAATAGATTGCACTATTACCATGTAGTATTTGTATAATATTGATCCAAGTGATTAGTATTGTACGCCATGCATGAGTTGTTTTGGAGGACAGTTTGAACTAATGACCTTCCGTGCAATCGCCCTATTCATGTAATATTTATTAGCAACCCCTCGTTTAATCCAAACAGCCAAGGGAATAATTTTACCATTTGTATAATATAAATCAAAAATCATATTCATACCACACATGGAAAAATGCTTATAATAAAAAGGCTTATGATTGATACAAATATATTGGTTATTCCGTACATATAAGAGTCCAACTCTTCTAACTCATTCCTTACGACTTGAATGTCGGCCAATGTAATTTCTGATGGGTTGTCAACCAATGATATCTCAAGTGAATTAAGTTTCGTGTTAAGCTCATGGATTTTATTCTTCTGTTGTAAGGATTTCATCTTTGAATATTTTATAGTCATCTCCCTAACCTTAAACTTAATCCATTCCCATTTCACTTGAATGTCAGGCAAAGATGGATATAAGCCAATCTGTCAAGTTTTCATTCATATAATTATGTAATCATCATCATCAAGATACGAATTATTGAACTTCCAATGACCGGGACCACGGATAGGGTCTTTTTGTAATTGAACATTCATAACAATAGCAGAATGATCAGTTCTAATACCTGGTTTAAATTTAAACTGACTCAGCAGACAGACGGGTTTTTGTGCTAGCCCCAACGGGGGCTTGCACTTATACCCGAGTTTGATAATCGATAGAGCAAGTACGCGTTATTTATAATGGCTTCGAGTCACTTGGCTCAGAAAACCGTGACCAAATCGGTATCATCGTCAAACGGGTCCAGCCAAATGACTCTTTCATACGGGTATATTGATTGGACGAGAAGTGTGACACTTGGATACCATTGTGTATTTGTATGAGGGATCAATTACAAGCGCCTCCGAGTCCATCCGTGTCGATGGCTTTTATTGGACGAGAGATGTATTGAGAATTAGACCATAATGATTTGATTGGACGTGAGGTGTTTGTATGTTTACAAGGGGAGTCTCTCAGTGTCGAAGATTTGATTAGACAAGAGCCGTGCTGGCCGGGCGGCGATGTTATTTACTGTAACAAACATTTGATATCTTGACGGAGTAAAGCGTATAGTATACACAATGCACATTGTACAGCAATACATGTATGTTTGGCCAAATGTTTGTTACGGTTAAAGGGACACTAAGAGATGTGTTGGAGGCTGCGCCCTCAATTATAATAAAAACTGGGATTAGTATATTTTTATAATTGTATATGTATGATCTTACACCTATAGGATTAAGAAAAATCAGCCCTCTTTGTACAAGAAAATGTCGATTCAAAAATGCTCGTACAGCCGCGACGAGCATTTTACGTCCGACAGTATCCCCCTGCAGTACGCGTGATACATAACGCGAACCATATTTGCATAGAGGGCGTTTTTCAATAAATAGCGATGATATTGTTTTAATCAAGTTTTGTAGTGTGTTTTTGTTAGTAGAAAGAACAATAATGGTAATTTTTAATGTTCATCTTGAATTCTGAAGTAAATTTTTAAACATTTAAAATGTTCAACACCACTTAATGTCCCTTTAATAAATTCGCGACCGGGCGAGCTGTCGCTTGGGTTTTAATAATTCATTCATTCTTCATCTGAGCTGGCTGACCTACTGTGATATTGAGAGATCGGATATTTTTGCGTGAATTTTGAAAGTTGATAGTTCTTGTACATGTATACGACTAGTTGAGATATAACTCTAATAATTCATATATCATCCCCTGGATTTCATCGCCATTGAATAATTGTGTCATTGTACTTTTTGTAAACTTTTGAAGCGGATTTATGTGAGCCTTGTCTTCTTTGTACTATATGATGGCATAATAAATCAGGAAAGGTCTCACCTTTCCTGCATAAGGGAGTGTTCAGAAATACTTTGGTGGGGGGGGGGGGGGGGGGGGGGGGGCGTCTAAAAAGTTTCAAGTTGAAAAAAGGGGGGACCAAAAAGTTTTGGGTACTCAAGAGGGGGGTCAAAAAAGTTTGGCCAACAGTGGCGTCGCCAGAGGGGGGGGGGGGGGGGGGCGAGGGGGATCCCCCAATATTGACGTCGTGTCGGTTGAGATTGGCACTGTCGGTTCATTTGACCACAGTAATCATGGAATTATGATGGTCAAAAGTACACAGATGGAAATTTTTCATAATTTTCATTTCGCATAATGTGTCCCCAAAATGCAACATTCTTTGCTACAAGCTTGTTTGGAGCCAAAATGTATCTCGATCGTTCCAATAGTAGGTGTAAAGTTGAAAATGTTTGCGCGCATTTCGTGACTCACAAAAGTCTTGTCGGTTCATTATTATTTCTCGCCCCCAATATGAATAACCTAGCTACGCCACTGCTGGCCAAATCAATAGATTTAAACAAAACTTAAATCCAAGTTTCTTTTATGTGTAGGCAGACATTGAAAATAGATACAGTATACAATTGGTTTGATCAGTCTGTGATATCTTTATTATCAATGAACACCAGATAAAACAAATATGAACTCTTTGTAACACGTTATAAAACTATGTGTCAATTGTGTCTAGGGAAAATGAACCTGAGGGGGGTCAACAAAGTTTTTCACCTTGTAAAGGGGGTCAACAAAGTTTTTACTATTTCAGACACCCAAAAATGCAAGTTGGCCAACACCCCCCCACCAAAGTATTTCTGAACACTCCCTAAATAAACCATCTTCCAACAAAAAATTATCGCATGCAAGTGGGCGACCTGTGAATTTAAAAAGCACCAATTATGGTGAAGAAAAGGCTTTTCCATGGCTGTTCCCTTACGGTAACAATGGTATCTCTCCAGCAACATGTAACAGAGCTCTTCCAATAACTGATTTACAGTATTACCAAAGCCGGCTATACAATAGTGACAGTAGGTGGCGGAAGGACATAACATTTCTTATGTCAGCAATAAACAATGTAGAATGGACACAATTACTGAATATTGTGAATGTTTACACGCGTATGCATAAAAGTGTCAATCATGATAATGATACTTCTTCAGTGACGGATCCAGGATCAAAATTTACTGGGGGGGGGGGGCTGACCAAGGTTTTTTAATTGGTACCCCAAAAATGGCGTTAAACCCCCAATTTTTGTTTGCCGTCAGCTCGTGTGTGTGGGGGGGGGGGGGGGGGGTCGGTGGGGGGGGGGGGGTGGGGGGGGGTTAGAGACGTGGTCGTCCCAAAACCGGCAACAAATATCGCATGGTACATGTCGTAAATGTACCGACGGAACCTACCTATGCCTCTGAAAAGGTTAAGTGGTACACAAAAAAGGTATATTGTCAAATTTTACGGGGGGGGGGGGGGGGGGGCGCTCGCCTACTCCGCCCCTGTATCCGCCACTGTTCTTTACAACCAATATCTGCAGTAGATCTTGTTAACTTGTCAAGAAATCCAGATATGCTATAAGTAATTCATACATGTTCACAGAAGAAATACGTGAGACTGCTGCATATTGGAAAGACACATTATAGAACCTATGTTCTTATCTTCCTAACACTGCACTGTAACCAGTGGCGTATCTCGGTGGGGGGGGGGGGGGGGGGTTGCCCGAACAGTAGCTACTCGAGTAAAAGAAATTCAACATTTCGGATTATCATCTGTGATCCTTTCTGCGCATGTCTGAAAACGGGAAAATACTGGCATTGAACTATCTAATTAGCTCGTCTATTAGAGGCGCAATTACCACGCTTTTTCAGTTGAAGAGGGACGCGAGTGTAAAATTATTATTGAACTATCTAATCAGGCGAGGGACCGAAAATTAGTATAGATAACTGTTTAAAACCCGGAGGATTAACCATTATTTGTTGGATGTGATGTTTTTCGCGGTCTCGCGTTTAAGAAGCAAAAGTCAACAAATTAGAAGCCATAAATTATTGTTAACCCTAACCAGTAAAGCTAGTTTTTTGTGCGTATCGGGGGGAGGGGGGAAAAAGTGCTATTTTTTTGACCCGAAAAATCACCCAGCAACCCCCGGGATTCGATCGCGGGACCATCCGCACCCAAGTCTGTCCCTCTATCAACTGAGCTAACTCCCTAGCGGCTATGCGGCCACAAACTCCGTGGCCACATATGCCTGCGGAAGGTGACGTCATCGCGGCAATGCAGCAGCACGTGCCTGGAGATAGTTTCTGGCAGTGAGATTTAGTGAGATTCAGTGCGGTTAGGGTAAAATGCACTTTTTAGGTGCTTTTGACGAAAACCCATTCCTTTGTTTCTTAAGAATTAGTAACCCTTGGCCTCCACATTTATCGCCCAAAGATAGAGTATTTACTGACAGAATAATTGGGCTAACTGATAGTCAATTCCCAGCAAGATGAAATCCAAGAAATACCCTGTGTGATTTCAATAGGTCTTTTCACAGAGTTCCCCAAGACTTTAGTATAGTAACACCTTACATGCTGCTATTACTAGTTTTACCATGTACGAAACAGATTTTTCAGAAACTTTTCCTTACACTAGGCATATTTGTACTTATTTAAATGCATTTCCTATGGTGATTCCACATTATGTGACACTCTTTGTAACATTTTGTGAAATTTTACAACTGTCATGACAGATTATGACATGTCATAATCTGTAGACCAACCTGCTGCATGGAAAGTGTTAACACCTGTCATCGACTGCGTTACTGCGATTAGATCACGAAATTCACTTAACACTGTCATTAGATTTGACCTGTTGACACTGACACTAACAGTACTGGATATATCAGGGGTGGGGTGTTTTAAGAAATATGTACCTGGCAGACTACCAAAATATTTAATAACATTTTTCGTGTGATTTAATTTTCGGGCAATTCAATTTTAAGAGAGAGGTACAGCTCAACATATTTAATAACATTTTTCGTCTGCTTAAATTTGGGGCAATTCAATTTTCGCGTAATTAAATCTTCGTGTGATTAAACAATTAACTGGTTTTATGGGTGGGTGTGTGTGTGGGGGGTATAGGGGTACAGGGTAGGGGTGCCAAAAATGTTAATAAAATATAATACATGTACTTCAATAAATAAATGTTGTACTTTTCGTGTGATTACATTTTTGTGTGATTAAATTTTTTCGCAGGATTAAAATTTTCGGGCAATTACATTTTCACGCGATTACCTGTTCGCGTGATGAAACAATTGGCAGATTTTATGAGGGGATATTGGGGGTGTAATAAGAGATAGGTACTGGACAGGGCTACCAAAATATCTAATATATTTAATAACATTTTTCGTGTGATTTAATTTTCGGGCAATTCAATTTTCGCGCAATTAAATCTTCACTTGTTGAAACAATGAGCAGGTTTTATGGAGGGGGGGGGGGGTAATCGGGGTGTTACTTTATTTTCACTTTACTTTATTTTCACTTTATTTTCACTTAAAGGTAGATGTTCCGATTGCTGGCACGATTTTCAACTTGATGTTTTCTATTTTACAAAGGTCATCCTTGAAATTGGCACATTCCAAAGTTTGAGTTGCATAACTCCAATGGTTCAATTTTTAGAAGCGCAATGTCACAAAACATTTGTGCCCAAAGTCCTACACAAACTGGTTGGTGTTAACCACCTTTGGCAGTAATTCATCACATTTTCGCCTATCATCTCTAAATGGAACATTTCTGACCTCTAAGATTTGACAGACATAATGAGAAAAATATGGGATTCTTCTGATATAAAAATATCTTGATGTGAAAAAAAAAAATCATAGCCACAAAAAAGTGATCGGAACATACACTTTTTAACTTTATTATCACTTAACTTTATTTTCACTTTACCTTATTTTCACTTTACTTAACTTTTACTTTATTTTCACTTTATTTTATTTTCACTTTGATTTAGTATGGGTAACCTTTGTTTTTATTTGGAGAGAGTACTGAATGTCTACCAGTTACAAAGGCTAACAGTGTTTTGCCTCAATATACTATTAATTGAAGCTGTTTTTATTTACGAGTGACCCTTTATAATTATTGTTTCCGTGAGTACTCTCTCCAAATAAAAACAAAGGTCACCCATACTTAATCAACTAAATGAAAACAGTCTTTCACAAACATCAGTCCTACGACTGTTTTGAGACAAAGAGTCTCCAATACACACATTCAATTCATAGCATTATATTGTCTTGCAAGTAATGTTTATAGTGTGTTTATTCCAATCATGTACATCGCTTTATTTGTACCTATTTAAAACATCCTTGATAGATATTTGCTTCTGTGTTGTATGGTACTGTTTCTTTACTCACAATGCCTAAACCGCGTTGTCTTTTTAAAAGACAGTTCTTGTTTGGACTGTGCGAAATTTGTTGACCGTGCGAATTTGTTTGACTTACTTGACTTTATTACTGGTTCTGTGAACCAACCAAAAAACTAGATCCTAACCATGTACATATTATATTCAACACACTGGAACCATATCAAACAAAGTTTCCAGTCAGGCCTCACATTTCTTTGAATAGGTGTTAACAGAAGTTTGTGTCATTCAGTCATATTATAATAACATTATAATAAGCTTGGGACCTGAATAACTCTTTGTTTTATCAGGACATTTGTGTTAAGAAGGTTCCACTGTAACAGAGTAAATTTTCTAAGTTTGTAATTATTAAATAGTTTGTAATTAAATAACTGTTAACTATATCATTTATGTAACATTTTGTGTAGCAACCGTTCCTTAAAAATTATGACACTACTCTTGCTAAACCTGTTTCTTATTTGGACTGTGCGAAATTTGTTGACCGTGCGAATTTGTTTGACTTAGGGAAGACATCAAAACTCGACCGCCCGTTGACCGCCGGTTACGGACGGTTCCGCCCGGTTCTTTCAGGTCAAATGTTTTACTGGTATATGAATATTCACGCATGCAACACTGAACAACCGCCAGCTGACTTAATGCTGTAACCAGACCAATTTACACTATCAATCTGTTACTTTGCGGTCATAATAGCTCTCTCTATAATCTTTCTATAAAAAAACCCATTCATATACTTTCGGTATTGATTTTAAAAAGTTACTTGAGCTATAAACAGATTGAAAGAGCCAACGAAAATCAATAGCTGTATTGTACTGGTTGTCAACTGAGACTTGAGAACCCATTAATTCAAGACTTTATTGCTCACGCGTGTGACGAGGCAGTATCAACCGGTCGTGTTCACCAGAGTGTAACTATTTGACCTCATTATGTGTGTATATTATAACAGACGACACGTTTTGTGAGAACCGGGCGGAACCGGCCGTAACCGGCGGTCAACGGGCGGTCGAGTTTTGACGTGATCCCTTACTTGACTTTATTACTGGTTCTGTGAACCAACCTAGATCTAAAACTAGATCCTAACCATGTACATATTATATTCAACACACTGGAACCATATCAAACAAAGTTTCCAGCCAGGCCTCACATTTCTTTGAATAGGTGTTAACAGAAGTTTGTGTCATTCAGTCATATTATAATAACATTATAATAAGCTTGGGACCTGAATAACACTTTGTTTTATCAGGACATTTGTGTTAAGAAGGTTCCACTGTAACAGAGTAAATTTTCCAAGTTTGTAATTATTAAATAGTTTGTAATTAAATAACTGTTAACTGTATCATTTATGTAACATTTTGTGTAGCAACCGTTCCTTAAAAATTATGACACTACTCTTGCCAAACCTGTTTGTTGTCTGCATGAAGAGTATGACCAAGTTTCAATAATGCCTGTAACTTTGATATAACTACATTCGTGAAGGGTTCTAAACTATATATCATTATACATGTTATACTATAATACACAATGCTAAGTTTGACAGAGGAGTTAATGAAAGTTTCGAACATGTTGTTGTGACGCTAAATTTATATTGATATTATTATATATTTTCATATCTAGAATTCAGGCCATGATTGACTTGAAATGGCAACACCGTACTTCCGTATTCTGAATCCCATTCAGTCTACGCGCCTATATCTCTGACCAATTCAAGTCTTCGTGCCACGCTGACAACACCTCATGATAAGTTTAGGCCATATAGTTTTCAATTCACACAACAGGACTAGTGAGCTCTGAATTACAGAAGCTCACGATTGATGCGTGTCATGTCATTTCTTTAGGATAGTCTGGATGCTGGGTGCTGTGTTCGTTTATAATATGAGTAAGTGAACTATTTATGATGAATTAATAAAATGTATATATAAATAACTTGGAAGCTATATCCGTTATATTTATTCTGTGTGTTTTGATCCCCTCTCCGCCATGCGAGTATTTCCCCTAAAACCACGTCCCAATATCTGGTGGAGAATTCGTTCGTTTTGATATTTTTATGTCAATGTTTATATTATTCCGGTCAATTTACCAGCCCCCTTCATTTTGAATAATTAGGACTGTAGCTACAAAGTTGTATATGTATTTTGTTGTTCATCGCATCCAGTGTCGACGACTATAACTCAGCGTGGTGAGACGGTTTGAATTCAGGTAGCATTTTGTTGGTATGCACTGCTGAAATTTAATTATATGTCTATTGAAATTTGTTTTATAGACCCAGAAAGGTCTATTAAAATTGTGTTTAAAATAGTATACACGAAATACATGTAGTATGGCCTATCAATATTTAGGTCTTATTTACGCTGGCAATAATGGGCGCGTTCTACATGTTCAACGTGGCAAGTCGATAAAGTCTTTTATATAATTGTTCCGATTTACAAGTCTCTGATAATCTGGTTCAAAAGTGCATGACCACGGTCTGATATCCATTGATAAACAATTTTAATCCGAGATTGAAATTCTCGAGCGCGGTAAAATTCTATTGTGTAGATTTTATAAGCTCTTCTACTGGACAGGTGCGTTTCAGACAGACAATTTCTTCGGATGAAATAAATCTTGTTTATTTTTGAATGGACTGATTTCTAAATCAAGATACATAATATTGATACACTGCACTGCAATTGAATAAATATTTTATAAATTCAGCTGTAACTTGGGACTTTATTCATTTAATTTGATGTCAACTTTAAATTGTTGACTTGGATTTCATTGAGCTTTTAATTTTTTTTCTTCTCATTGGTGAATTTAAACTTCATCAATTAAGTTCATTGTTAGTCTATTAATTAAATTTAATCATCAATCATAATCAATAAATTTTAATTGATAATCTTAATCAAGTTTAATAATTAATAAACTTGGTTCATGTTCAGATTTTTCAAATTTTGATTGAATTTGAACTTGAATTTTGATCTTGAACTTGAGATTGACTAATTTTTGTTGTTGATTAAATTCCGAATTCTCTTTGGAATTAGCTTGTGATTTTGACATAGATTGTTAAAAAGGCAATGAGCGATAGCGATAGCGATAGTGATAGTGATAGTAAGTCTGTTATATCACTTAATAGTATAGAGGAGGTTGAACTTGACGTAGCAAATATGGCTAAATATGATATGCATAATTGCGATATTAAATATTCTGGTAATCCAGATGATGACGTAGATAACTTCATTAGTAGATTTGAGACGTATGCTGAGCTGAGAGATTATACCGCGCCAAAATCTATACTTGCCTTACAAACAAAAGTTTATGGAAATGCTCGCGTCTATTTGGATTCAATTCCTGATGCAGATAAGAATACCATAGCCAAGATTAAAGATTTACTTAAAAGTAATTTCGAAGGTTCATCTTGGAAATGGAGCGTCGAATCTAAGCTGTTGTCGCGTAAGCAATTGACATCAGAAACACTTGACGACTATGCTTGTGAAATAATAAGATGGTGCAAGCAGATTGGTAAATCTGAAGCAGAAAAATTATCTATTTTTGTTCGTGGTCTTTTGCCTTCTGTCAGAGCGTTTGTGTTTTCAAAAGAACCTGAATCATTTAAACAAGCACTAGACGCCGCGAGATTGGGAATATCAGTACAGCAAACGGCAAATGACTCGCTATTCGCACCCGCACAATCACAAAATACTGAGCCCCAGGTAAATAGCATTCATTCTGTTCTGGACACACTGACGGGAGTCGTGTCTAATATAGCCACCAGAATGGAGAAATTAGAACACGACAAACATGTCTCTTTTTCTTCCCCGCTAGATCGTACTTACAATTCAGATCGTATAAGTAGTTCCTCTCAACCTAGGCACCAACCTAGTCAAACTTGGAATCAACCAAGGCAGTCACAGGCCCCCTATAGATCGTACAGAAAATTAGTATGCAATAGGTGTGGTCGTGTGGGACATGGGTGGAGAAAATGCTATGCCAAATTTGACGTAAATAGGAATCCTTTAAACTAATAAACCCATCTGCTAGACAGAAAAAGAAACATGTTCCACGACATGTAGATGGGTTAAGGTTTCAAAGATTTGAACATGTAAGAGGTGTATACCGAAATGGCAATGCAAACCGTGTACCTCTTGATTTGAACAGACAGACATTTGGACAAAAATCGAATTCCAGTTTTTCACAAGCGCATATTGAGATTAATTTGTCTAAGTTGAATACCATAGCAGCATTTGTTAATGGTAACCCTGTTCAATGTTTGATTGATACAGGTGCTTCTGTCAACATTATTGATCACGATTGGTTTCATGCTAATCTTTCCAATTTGCGTTTTTCTATAGAAAAATCACGTGTAGCTGAAGCACGCGCATCAAATGGTAGTAGTTTGGAAATTACTGGATTCATAGTTTTGTCCATATCTGTCAATGGCACACAATTTCCTGTACCTATGAATATTGCTCGTAACTTAAGTACACGTATCATACTTGGGTCTCAGTTTTTAAACAGGCACTGCGCAAGAATAGATTGTGAATCTCGTACACTAAGACTTGCTAAGGAGAGTAAAATACTTGTCATTGAGAAACAGGAAATTCCTGCTCACACTCAGTCTGTTGTGTGCGCAAGACTGTCAAATAAATTGCCATTCAATACAATTGGTCTCTCTCATGGAGGCAGGCGTGTCTCTGCATTAGGTGTATTGATCGCGAATACTGCTTCTAGTGTACAGAATAACTGTATTCATTTATTAGTTATGAATACTACTGAGGAACCAATAACTTTGTACCCTCGTACTAAATTGGGCATTTTTTCTCTCGTTGACCCGCATAGGATTCACTCCTTCCCCGATCTTGAGAAAAACAATGTTAACAATGTTAATATAAGGCAAGCATCCGCGGTAGCTAGCGATGTAAACAGTAAACTAGATTCAGTAAAGGAAGTCCTTTCAAAAGTGAATTTAAATACTGATCACATGTCAGGTACTGAAGCATCTGAAATCAATGGTTTACTCACTGAATATATTGATATATTTCAAGTAAAAGGGGGTCCTACTGGTAATTACTCCCGTGTTAAACATGCTATTAACACTGGTGATCACCCTCCTATTAGATCTAGACCGTATAGGCAAGCTCCTCACATTCAAGCCGAAGTACGTAGACAAGTCCACGAAATGTTAGAACAAGACATTATAAAGGAGTCAGCAAGTCCTTGGTCCTTTCCAGTATGCATGACACCTAAAGCTGGTGACCCAAATACTTATAGATTTGCAATTGATTTTAGAGCCTTGAATAAGATTTGTGCACGCGATAACTTTCCATTACCTAACATAAACGATGCTTTAGATAGTTTAGGTGCAGCTAAACCAAATTTCATTACAACTCTTGATCTTGCGGCTGGATATTGGCAAATAGGCTTGGAAGAAAGTTCCAAATCTAAAACTGCATTCATCACTCAAGATGGCCTATATGAATTCCAAAGAATGCCATTTGGTTTACATAACGCCCCAGCCACTTTCCAACGAGCTATGCAAGAGAAGTTTTGAGAGGTTTGAATTGGAAATTCGTTCTCTGTTACTTAGATGACATAATTATATTCAGTAGTTCTTACTCCGAACACATGGACCATTTAAGGCAAGTTTTCGATAGGTTGCGCGCAGCTGGTCTTATTAAATTACAACCTAAGAAATGTACTTTTGGTCAAACTGAGGTCAAATATTTAGGTCACGTAGTGAACAAAGATGGTGTAGCAACAGATCCAGCAAAATTGAAAATTGTCCAAGATTATCCAACTCCTGCCAAAGTAACCGAAGTCAAATCTTTTCTTGGATTTGTGGGATATTATCGAAAGTTCATAAAGGACTTTTGCAAAATTGCTGAACCACTAACCAATTTAACTAGAAAAGATGTATCTTTTGTTTGGGATCAAAGTTGTCAAGAAGCATTCAAAACGCTCAAACGAAAATTGTTAGAGCTACCAATTCTAGCATATCCAAATTTCGATGGCACAGAATTCATATTGCAAACCGATGCTAGTCGTACTGGTTTAGGTTTTATTTTGGCCCAAAAGCAGGATGGCAAAGAACGTGTGATATCCTATGGTGGAAGAGCATTACATGATGCGGAAAGAAATTACACTGTTACAGAAATTGAAGCTTTGGCAGTTGTCGAGGGAATCAAGAAATATGCTCCATATTTGCAACATAGTATCAAATTCACTGTTGTAACTGATCATTGCGCTTTGAAATGGCTCTTTGGTATAAACAAAAATACCGGAAGTCGATTAGCGCGATGGGCACTTAAACTGCAGTCATATAAGTTTGATGTAATTCACATTCGTGGACGCCATAATGGTAACGCTGATGCATTAAGTAGAATAGATTATGACAGAATGGATATTTGTGCTGATTGCAATCATTCTCATTCCAAAGTCACTGATGCTGTAGAAGTTAATAAGGTAGCCTGGGTAAAGTCGGGATTAGACGAGATGGTGAGCGACATCATACAAAATCCTAGTAATGATGTGAACTCTCGTCCTACAGTAAACGTGGTTAGAAATCTTCGATTTCAAAAAGGGAAACGTGTTGAGAATGACAAAGATTCAGTCAAGCCAAATATTTAAAACTTTCCAAATGAGCTCAACTTAGACAAATTCAAACAAGTTTTGTTGACGGATATATTTGCGGGATCAATGTTGCAATATCTGGAAAACGATGAATTGCCAGATAATGCTGTTAAGGCTAGGAATGTAGTTTTACAGGCTGATCAGTACTATGCACACGAAGGGTTGTTGTATCACATTTGGCATACTCCTGCTAAAGGGCACATGCCTGAAAGAAATGTCCATCGTTTGTATATACCCGTGCAATTAATTGATACAGTTCTAAATAACTGTCATGATCACGTGTTAGCCGCACATTTTGGATTTCAGCGAACCTACAATAGAATCCGTCAACGTTACTTTTGGAAATGCATGTATCGTGACGTAGACAACTGGGTCCGTTCATGTATTTCTTGCTCTCAACGAAAGACTCATAGACATAAAGTACTAGCCCCAATGGTAACTATGAAAGTGCCAGGCGCTTTCGAACGAGTAAGTGTTGACATTTTAGGTCCTTTACCTATTACCACTTCAGGTAATCGCTATGTACTCTGTTTTTCAGATCATTGTACTAGATGGCCAATTTTGGTACCATTGAAAGTTACTGATGCGTCAACCATTGCTCGCGCATTCTTTGATTATGTAATTTGTGAACATGGTTGTCCTCAAACCTTGTTGAGCGACAGAGGTCAAAATTTCCTCTCCAAGATTGTATTGGAAGTTTGTCGTATTATGCGCACTCACAAACTGAATACAAGTTCATATCATCCACAATGCAATGCAATTCAGGAACGTTTTAATGCAGTAATTCTGGATACCATTTCACATTATGTCAATGAATACCAAAGCGATTGGGATAAGTACATAACAGCTATACAATTTGCCTATAGAACAACTCCCGCTGAAAATTCAGTCGGATTTAGTCCCTTCTTCTTGTTGTATGGTAGAGAGGCAAGACTTCCGATAGACGTTACACTCCTAGCACAATGCAAATATCCAGATAAGACACTTCGTGAGCACATTCACAATCTGGTATCACAACTCGAAGTATTTAGGGACATTTCAAAACGTCATGCTGAACGTAATCAAGCCAAAATGAAAGAGCGTTTTGATGATCGTGCGCAAGATGTTCCATATCAAGTTGGTGATTCAGTTTGGATTTATATACCTGCATTGCAACAAGGATTGTCACGTAAACTCTCAAAGTTCTGGGCGGGACTCTTTCTACTAGTCGAACAGACTGGTCCTGTAAATTTCAAGGTGCGAAATCTTGAAAACAACAAATTGGTAACATCTACTGTACATGTTAACCGTATGAAATTTGCATATAATAGATTTGTCCGTCCAAGCAATGATACTCCCCCTGTGGATCCTGAAAATAGAGATCCAATTCCAGGATTAGTTCTAGACGATTGTCCTGATGATATATTTGAACAACTTTTGGCTACCCACGAGTCTGACAAGAATCAGATTCCAATTATTCCAGGTTTGCCTCCTATTCAAGATGAAACTCCAGAATATGTGATAGAGCGTATTCTCAGGGGACGTTTTAAAAATAAACGTCTTGAGTATTTGATAAAATGGCGGGGCTTCCCAAATTCAAGAAATACTTGGGAACCAGAGACTAACCTAAACGCGGCCGCTTTAGAATCTCTGAAAGCTAACCCAGTCAAAATTACTGGCAAGATGTAAAGCCAGCGGGCAAGAATCATTGCAGGAACAGAGTCTGAAACAGCAAATAAATTAAAAGTGTACAAGTATAGAGAACACAGAGGAAGTATATGAATAAAATTTATAGTCCGTAGGCTGAGATATGTCATGATATGAGTATTACAATTCTTATGACACAAAATGTGTTATTTTGATAAAATTGTTGAATGAGAGCAATTTGTAATTTGGGCAACATTGCCTGAAAGTGTGTGTTCACTTTCGTTAATTTGTATATAGAAATGATTGTTGCAAAGAATTGCACACAATGATATTCTTCATGTAGAAAGTTTGAATTTATATAGTTGAGCAAAAAATGCGGAAATGCAGTATGATCAAATAAGTGTTATATTTATTTGTATCTTTTCGGAAGAGGCATATGTTGTGAGGTTTTCTGGCAACATTAGTCTCACATGAATAGACGCAAACAAAAGAAAGTTAATGTAAATTACTAAATATTTCAGTAGTGCTACCTTTGTCTTGTTTTGTCTGTCTTGTATTGTCTTGTTGTGTACACATAATATATAGTCACCATTGATGACTATTTAATTTTAAAGGGTAACAAAAACGTGATTTCTTTGAAATAAGAAAAATATGTTTCCGTATGAAACATCGAAATTGGAAGGAAATTTTCCAATTCTTTTGCGCTTCAACTTTTGCTGAAACCTTTAGACCGCACACGTTAATCGGAGGATTATGTATGAGAGTGTGTGTGTTTGTGTTAGGCCATTTAAGGGATCGATCCCGTATGCGTGTTTGTTCAACAAAAAAAATCCCTCTTTACCGTGTGAGCGTAATCACTTGGAATTTAATCGCGTGAATTCCGGGTTAATACGGTCGCAGGTTTCCACAGGTTTGGCGTCGCAGAAGATTAATAATAAATTTATATTCAAGGCCACTCGTTTAAAAATAAAATAACATTCTCTGAGAGTTAAAATTATACAACCTGATATTAGATACCGTCAATTTGGCAGACGGAAACATGGATAAAGCACATGTTAAATTTTGTGACGAAATAAATAATTCGTTTCTATATATGATAAAGATATCAGTTTCTTTTATAAATATTTCACCCAGCATTCTTTAAGTTAAATTGTCAGGTGTCAATTTTGTTAGGAAGGGCGTATGTTGTGACGCTAAATTTATATTGATATTATTATATATTTTCATATCTAGAATTCAGGCCATGATTGACTTGAAATGGCAACACCGTACTTCCGTATTCTGAATCCCATTCAGTCTACGCGCCTATATCTCTGACCAATTCAAGTCTTCGTGCCACGCTGACAACACCTCATGATAAGTTTAGGCCATATAGTTTTCAATTCACACAACAGGACTAGTGAGCTCTGAATTACAGAAGCTCACGATTGATGCGTGTCATGTCATTTCTTTAGGATAGTCTGGATGCTGGGTGCTGTGTTCGTTTATAATATGAGTAAGTGAACTATTTATGATGAATTAATAAAATGTATATATAAATAACTTGGAAGCTATATCCGTTATATTTATTCTGTGTGTTTTGATCCCCTCTCCGCCATGCGAGTATTTTCCCTAAAACCACGTCACATAAAACTCAATTCTACGCAAATAGTTGTAACCATACATTGATTCAGTTGATTGTACGCAACATTTATGGTCCCTCCCGAACTTCTATTTGTACATGTCATTCATTACTACTCCCATCGTGTACATACAGGGTGTCCCAAAAGTCTATGCAAGACTTTGAAGCTTTGTATTTAACAAAATATAAGTCGTATTGAAAATATGAATACATATTTAGAAAGAGGAGATGTGGGAAATAATTTTGATAACAAACATTGGTGTAACATCTGTTTGTAATGCCACCCTTAGAAGTAAAATATGTATTACTGCAAAAATGTAATTTTATACTTCGGAGGAATAAAGTTCATAAATCCATACCTATTGAGATTAACAAGACGGGTAGAGTTGGTTACACGAAAAGTGATCCGTCAATTGTAATATTTACAATTTTACATTACAGTGATTTTCGATTTTATAGTGAAATCTAGTTTAAATGTTTTCCATTTGTACAGAGACGTGTGCTAATGCAAAAAACACAGACCTAAACAAATTGAATAACGTAACAGAAAAGTGAACACACACACATCACACAGCGAATAGATCTCTTTGGACTTTTGGCTACTGCGCTGCATGTCTTATGACATCAATGTGACTTGTTGATCTACCAGTCTTTTTTCTACCACACCGAGACAAATCATGCACAGTTCCTGTGTTCAAAAATGTATCCACCAACTTAAGAATGGATATTCTTCCTGGTGCGCGTTTCACTTTAAAATGTTTTCTGAACTTTTATTGAGTAAGTTGAACTGAATTTGTTTCAGCGTAGAACCATACAATTTGTATTCGCTTATCTATGCTGTAAACCATCTTGAATGAAGACTTTTGCTGTGCAATGTTGTCTACTACGCCTATTTATGTTGTGAGTGACCGAGTTTGGTAATAACATTAATGTTGCAAGGTAAGCATGTGAACTGAGACTAATGCGCAACGTTGCTTTCATACCGTTAATGTATGCGCACCTGTTTTAGCAACAATGTGTGGTAGTTGGTATGGGTGGGTCTCACACGGCCAAAAACTTTCAACCAGTTTTATAATGTTGTGGGTTCACCAATAGGGTTGTGTTTGGTATCAAAATAATTTCCCAAATCTCGTCTATCAAAACATGGTTAAATTTATACCATATGATTTATATTTTATGAGATATGACTCTTCAAAAACGTGCATAGACTTTTGGGACACCCTGTACATTACAATTGTATCTAATAAACTTACAAAACAAAGAAACCGTTTTATGGCTTCTTATGTAACTTTTTTTTTTTGGGGGTGGGGGGGGGGGGGAAGGCGAAGCCACCCTTATAGCATCAGATTGCAAAAAATTACACATTTAGGTCTTTCTAGACATAAGTGGGGGCAGCCATGTTTGTAAATTACATACCTATGCAGTTTATTTTAACAGTCCTGCAGTCTGTGATGGAGTCAAAGCTATATTTGTTTAGTTGATGCATAGACTGACTGTTGATGATTCATTCAGAGAGATGTTTATAGACTCCCCACAGAGAGACATAATAGCTTATCTTGTTTGACTAATAGGAGAAACCTCCCAATACGCGGATTTAGGGTTTCCCTAGTGTTGGGCGGTATCGCGCTGATGTTGGTACGCCCTACTTTCTGGTTTTACGCTGTGGGATTGCATTGAAATACGCTTTTAACCAGCTAATAACGCTGATGAAAACAAACAAAACTACGCCGTATTCGATAGTTTTAACGAAAAATAATAATTGTTTTACATTAGTCAACAGTTTACCTCCATATTTTAGGACTTCAAACTCTCCAATAGGCTTGCACCTTGCCAGAAAAAGACCCACATTTTGCCGTGCCCAATAGCTCTAAATATGCGTATTAGGCCATACTAGTCTGGCGTGTTTGCAACCAAGAGTTATTATAGTATTAACTCCTTGGTTTGACCGTATTTGCGGTAACTTTGTTTAGGCCTAGGATAGGCTAGAGAGCCACTCAAATCTGCTTATTTGATTTAAAAGGCCGAAATTCGGAGGAAAGACAGTTTGAAAAATGGTGTTTTTTTGCGTTTTAGCATGCAATTTACTCTGCAAATTTATAATATAAGCCTATTGCGGTACAATAATTGTGTATATGTATACAAACAACAACTATGTAATATATACAGTGGCGTGCACAGGAGTGGGAGGGGGGGGGGGGGGGCGGGGGGGACACCTGACCATAAATGAAATTCCCCCGACTCAGATTCTTCTCGATTCCCCCGACGTACCAAACAAAAAATAGTAAAAGGTAGCCCCATTTATTTTTGCAGTCACCTCGTGAATTTCACGTAAGTGGTGGGGGTGGGGGAGGGGTCAACATTTGTTCACACGGTCAAAACAAATCGCACAGTCCAAAAAACAGCACAGTCAACAACTAATGCCCAATCCTCCGGGTTTTCATAAGTTCTCTATAACATGTTTCTTTATTTAGCCGACTGCTGCATAAATTTGTGTCGACCACATGCACAGATTTGCCGACTATTTGACTATTTGAAAAGAAAAGTTTAAGGGGGGGGGGGGGGGTTACAAAAATGAAATTGATACCATCCAAGCGGTGCGCACAGCACCGCCTTCCGAGCTCGGACAGGGGGTTCACGGTCTGAGGGATGATGTGCCCCCCTCCCCGCAGGCTCAGAAGTAGATAAAATTTAAAATTCAATTTTGGAACTCATTTGGTGCGATCTGGTGTATAATACTTTGGACAATATTTTGACCTCTTCATTTCCAATAAAATATTTGTTTTTTATCAATGCACGAAAGAAGTTGAGCATAATGATACTGATATATTATTGATTTAAGTATAGATTGGTTAAAAGCTCGAACAGGGGGGGGGGGGGGAGAGTCTGAGGGGGAAGAGTGCCCCCTCAGAATTGATTTTTTTTCTCCAATTTTTGAACCCATTTGGTGTGTACTTTTGACTAATATTTTATTGAAAAGCAATCACTTTATTTCCGATAAATATTGGCTTTTTATATAGGCCTATGCCAGAAAGAAGTTATACTAGTTACCTCCAAAATATCAGATTTCTCGTCAACGTACATACGCGTATGTATCCCGACCCGCCGTCCAATAAACTCCAAACGTTATCCCTCGCATGGCTCCCCGCCCGCCTTTTTGTACCGCCCCCTACCCTTTTCTTTTTTTTTCTTTTTCGTTTGTCCCCTCTTCTTCCTCACTCTCTTTCTTTTCCCCCTTTTTATTGGTGATGGTGGGTGGGGGGGGGGGGGGGGGGGGGGGGGCGTCGCCCCCCATGTATCCGCGCCGGCCTGCACAAACCCTCTAGCGACGCCCTGCACCCGACTGGCAGTAGTACTAGTTTCCCCCGACTGGCAGTAATGTCCCCGAATTCCCCCCCCCCCCCCCTCTAAAGAGATAAAGAAATAATAAACCCCGATATTTCACACAAAATTAATTATGTTCAGTCCCTTAAATAGATAATTAGACACAAAAAACAACGTAAATAAACCTCAAATACGTCATTTTAAGACTCTGATGAGCTTTTACATTGCCTCTAGATTTAGTCTGTTATATCCAGTCCCCACTGGCATGACTTGCTCGGTAAATTACATGACGCCTAGACTGCCGAATTCCGCAACTTTTCGGCTTTTTACGCGGAACTTTCAATGGATATTTCAACTTAATGTGCACTTTTTAATTCTGCCGATCCCCAAGGATAGTTTAGGTATACTATCTTTATTTTCAATTAAGACTTCTGTACTTTTGAGGGGTGCGTCGACCATGAAATCTTCTGAGTTCATTTTGACCGCTCGTCCCATTTTGCAATGCATTTTCCTATGGTAGCGTAAAACCAGAAGTCGGGCGTACCAACATCAGCGCGATACCGCCCAACACTAGGGAAACCCTAAATCCGCGTATTGCTGTGGGTTTGTCTAATAAGTGGTTAGACTGTGGTGTTTTGATTTGTTTTTTGGTTTGAATTATGGAAAATACATACACCATTTCCCTGGTATTTTGGTTTGCAACAGATGCTTCAGAAAATGGTTACAAAACATGCTTCTTTCTTTTGGATCGCCCCCATTCCATTTCAATGGAATTTTTATTGTATTTCTTGTTTGATGGCCAGTAAATGTGTACAACCTCTTAGAGTCTCAATTAGAAATTGCACCATAACAACTAGAGGATATTTACATGTTTCTAAATGACAACCCTGTGGTTACATCATGTTCTACCGAAACCAAATGAATTATGCAAAGCTCCAAACTGAGAAATAGCCCAAAACCTAATTAGGGGGAGTTTTTTTGAGATTTCTTGTAAATAATTAATTTCCAGAGTGTTTATAACATTAATGTGAAAGTTTCAGATTAAAAATTCAAAAAAAAAGAAAAAGATAAACTAATAATAATAATAATAATAATTTAAAAGTACATTGTAAGTACATCTTAAAAGGATGATATCTCAGTTTGGAGTTTTCATATAGACTAACTTGAATATGATATAACTCCGCTTTGGGAAGTCCGATTAAAAAAAAGAGTACCATTGTTAAGCGGAAGATCTCTACTACAATAATCAATTACAAATTCAATTTTGATATATTGCCTAATTGTGTGTGATTTCGGTAGACCTCGTCACATACACGGACAACTGCTGCAAATTTGTCTTACATACAATACAATACAATACAGAAAGCATTAATTGCGCCATTTCCAAAAGTCTCAGAGCGCTTACAAGATAAAACCTTAAAATTACAACTTAAACTACAAAATGTGAGTGTAACTTGAGCATAGTACGTACAATATATTGTAGCAATTACAAAATAGATTAGAAACAAAATATAAACAGAAAAACTGTTTAAGGGAACAAATGAGTTTTAAGAGCTTTTTTGAACACACTTGTAGATGATGATTCTAATACAGATAGGTAGCTTATTCCACTCTTTTGACGCGCAAACTGTGAAAGTTCTATCACCAGCTAGAACTCTATATAATAGTGATAGGGTATTGAAGACGTGGATAGTCATTAGAAGATCGGAGTGGTCTCTTTGGAACATATAATGATAAACAATTTGACAAGTATATTGGTCCTTGGTTATGAAGACATTTATAAACACACAGAAGTAATTTAAAGATGATCCTTTGGCGTATTGGAAGCCAATGTAGTGATTTTAAAAGTGGTCCAGGCGAATGTTTTCGGTCTTCATATTCATTACTTGATATCATGCCCAAATCTGCCAATACGTCCACTGTCTGCTCTTGTGCCAATCTATGATTACCCAATTACATGTCATTATTCTACCAACTGCTTTCCTAAAAAAAATATTAAAGTCTTTCATTTGTACTAGCACTTCCCTTTTAAAGGTTTTTTCTTCTTTCTATACCCACTTGCGTTGTAATATCAGAAATGTTGTCAACTACGGCATCCTTGATTTTTATAACCCCACCTTTCTTATCAATCTTAATGTAGCATTCAGAATACAATTATCAAAATTGTTGTCGTTAAAGTAGTTATTGTTTGTTGTTATATTGTCTATTGTAAACACCGTGGGTTGGTAAACTGCTTCATATTATCAGGGACAATCGATTGTCCCTGATATTATATAATATATATGATATTATAATATAATATTAAAATATGATATTATATACTTCAAAATGGAATGTGTTGAATTGAATAGTGGCAATACTTCTTGATAGTGGTTTATGGATAATCGGGTTAGGATTTCTATCTCTATAGAAACCAGATTATTAACGACATCTCTTATTATCACATCATATGTCGAGGGTTTAGTGCAGAAAGGGCCTATCTGCATTTCGGCCATTTGAGAAAATCGAGTTTAAAGATTTTACACTATTCTATTTTGCGGTGATCACAATTAATACACCATTAATTCCATTCAAATAACTAAATATGACAGCAAATATACTTTAAAAGAACATTCTGGTGTTTTCTTTGTGCTGGGCATAAGATGTTTTCAGTAACTGAAAAAAATAAATCAGTCAGTATGCAGATAGGCCCTTTATACGCACTAAGGTTTTCATACAAAATGTACTTACAAGTGCATGACGTGTTAGTGCAGAAAGGGCCTATCTGCACAATCCCTGCATAACGCTAAACATAAACGTACAGTGCAGATAGGCAAGGGCGTCATCCCGTTTTCAAAGTGGGGGGGGGGGGACACCAGGCGCAGAACCATAAAACGTTAGGGGGCGGCCCAAAAAACTGAAACTGATCAGGTATCATCCAAGCGGTGCGCAGCACCGCCCTCCGAGCTATGCTCGGACAGGTCAGGGGGGTGTCTTAGGGGGGATGTGCCCCCTCAGAAGTAGAAAAAAATTCAATTTTGAAACTCATTTGGTGCGATCTGGTGTATACTTTTGACCAAAGTTTTATCGAAAAGCCACCTCTTCATTTCCAATAAATATTTTGGTTTTTTTGTCAATGCAAGTTGAGCATATTTTCCTGATTTAAGTATAGATTGTTTAAAGCTCGAACAGGGGAAACTAATTTGCTATTGTGAAAAAAATGCTCAATACTAAAAAGGTACAGAAAACGTTTCTGAAGCCATCTTGCTCCAATTTAATAACAAAGTAGTAAAAATAATTCACGCTGAGCATGAAAAATTAGATATTGTAAAAAGAAATGTTTAGAAAAACGTTCCTGAATCCATCTTGTTAAGCTTGAATAAGAAATAACAATGAAACTAAAATGCGCGTAGCGCGCAAAAATTGGTTATTTTAACACTAAATGGTCCAGAAACCTGTTCATGAAGCCATCTTGGTAAGCTTGAATAAAAAACATCCAAACTAATTGGCGCGTAGCGCGCCAAAATTTGGGGTTTTTTTACACTGAAATGATCTTGAAAACGTTCCTGAAGCAATCTTGTTAAGCTTGAATAATAAAACATTGAAATAATTTGTGCATAGCGCGCAAAAAAATTGTTATTTAACACTAAAATAGTCCGGAAAAACGTTCATGAAGCCATTTTGTTTAAGCTTGAATAAACAATGAAACCAATTCGCTCGAAACGCGCGAAAATGGTCCACAAAACGTTCCTGAAACATATTTTATAAAGCCTGAATAAACATTGAAACCATTTCGCGAAATCGCGAAAAAATGCTATTTTAACACTAAAAAGCTCCAGAAAAATGTTCCCGAGCCATCATGTTTAAACTATCAGTGTCAGTTTTTAATCGAAAATGGTCAGAAAAACGTTCCTTAAGCCATCTTTTTATAACTTGAATAAAGAAACATTGCCAACTCGCACGAAGCGGGCAAAAATTGGTTTTTTCTCACTAAAATGGTCCAGAAAACGTTCCTGAAACCATGTTGTTAAGCTTGAATAATTAAACACTGAAACTAATCCGCACAAAAAATGGCTTCTTTTGAGGGGCATCATCATAACTCATCATCATCATCATAATTAGACACTTTCAGCCTCAGGGTTTCAAAAAAGTGGGGGGGGGGGGGGGGGACATCTGCTATTATGTCCCCCCCCCACTTTGAAAAGTGGGGGGGGGGGGGGGGGGGGGGGGGACGTGTCCCCCTGTCCCCCACCCATATGACGCCCCTGCAGATAGGCCCTTCATACACTTAACAAATTTGATAGATGCAGATAGGCCTAGCTTGTTTTGGTGGTTTCATTAATTTTCTTGTATTTTATTTCACTATGGTGCTGATGGAAAGTTCCTTGTGTTATAAGGATTATTTTGGTACCAAAATCTCATTTCGTCAAAAATGCAGATAGACCCTTTCTGCACTATGTGTGAACGGTATATTGAATAGATTTGTAATACGATTGGAAATTATAGTCCTTGAAACTTGGTATTATTAATTGTGTCATTCGTGGAAAAGGCTTTTCTAAGTTTTGTTGTGTCCATTTGTAAGCATGGCACAACACCCCTTTTCAGATACTATACAGGGTGTCCCTAAAAAGGGTGCACGTGTTTACCCAACTTGTTGACCATGAAGTTCTAACATTTAATGTAAGATGTTTACACATATTGAAAGAGTAACCGCCTGGCTTTCAGATCAGATGCTGGTTATTTCATCTGATTCGTATTTGTGATTTGTCATTCCTGAGATATGGACAATTAACTAGAGCTACCCAGAATCGATGTTGTTTCCACTTTTAATACAGTTTCAAAGGTTTACCCCTGTAAAGATACAAATTTTGACTTGTACGAGTGTCCTTCATGTGACCAGTGTTATGCAAAATAACATTTTGTATTAAGATTGAATAGGTTTAAATAACTTAGAATGAGTTCCTGTGTATCAAAGCAGAACTGGATATAAAGATGTTTGATACATGATTCAAACCAGTGCTTTTGACGAGGTTTCACAAAATGTTTAATGGGCCTACATTTCAAAACAAGACAGACGTCCATGACTGGGTACGGCCTCAATTTTCATTAGAAAAGAGGGTGGTCATGGTATTAAAATCGGGCATTAGTAATATAGTATTTAGTGAAATGGGTCGAAATGGGTCGAAACGAGTCGAAATGAGTCGAAATGAGTCGAAATGGGTCAGAATGGGATCGAAATAAGTCGAAATGAGGCGAAACGAATCAAAATATGTTTGCCATGCGCACAATCTTTGCTTATTTCTGTTGTAAAAGCAAAAAAAGAATATTTCGTAATTACTTCGTAACAAAAGAAATGCTAAACGAAGCTCGTAGGACGGTCTTGGCGATATCCAAACTACCGATGATTTTTGCATTTCAAAGGTCAAAGGTCAATTAAAGACCGCAATGGATTCATTTTGCCGCGAACCTAGAAGAAACTACTGTTACTGTACTCGATTCATCATCATCATTATCTCCACAACTGTGCAGAAACCTCGCACAGTGTTGAGGTGCATTCAGGTGCATTGCTGATCATTGCAGGATCCACTCACGAATCGCCACGGTTTCTGGAGCTTTTCCTTTCTCGCGCATTTGTCCATGCGAAATATCATTACGCGCGCACCAACTTTAGGATGCAACTGGAATTCGCTGGAATAACAACCCAGCTGCGCATTTTTTTGCTCAATATTGTCGAACTGGCGTTCACCGGGGGAAAATAAGTGCCCCCCCCCCCCCGGGAAAGAGCCAAGATACGCGACTGGTACATACGCCGGGCCCGACAATTATTTGTCTGAATCGGAAGTTCGAAACAGCGACGAGAAAAGATGAGTAAAAGTTGATTTAATCAAGGAGTTATCAAATTAAAGGGGCACTAAGAGATGTATTGGAGGCTGCGCCCTCAATTAGCCTATGATAAAAACTGGGATTAGTATATTTTTAAATTGTATTACATGTATGAACTTACATCTATAAGGATTAAGAAAAATCAGCCCTCTTTGTACAAGAAAACGTCGATAAAAATGCTCGTACAGCCGCGACGAGCATTTTACGTCCGACAGTATCCCACTGCAGTACGCGTGGATACATAACGCGAACCATATTGGCATAGAGGGCGTTTTTCAATAATAGCGATATTGTTTTAATCAAGTTTTGCTGTGTTTTTAGTTAGTAGAAACAACAATAATGGCAATTTTTAATGTTCATCTTGAATTCTGAGTAAATTAAAATTTTCCACCACTTATCTAGACAATGTTATATTTTCATCTCTTTGGTGATATATTTGAACATCACTCTCAAGTGTTTCGATTACCAGGGGTGCAAAAGTTGTTTCTTCCTCAGGAGCATGGTTCTTAGAATCAAGATTTCCTCAATCAAACCGGGACCATGGTAACATAAAATAATTCTGCATCACTTCAAAAGCAGGAATGTTTACATAATATTAGTTGTGTTGTCACATAAATCAACTTAATATCTACTCATTCAATGACAACGAAATGATTATCTCCCAGGAGGGTACATCATTGGAAACTGTGCGTTGTTGTCATTTCAGGCTTTCAAGTTTTCAAGTTTTCCATTTATCCGAATGACTATGCACACCTTTTTTTAGATTATTTGTTTGCAGAAAACATGCGATATTTATTCACTATACAGTGAATTTGACCACAATTATGCTACATTTGGCTTTGAACAAGCTTTTGAAATGATACCCTTGAAATATGCGCGCGTAGCGCGCAAGAAAAAACTAATTGTTTATCAAATTTGTGTCGATTCAACCGATTGCTCCTTAAAATTGGATGAGAAAAGAAGTAAAATGCCTTCAATTTAACCGGAATGGGTGCTGCTCAACCGAATGATAGCAGAGTCGTGGGGCCATGGACCCGATTCGTTAGCAGGTCCGGGTTTAGGTTTTTCGCTTACATCACAGTGTACATGTACTTTGTTTAACTTTCAACATTTTTGCATTATAAGGATTTCGTGTAAACGTGACTGTCAATTTGGTCTTGTCTTTCTTTTTGTCCATTTAGCAAAATATTATATCCTCAAATCTGAGATATTGGTCAGCTGCTGTTCTTTAGTCATCTCCATTCGTGTTACTTATTCCTTTTATGTTGATGATTCCATTTCCTCAAACTTTACTACTTTACAACTTGTTTGGTTTCTTTTAATACTGGTTCTTCTTTGTTCTTTGTATCTCATCGATCCAATATTATTTCCTCAAGGTTTCCAGGTCATCCTCAACAGCTCTTTCTTCAATTTTAGTGCTGCATTGATAAATTGAATTTCCTTTGGCTCAAAGGTCGGAACCCTCCTTGTATCCTCAGATATTCTCCGTTATTTCCACCTCACACTCGACTCGCATCTTTCCACTGTTTTTCATTGAATGCCTGTCCCGATGATAATTGTAAATTTCCTCAAATATGAGTTGCATCGTATTGTCCCTACATGTATCCCATGTTCAACTGGTTTATAATGTACTATTCGTCAGGCTTTTCCTCTCTTTTCATTTTCCCTTCTTTTTTCCCCTTTTCCTCTTTCTCTTTTCTCTCCTCTTTTTCTCTCTTCCCTCTTTTTCTCTTTCTTCTTTCTTCTCTTTTCCCTTTTTTAGGCACTGGCATGATTTCCTCAATTTTTACTGTTGCTTCCTGGGAGCGGTGCTCCCCGCTCCCGCACTATTTGCATCCCTGCATTTACACCAATATAAATACTAGTACCCCGTGACCTGTCATGTCTGACTGGGTTATTCTAGTAATGCGCCCGTACAGCGTGTCCCATAAAAGTTTGCAAGCTTACAACTATTAAAAAAGTAGGAAACATATAGTTTATATTTAGGGATATAAAACAAAATATACAAATTGGTTAAACTCTGTAAATAAAACAAAATATACAAATTGGTTAAACTCTGTAATTAATCCAATATAAACTTTTTGAAATACAAAGATTTTAATAGACCGATGTGTTGCAATTGCACATTGTTGTGATTTCGTCAATGTTTTGCCTTTAGCTATTAAATAAAATTATCTTGGTCATATACCAATAATACAACTTACAAGTTCATTGTTTATATACATAAACATTAACAATAGTCCGAGTTATTGTTAATGTCAAGTTCTTTCGGAGAATAAACCCGTGGGGGGGGGGGGGGGGGGGGGAACACTCGACTTTTTTTGGGGAGGGGTGTGCCGCACATGGTCTCAAAAGGGGCCTACGGAACTGAACTAAGTGTATGACGAAATGGAGGGTCTTAGGAACTGATTTTTTTTCAAAAGTCGGTCTTGAGAACTGGCCTATAGTCCAATTTTGATTAGCAAGAACGCACATTTTCGATTTTGTCTGGTAGAGAGCGCAGAATTTTCGAAGAATTTGAGGCTTTGAACTGATGCAGGCTCAAAAGGGGGTCACTAAGAGCAGCAGAGGGTGAAAAAAGGGGGGGGGGGTCTTCAGCGCGGCACATTATCCCTTTTCCAATGACAGCCCCCCCCCGGAATAAACCCCATGCCGGGAATTATACTGCACATAGCGCACAGTTTCATGCAACGTACGGATGGTTTATTCCTTAAAAATAAAAAACAATATTGAAATATATCAATATGTCTCTTGTTGGTTCTTATGGTCCTACTCAGCCTCTCCATCTTCTTATTTATCCTCACTTTGGCTCTGCCAAATCGATGGTTACTTCCCATGTCAACCTCTGATACTGTTGCAACATCCCTTAAGATTCTTTGGTGATCACAAATGATGGCTTTTAAACCATACTTAAATCAAGAATATATCAGTATATTGCTCAACTCATTTCGTGCATTGATAAAAAAACAAAATACTTATTGGAAATGAAGAGGTGGCTTTTCGATAAAATGTTGGTCAAAGTATAGGCTAGGCCTACACCAGATCGCACCAAACGAGTTCCATTCGCCTGTAATGAAATTTGATACCCCCTCCGAATGACCCCCTACCACCATTTGACCGCCCCGTGATGTTTGAGACAACCATTACAAAACGAAAACGATAGCCCCTTAAAACGGCACTAATCTGGGCAAAAGAACCTATGCCCCTCCCCTTTAACGGATATGTGGTACTCCCCCTCCCTTACCAAATGACCCCTATTCGACCTCCCCAGAATATTTTGGACACCCCATACGACGACACTAATCCCCCATCCCGATATTTTACATGCAAGCTTGAAAAAATATGCCCCTGCCCTCTAATGATATTTGGTACTCCCCTCACCCTCCGAATTAATCCCTTGATGTGACCTCCCCCGGGATATTTGGGACACCCCCTGCAAAAGAAAATGACAGCCCCCTTACAACGGCACTAATCCCCACCCCTTTATTTTCTAGGAAAAAACCTCCCCTCTAAGGATATTTGGTAGTATACAAATACTACATGGTTAGAGGGGAAATAGCGCAATCTATTTTCCCGAGGTACTGGCTACTGTACAGGCCTACCACCCCGAACCCGGATGGTGATGGGTGCTAGGCCTGTAGCCAGTACCGAGGGAAAATAGTGTGCCCTATTGCCCCGATCATACCATGTAGTATTTGCTTTATTACACCTCACTGTGACTCTGGGGATGAGGTTGTAGGGAAGTAGCCAAAACTACCACACGGGAAATAGCTCAATTTCTTCAATAGCTCAATTTATTATCACTGTGGCCAGCTCAAGTGACCAATGAAATTGCAGTATTTATGCCTATTATCTCATGGATATTTATGAGGTGTAATAATACTCACTCCCCTCCAGGCCAAATGACCCCCCCCCCCCCTTCCGACACGCCCCTTACAACGGCGCTAATTCCCTAGTTATTTTCCATGCAAAAGAACCTATGCCCCACTCTCTTTAATGATATTTGGTACTGTACTCCCCTCCCTAGCTCCCCCTACCGAATGCCCCCCCCCCCCTATTTGACCTCCCAGGATAGTTCGGACAAAAGAAGCACTCCCGGGAAGCACTAATCCCGGCCCATCCCGATATTTTCTATGCAAACAAAACTATGCCCCCTCCCCTCTAAGG
>CM069455.1:17870809-18051083 GCA_035610835.1 Ophiura sarsii
ATGAAATTGCTTTAGAATGGTTTAAAACCTCGGTATTATGAATTACATTTTTATTATATTTTGAATGGTGTCTGTAAAGGTATTTGATATGACGAAATATCATGATTTATGTATTTGATCTACTTTAAAGCAGAAATGTACCTCAATCATAGCAAAAATGAATGTAAAGTCGATAATGTTCTCGAGCTATGCGTGCATTTCTTTCGCTGGAAAACTTTTGTCGGTTCACTTTCATTTCTTACCCCCTCCCCCAATATGAAAAACCAAGCCACATCACTGGCTGCAACTCGGAGATGTAACGCTCATTCGTTTTGATGGTTCCTTCCTCAAGTGGCAGTTTTTTTCGGTGTATTTTGTAACCGATTGCGCGCTTTCTGGGTTTTCCATAACATTAAATGTTTCTTGAAATTCAGCTGAAACATGTTTATTCTTTAATGCATGGTCCTATTGCATGTAGAACAAAGTTCTTTGGATGTGGTTGCTGTTATTTTTACATGTCTCGTCATTCAACGTGTTCTTACTGTGCTATATCGGTGTAAAAGTTGTTCCCCCTGACCCAAAACTATCCTTGGAATTATAGTTATGGGCAGGGGTGCATTTGCCTCTGGCCCCTGCCAGAAGGCTTCCCCCCCCCCCCTTATGCCCCCCAAAATGAAATAATGAAATTACAAACCTCTGTATACCTAAGTTTACTGAAAAAAATAATCAGATATGCCCCCCACCCCTGATGACATGCCAACCCCCCCCCCCCCCCCCCCCAACAAAATAAAAATAAAAATAAATAAATAAATAAATAAATAAATAAATAAATAAATAAATAAATTAATTAATTAAAAAATTTAAAAAAAATAAATTAAATTAAAAAAATAATAATTGAAGACCCTAATTACGCTACTGATATCGGGGCCTTGATACTCGTTCGGTACTAGTCATTGACAAAACCCAAAACCATTATTAAACTTCATCCAATGTTTAAATTTTCCCTATCCAAAATACAGTCTCATTTGATCAGACTAACAATGTGTCATTCATCACTCATCAGCATGCGCGCGGACGGTTTGTTTGAAACGCTGAGCACGCGCGTTAGTGCAAGTGACACGCACACACCCCGACTCATCTTTGGGAAACACAATCCGGCTGGGCGTGGAAATACCATATTTGGTTAACTACGTCATTCGTTAAATTGGACATTTGGCAGGTCACCGTTTATTTTAATGACCGCGCTGCGGGGGGTATCGACGTATGCCGAAGGACCCTCGCCTTCGGCTCGGGCCTGTCGGTTCTCGTGTGGGGGCGCTCTATACCTCACTTGGCGAGGGGGACTTCTCGACGGACTAATCTGCGCCTGCGCTTTTCCCTCTAAAGTCAAAGGCGAAAGTCTGAAGTTGATTTCCAAAAAGTTTTGGGTTGTAAACACTTTGTAGTTTGTATTGCATAAAAGAGCAAAGAAATGGTGTAAGATATAGAACACTACTCAGCTGAGCAAGTTGGCGACCAATACAACCCTTTGTATATGACTGAATTCTGTTGAACGCAATAGAACAAGAACTTCAATTTCAAATAAGCTTATTTCTGGATGGATAGGGAACTTATTTGGACCTGAGCTTGGCCGTCGACACTTTGAAAGAACAACCATGAATTTTCCTGAAAGAACAAGCGGCAATAGAAGTGAATACGAAGATGAGGTGACTTACAGGAACAAAATACGTCAATCCTGTATTTTAGAGGGTTAAATTAATTGCTCCTGTTACTCACCTGTATTTTTAGGGGGATAAATTATTTCAGAAATGTAGGGGGACATATGATGTTACACTCGAAAGCCTCACATGGCCCAAGCCCGGGGTGGGGGGGGGGGGGGGGGGGTCAGTGAACATACCAAGCGGGTACGCATCCGCGTCCAAAAAAAACACGTCGATCGCATTTTTCGTTTGTCTTTCTTTGGTGATCCTTTTGACCAGTGCACCCATTTCACACGTTTGTCCACGTCACGAGATACCCAAAATTGAAAATATGCATCAGATCGCAAAATGTGTCTCTCATTCAAATTTGAAAACTTAGTTCATTTGTGATGTTCATGTTATAGGTGATTACGGACCTTCAATTTGCCGTTGACAACAAAGCATCAAAATCAAGTCTACGCTCTACTCGACCATACAGAAGAACGTTCCTCCCTAAGTTGACCATGTGTAGCTGTGTAAGCGTAAGCGACCGTTGTTTACATGAGCAATATTTCCGAAATTTGTAAAATGTTTCACTCGATTTTCAGACTTTGCCTGTAAAAAACATGTGAAAACTTGCATTTATGTGTAAATATGATAACATGAGTATGTAGAGGAATCACTTTGTCAAATATTCTGTTCGATGGTAATATTTCACGGGAGTACAAAAAGGGTTAAATTTTGGCCGTTTTGGTGATGGTGCAATCTGAATTTGTTTGAATTCTCGTAGTTTGTGGTCAAAGGCATGTGACGTCACTCCGTAATCACCTATTGGAATTTGATGCATCCTTTCTTGTTACATGTAAGTTACCATAATCAATTATAATCATACCCATGCTATGAAAGCGTATTTTTCTAATTTTTTTTGTTGGCGGGATATTCAAATATGAAAATGCAATGTGTGCCATTTCAAATGAAAATCCCTGTGCTCGTGTACAAACAGGTAAATTTGGTTGTGCAGCAAAGAGGGTCACCAAAGACAAAGGAAAAATGCGAACGACTTCATTTGTTCACACAAAGTTAGGATTAAATACATCATTCTTGCAACGTTTAAAAAGTTTTAAAATTCATTTTGGTTTCGAAAACAAAATAGCTTCTTTCCACTATTGCAGTCTTTTTGACTCGCCCTGTATTGCTCTGATACAAAGCTTCCCTTATCCCTGGGGGAGAGGGCGGGTTACTCAAATTATTTTTTGACTGGGGTGTGCTGTTGGAGGTTTGACATCCTGACCCACTTATGGCATATTATGCGATCTTTTCCATGGGACGCCCTCTATCCTTGATTTCTTTTTAAAGCAGATTTTCTTGCAGATTTACATTCATGATCATATACATTCTGAGTAACATGGTGATACGATTCCTAATTACTTCAAAATCATGGTTTTAGAGTGAATATACACTCGTCCAAAGAAGTTCCTTGCCACTCATTGAAGTTCAAATATTGAAGTTCAAATATTTCACATAAATATTTAATATAAATTAAACATGTCAAAATATTAAAGCAGACAATAATTCTCTATCATGTCTGTATGAAATTAAGATGTACGCATTCATGTATGGCTGAGCACATTCATTAAGCGATGGTAAGGTTCATATTGTGTTCAATCATTCACATTAACATTTGAATGGAGGGATTACCGGTATCCCAATTTTTTGCAATCTTCCACAGACGTTGCCATTGTCAAGTGAATGGGATCTGCCATGCATGAGTGATCATGTCTAAATTCCATGTTAGGCTGTTAGAGGATTACTTTCTGCTTATTTTGATATACAATTATAATATATTCTATTAAATAGGCCTAGTAAAAAAAAAAACATGTTTCCCGTCCCCGCCCGCCTCCTTTTTGGCCGCCGCCTCCTATTTTTTACTATTTACTATTTCCGAAAATTCTGTAAAAAAAAAGAAAAAGAAAAAAAACACCTTTTTTGTTGTTGATTTTTTTGTTTTTTGATTTTGATTTTGATTTTTTTTTAAGTGATTGATCCTTTGCCCATAGGAATGGCAGGTGTAATAGAAATGCTGTATCATTTTATAGCATGTTCATGCCATGCATGACACGGAATTATTGACATGGCTTCTCAAATAGTACCCTGGGGACCAATATACATGTAGGTCTACATCCTTTCGATCAATGATGTTTGTTCCTCATTCAACCTGAAAAATGAAGAAAACATAAAGAAACAATGTGAATGCTCTATATATTAGGTAAACCTTTTCATATTTTTATTCCTCTGGCAATTAGAGTGGAAACAGTGGCGTAGCTAGGTTTTTTTTCGGGGGGGCAAGATTTCTAAAATTTTCTTAAAAGGTTGCCCCAACATTTTTCCAAGTCAGTCACCTCGTGAATTTCACGTAAGTGGGGGGGGGGGGGGTGAAGTCAAAAAATTTCGCACGGTCACAAAATTTCGCACGGACACAAAGTTTCCCAGTCAAAAAAGTGCTATAGTCAACAAATTTTGGCCAATCCTCAGGGTTTTAAGCAGTTTTTTAACAAAAATGGTCATTTATTTTTAAAAACCAAGCTAAAATGGTCATTTTTAAATGGTTACCCCGCGTATAAACACTATATCCAAAGAGAGGGGCGGGGGCACAAAGGGGGGCGGGGGCACAAAAACGTTCTGTCAGGGGGGGAAACTGCCCCCCCTGCCCCCCCCCCCCCCTGAGCTACGCCACTGAGTGGAAAATCCTGTTTAGGAGTGTCTGCAACACAGTTAGTTGGTCATTTTCGACTTGGCGGGCATCTTGAAAAAAAATAGCAAAAAATGGGAAAATAGTAAATAGTAAGACCCTCCCTCCTCCTTTTTTTAAAAAGTCCGGACGGGAAACATGTAATTTTTTTTACTATGCCATATTAATTTGAAATATTTGGACTTTACTAAGTGGCAAGGAACTTCTTTGGACGAGTGCAGAATGAAAATAATTAAACTGTCCTGAGCAGGACAATCTATTTTCAACCTATTAAAACCATGATTTTGAAGTAATTTGGAATCGTATCACTCTGTCAGAATATATTTATGATTTATGATCAGAAATAAAAATCTGCAAGAAAGTCTGCTTTAAAAAATAAATGATGAAGGGCGTCCCATGGAAAAGATCGCATAATATGCCTTTAATTAGATTTACCATCTATAGGCATAAAAGTAATTTTGTTTTTGTAATTAAAAACCCCCCAGGTTAAGCCTAAAAAGCCCTGTTCGATTTCTCTATAATATGGTAATAACATTTTTTAATAAATACAATTGTTTTGAACAGGATCATCCTTGTAAGAAGATACCAGAGCTCCTTCGCCTATTTTACACTCTTGGGTGGACGGTTGGAGCTGGGGGAGGCATCTCAATCAGAAAAGGGTAAGTTATTAAAAGAGATGGAGACACCAGACTTGGGTTATTGCTGTTGTCTTACATGCTTCCAGGGATGTCACTGATCCAACCTAACAGTTATTAGGCGCATGAAAGTCAGTGTTATGTTTCCCGTAACATTTTTTCCAAACCATACTGACTTACTGAGGCAACTTTTTCATTATTCATTATTCATTATTTTGCAGGATTTCAAATTTTCAGATAACAGCAAGTTCATCAACATATGTGATGCGATCTGACAAAACCCGTCGGATGTCGCAAAATGTGAACTAGGGATTATGGGTAAAATAAAAAAATATATTATAAAAAAAATATTAAAAAATCTAAAAATAAAAAAAATAAAAAACTTTTTTTTTTTTTAGATTTTTTTAAAGAAAATGAGTTTCCAATACTTTGTGTCATCATCTTTCAGGAAATTTCATCTTCAAAAACTTACTTAAGTCACTTTTATTATTAACCTTATAATGTTATTATATTGAATTATGTATCTGTTTTGGCCTGTTTTCATGATTTCTTGTTTTGTAGCTTTTGATGACATCACTATCATCATTCACTCATAACTTTTTTTGTAGTGATCGTAAACAAATGATCGAAACAGTTCTGTAATCAGCACAGTTTTAGCTTTCTTATGATATAAATATCTCCGAAATGAAAAATGCCACCATGTGGCGGGTTTTCACAGATCGCATCACATATACATGTAGGGTGCTCTAATACATTCCAATATTGTGTCAAATCACCACTTTACACAACTTTATATACACAGATTTGTATAAAATATATTCAATCATTTTTCAGGTATTTAAACTATTTATGGTCGATTTATTTAAAAGGAGCAAGACAGTTTTATACAACAATATACAAAATAATGATCCTTTTTAGGATTTTGAATCTCAAACGTGGGCAAAAAATCATAACGCGGGTGGGTTACGGGAAACATAACATTGACTTTCATGTGCCTTATATACATGTACAGTGTGAGTCAAAAAGAAGTTGTACAGGAATCAATATTTTTTATCCAAAAAGACTAAACAAATTTGACAGACCAATGAAGCAGGTATTATTCAAAGAGCTCATTCTTCCACTCATTTGAAGAAGAACAATCACAGAAAGTGATCCTTGCTATCGAGCGTTATGCCTGTTTTAAAAATAAATGAACCCATTTTCGGAGCTGTTAACAAAATTCTAAATACATTGAAATTATCTGTGTAAAGTGAAGTACATATTATTCAAAGAACATACATGGGCGATTCCATGGTAACTCGCGTTACATTTAAGCGCGCCATTCTTTATTCTCCATTCTCTAGCTATATAAACGTAATTTGAATGAGTACTAGAAGGCTAGATCCCCATCCTAACCCCCAGATGAAAGATCAGCTGATTTTAATGCGAGACCACTGCAAAAATCTGTAACACGCATTACGTGCTGAGATGCGACACAAAAATTACCAACTTTGTTTTGCTTTTGTACGAAATATAACCAATCCACAATTTATTGGTCACAATTATATTAGCAAGTAGGCCTACTATGCCTAGGTTTATGATATTTACTAGAATAATAACAATGAAGTTACGTAATCAAAGGACATATTCTTCAACTCCTCTTAAAGAAAAAAATCACTAGAATAGCTCCTTGCCATCAAAAGTTATGCATGTTTTAATAAAAGATCCCATTTAGGCAACTGTCAGGGGAATTCTAGCTCCTAAATGTTCTGTCTAAGTGAGGATCAATGCATGAGTACAGATTCATTCAAAGATATTTATACCTAACTTCCTAGTCGGAGGTTTTTGACAATTAAACTATCAGGGGAAAAAACTGGTAAAATTTGGGGGAAAGATCACTGTTCGCCGCGCCGGGGATCAAACTCGGGCAGCCCGCGTGGCAAGCTGATTGATGACTGACTGATTGCGCTACTCGAAAAAGTTAACTTTTTCGAGACCATTGACAGCTTGCCGGATCGTGCCACGAGATAGCATTTTTGAATCATTTTCTTTATTTTTTGTGCCCGCTTTCATCTATATCTTGAAAAACACAGAGCCGCAAAGTCCTCCCTTTTGATGTGTTACTTCACAAATTACAGGAGAGCCTACAAAAAGCACAAAGCAATCAGCAACCTTTTACAAAAACTGGGTGCGCTTCTCCGAACCAAATTGCTGAGTGTGACTTGAGTTGTTACACAATTGTCTTGTAAATTACTTCTAAAGGCATTATTTATTCACATTCTTTGTGTGACCATGTACATTGTAATCTTTTCTTGTCTTCTTTTTCATCAGAGATGAACTCTATTTTACTCCTTCGGGTGTTCAAAAAGAAAAGATTAAGGTAAGCTCCTCATCCAAAAAAACCCACATAAACCCCAAAACAACTGAGCAAAACAAAACAACCCCAACCGCCCCCCCCCCTCCCCCCAAAACACACCACAAAACCAAACAAACAAAAATCAACCAAAAAAGAAAAGAAATCTAAACCTAATTTTGTTAATTAAGATCATGTGCAATTGCACCAATATAGAGTTGCAATATAAAATCTATTTGAAGTCATCTATTGTAAAATCAAATGCAATTATGTTTCCTTCTGATTAATGAACTATCGTTTCATACACCACAAAAGACCAAATGGTGTCATCTTGCTTTTGGTAAAAAATATAAAACAATAGGCATTTGTTTGGCTAGTAATGGCAGTTTAGAGGATTTTTACAGAACTTTCAAATAACATATGTAAATGCAGCACATAAAAAGGGGAGACTTTGCGGCTGTGTGTTTTTCAAAATATAGATGAAAACAGACAGAAATAAGTAAATAAAATGATAAGAATTTAGGAATCTTTTTCACTCGTAAAATTGCTGTGATCAATTTTGATAAATTTGGTGTCATTTTAAAGCTTACAAAATGAAACATATAATGTGGTGATCTTTTATTTCAGCCAGAAGATATGTTTGTCACTAATATGAGAGGAGAAGTAACCAGTGCACCTGCTGCTGTGAAGAATCTCAAGATGAGTACATTACACCCAGTATTCATGAAAGCCTATCAACTTAGAGGTAATTACTACAGATAGCCTGGGGAAGGGGGCAGGGTAAAGGGGCTGGGTTGTTACGTAGCTAGACTGGTCGGTAGCCACTGGGTCTTGGCAACCAGTACTCAAGAGCTATGGAAGCCTTTTTATTTATTTATTTATTGATAACAATTAGGCTGAAGAGCCAGGACAAACCCAATAGTGGCACAAGCACTAAATTAAAGGGATGCCCGATAAAATGTGTGTGTGAACAGATACAGACCTTGGATGATCCCTTACTCTTTACAAAGGAGTCTGACCTTTTTTTAACGTGCTCGGGGATAGTTCTTCCGATGCACGGGACCACCATTTCTATGTGACTTCCAAACCATGAGGCAATTGAGACTAAGTACCTTGCCCAAGGATACACACATGTTGGCTGTAGCGGGGCTAGAACTCACAACCTTTGTATTGTGAGACCGGCATGTTATCCACTAGACCACACATGCTCCCTTGAGCGGCACACAATTTATGCAGATACTTATACGGGGAAGGGTCACTGTCCCCATCAGCCCTCGAATTAACCGACGACACCAACGGCACCAACGGCATGCTGTAGGTGCCCTGCATGATGGCCTTGTTGCCCTAAAAATCAGCCTAACCCGACGGCCAACACTGCTGCATCCCTCTGAACCAGTTGCTGTCGGTGCCCTCTTAACTAATGTGAAGTTTTACAAGGCTTTAATTTTCATTTCGCTCACGAGTCACGATGGATTTTATAATTTACATCGATACGAGGCGCCATTGTTATATGATTCCTTTTGTGACTGTAAGGTACCGAAATATCAAAATGTCCAGACGGATGCGGCGGCCTTCTAGTCTTATTCCCAGTCATATTTGTTGGCTCCTTTTCGTAACACTCGGCGGCATGGGAACAAGACTAGCATCAAAAGTGACGTCATGATGACAATATCTAATAATAGATAGCCCGGGGAAGGGGGTGTCACTCTCCCATCAAAATAAGCGCAAAGGTTACAAGCGCTTCAAATTAATCACGTTCTTAGCACACACACACACATGGCAACGCTGCGTTATACGCACAACGCATACATAGTCCGGACGGCACGCTTTATACAGCGTGGGACTCCAGAAATCAAAATATCAACAAAAGCGTGGGGTCAGAATATTTCTCATATAAAGGGTGTAGTTGTATAAAGCGTGGAGCTAAAATAAAAATGGTGGGGGTTAAACAAATCACATGCAGATATAGTAATTTAATTCATTTTGAAAGAAATTGTAAAAAAATAGGACATTTGCCAACAATTTCAGCGCATTATTTCATTCAAGTTTGACCATTTCATTTTCCGACGAAATTTCGGTATGGACAGCCCGTCTCCCATGAATCATATCGTAAATTCTGCTCTATTTTGCCATATTTCAAAGTCAGCTTTTAATTTGTCATTTTGGTACCACCCAAAATATTACTGTTGAGCCCTAGAATTATTTATTTTGATGATGGAAATGTGCCAGAAGTAGGTAGTATTTTGGATATTTTGATATTATCAGCTTCCGAATTCGGAAGCATTACAGTTGCACTATTTTAGCTTAATAATACATTGCATGCATGACGCAAATTTGATGGACCCCTAAAAAGCTCTTGGGATCCAAAATGTCCCCTTTTCGGTATAAAGGGTGGGGGTTGAACATTCCCAAATAAAAAGGGTGGCTCTGTAAAAAGGGTGGGGGTAAAATAAAAAGGGTGGGGGTCTGACCCCTGTCCGGACAGTGGCATACGCCTGCGACTTTGTGTAGGGCGTGCTAACGCGATGATTATTTGAAATTCGCGCCCGGTTGTCTGTGTCGAAAGTGCTGATGTGATAGCCATACCCAATATTGTGATGTCATCGTAAACTAAAACTGTATCATCAGCAACAGGTCGCTGGATAGTATCACGCAGGAATTCAATGCATAAATCGATAATATCAATACATGAAACAGAGATGCGGACATTCCGTAACTGTTTCGTCATAGCTTTGATCAATACGGCGACGTCCATACATTTGATTGTTTTTCTTTCTAAAGCCAATATTGTCTTTACGCAGTGCTTTTAAAAACATTAACCTACACAAGATTAGTGGTCTGTATAATAATAATGCTACATATCTGAGCGCTAAAATTCCATAGCACAGATTTTTAAAAATGAATTGCCATGCTAATCGGGTACCCCTGGATCCCTGCGCCAACTCATGCATAGGTGCAGGTATAGGCAAATCCATTACTTGCGAGAATCGAATCTTCCCCACATTGCGTTGTCGCTCTGTTGTCACATACAGGAAATAACGATCAACACAAGTTGAAGTTGAGATGACGCATCAAATACCGAATGCATTGTCGCGCTGCCATGGCTACGGCGCAATGCGGAGCGCGATATACCTTGCGTGTTAAGTCATACGCTGACTAGGGCACGTGTATATCGTGTCAATCAGCGAATTTGTTATTGTTCTAATCATGACGCTAGCATTGACCGAATTTATTTGTGGATTAGTTTACGACGTCCCATGCATATGCACAACTTTTATGCCAGCAAATCAATGTGATGACATGATGATTTGCGCGTACCACCTGCATCTACGGATAAGTTGTCACTGCAAATTATGAGCGTTTACTTTTGGCCAAACTAAAAGTAAACGCAAAACTAAACGTTTCTTGCATTTTGCACCCAATTGACCTGATCAAAGCACGCTCCAAGTGAGTGAATATAATCACAGATGTTTCCACCATCTGTGATATATTGGGACAGTTATTGATTTGAAGCTGGGTGGAAAACAGCTTTTAGTTGTTGGGCTCACATAAGTGTTTAGTATTGCGTTTACTTTTGAGTTTACTTTTAGTTTGTCCAAAAGTAAACGCTCATAGTTTGCAGTGTAAGTGGAGCCCATTGATGCAGCGATAGCGCACACATTCTCCAATACAGTGCTAATTTGCTATGTTTCTTTGATACTTTTACTATACAGATTCCAGGGCAGTGATGCACACGCATTCTCCAAACGCTGTACTCATAACCATCTTGTATCCCGGGTCAGAATTTCGCATCACTCATCAACAGGGTGTATTAGGAATTCGCAAGTGTTCGGATAACAGGAATTACAGGTAAGGTAATCACTATAAAACTAACATTTACTCAACAAAGATGTAGAGTGTATCACATCTATGGTCAATTATGTCTGTCCTATTGCATAAAAGATAAGATTCATCTGAAGTTATTCTTCTTAAGTTTTCAACTCTTCGTTAGAAAATTCTTTGAGAATTTGTGAGTTGATATTCATGATATAGACCCTACATGTAGGTCAAACTTTAGAACTTGGCCCTTCATCATGAAGCTCAATTTAGAAAGAATTCTTACCAGGCTTAAGAAGAGTTAATAATAACCAGTGTTGTAGGACTCGGGACTCGGACTTTTTCAAGGACTCGGACTCGGACTCGGTCCCAGTACTCAAAGACTCGGACTCGGACTCGGACCCCAAAGACTCGAGGACTCGGCTTCGAGTCCTCAACGAGTCCGGCAAAATTGGGTTTTTCAGGTGTTTTATTTTCATTAATTTACCTAAATTATGTTTTGCTGAGGGACTGAATTCCGCAGTCCGCTGCTAGCAAAAAATAACTTCCCGATATATTGATAAATGAATGATCGAATGAACCAAGACAAATGCCCAACAAATAAATCTATTCATCCGTTATTTTGCTTGCGCTCCCGTGGAACGAATATTCAGCAGAGGGGGTTGATCATGCGGCCACATCGCGCCAGATTGTCCCCCAAAATGGTGCAGATGCTGATGTTCCTGAAACTGAAGTGCAATGAGCATCTTCTTTAAATTCAACATATAACATTAGGCCAACTCAAAACTGCTTTTGATGATTGATGAGGTCAAAACTCAGGTGTTGTCAAGCAATGAAATATTCAATTCTCTTCCCTGTTTCATTTTCATAGCCTTATTTTACTGACATGCTTATTTCAATGTAAGTACTCCCAGTTCCAAAGATATCGTCAATTTAGTATTGCTTTAAAAACAGTGAAATACAAAGAATATTAAATTGTATTCTGGCTTTTATCAGAGCAATAATTTACTTCTTTAGCTTGATCTGTTGTTGTTCGTCCATCGCAAAGCAAAGATGACAATGACTAAGATTAGTTCGTTAAATTTGATCTATGTGTCCGAAGATGACTAACAATATCGACCAATCCGGGCAAGGAAGCATCTCCCACATGTGTGGCACTTGTGATCAGTATCTGGTGTTAATTGTGACACTTGCTGCTCTCGTCTTGCGGACCTCACGTTTTCCTCCTACACTCTTTCTAATTTAAGTAATTTTGCATGCAAATAATTGCAGATTTGTGAATAAAAGAACAACCACAAAGACAACACAAACCTAATCAGTTAGTTACTGAACTGACTGTGATTATACTTTAATTAGTAATTACAAGTAAACAGTATACAGGCTGTATCAAAATGATTTGTACTCTGATATGTTCCATTTTCAAAAAAGCATTAAAAATATAAAATCTCTGATAAATACAATATTTTTGATTTTAATAAATAGGGAATTATGTCAACTTATTGATCTGATAATCTGAAGATAATTGGCTGTTGTTTCTGACCGCTATTGTCATTCAAATGAAGATCGACGTAATCATGGTTTTACTCGCAGCGACGCAAATTTAATAGGTTCACTGCACAAACTCTTTATAAGTAGTGAATATATGAGTGCAGTCAGGAGGAACTTTGAATTGTGCGCTTCAGATCTAACGTTTCGATGAAAATGATAAAAACACCAATATTCCTTTAAAAGCTTGTAAATTCTGAAAAAAATGTTCGATTGTCGTAAATCAAAATTCTTAGAAAAGATGAAACTTCAATAATGTTGCATTTAGAAGCAAAATGGTCTAAATGGTTCGTAACATATCAAAAAAAATGCTGAAAAACTGATCAGACCACGGTACAAATCTTTTTGATACAGCCTGTAGAACTGAAATTCTGATTAATAAAACGTGATATAGTATTGGTGAACTGCGTTTTGAATTTGATACATAAGGACTCGGACTCGGACTCGGACTCGGATATTGATGACTCGGACTCGGACTCGGACTCGGACATAAAAATTGGCAAAGACTCGGACTCGGACTCGCGTCCTTTCCTCAAGGACTCGGACTCGGACTCGGATATTGATGACTCGGACTCGGACTCGGACTCGGACATAAAAATTGGCAAAGACTCGGACTCGGACTCGAGTCCTTTCCTCAAGGACTCGGACTCGGATGATGAGGACTCGACTCCAACACTGATAATAACTATATTCTTAAGTTCACTTGAGATTAATCTTAACTTTATGCAATAGGGCCCAGGCCCTACGGCAGCCTTCGGCAACTAAAAAAAACACCCCATAAGCATTATATTGCATGGACAGAGTTTCCAGTCTGTAGAAGCTACCATCGTGGTATTGAAACTTAACTAATAAGCGAGGACCATCATCTACTTTCCATAGATTTGTACGTTGCAAACTTCTCTCAAATATAATTCCTGTCCACACCCCCTGAGGCAGCCTCCAGCTGCTATTAAAAGCCTGTGAGCATTGCATAGTCTGAAGAAGCTATCAAAATGGTAAGGAAACGTAAAAAGAAGTATAGATACCATCATCTACTTTATTTGGATATGTACGTAGCCAACTTCCTCAAATGTCCTTCCTGTCCACGTCCCCTGTGTCAGCCTCCAACTGCTGTAAAAAGCCTGTGGGCAGTAGACAGTGTTTCCAGTCGGATGAAGCTGTCGGTGCGGTAGGGAAACATGGGTACCATTATCCACTTTATTTGTATTTGAATGCAACAAACCTCTATCCAGTATCCTAATTACATTTTGTCTTCAATTCTTCAATTAGGTTTGCAGAAGAATTAGTTGTACCAATCGTAGAAAACGCTCTGGAAGAATTTGAACTCAAGGTTAGTGATCAGGAGCGCAACCCCTTAGCGTGATGCATGATTGCCTGGACTCCGGCTGCGGTGGCCCGGGTTTGATCCCTGGGGCCAGCATACACCCTATTTTGTGTCTCATCATTATTTAATCGATTTATGGAAGATTACGGATAGGGTTCATTGATGGTTTGCGAGATGGGTTAAGGAGCCCGGGGGTTACTCACATTATTTTTGATGGGGGTGTGCCGCTGGAGTTTTTCATTCCTGACCCACTTTCAAGGGGTGTTTTGACCTAAAAATGGCTGATTTAACTAGTTATTTTCTGTGATTTGGGACCCTTTTTGTGTGGGGGGTGGGGGGGGGGGGGGTGGTGATTTGGAACCACTTAGGGTTTTCCAGCACATTTCTTTTCTTCTTTTTTCAAAAAGGGAATAAAGAAACATTTTAGAAAAATGATGATTTGTTTTTTTGAGTCTTTTGAAACAAATTGAAATGTTTTAAATTGATTTGAATTTTCTTTTAGAAAATTGTTGAAAATGCACTCAAAATTCCTAACATTTTGGTAACCAACCCCCCCCCCCCCCCCAACACAAAGAACAGGGCTTTTTCTGTGGTCTAATGGGAACTCATGAATCCTGAATGAACTGGTTCTTTAAATAAAACCAGAGATGTGATTTTTCCGGAAATTTCCGGAATTCTGGAAATTAGGCCATAACAAAAAATCCGGATTTTTGGAAGAAGGGAATTTTTGTTTTGTTTTTGCATTTCCGGAATCGGATGATGATATTTCAGCATAAAAAGAGTCAAACATGTTTTTTTAGGGGGGGGGGGGTGATACTCTATATCCTTTTCTCCAGCCCCTATAGAATTTTGACACCGCGTGCCGTGAGGTGCGAGAGCTTCACTCGCTACGCTTCGCCCTTCGCAACGCAGTCACATCTCTGTAAAACGTGTCATACAGGCTGTGTGACACATGTGTATTATACGTTTGAGTTCATCTTTTGTCACTTTTCCTTTTCAGGATAGAGTTGCCAAAGTAATGCAAGATTATCCAGATACAAGCGCTGTGCTAGTGCGTCGCCATGGTATATTTGTTTGGGCGGATAACTGGGAAAAGGCAAAAATCATGTAAGTAATATAAAAAAAGGTTTTTTAGAAATATTTTGGGGTTTTTGTTTGAAAATTATGGAAGACCCCTCTAAAATACTATTTTTGGACCCCATTTTGTATTTAAAAATAAATCAAGAGCCAGCACTTGATGACAGCGTAACTCGAACCCACAATCCTTTGTATTGTGAGTCCAGTGCTCTTAATAAGGGTCTCTCTAGCACATATCCACATATCTTACGAGATATATCACATGAGGAAATTAGGATGTCTGTGCTCTAGAAACTTGGTTTAAATGTGACGTCTTCTGACGTCACATTTCAATTTTTTTGATTACCAACACAGATGAATTAAATTTCACTCTAATGACGTTCTTTTGTTTGTTTTTTACTGTTGTTTGAAACAGGTTGGAGAGCTACGACTACCTCTTTGCAATGGCAATCAAGATGCGGCAATTGGGATACGATCCAAGCGAGGTACCAAAACAGGGATTTGGAACCGATGCTGAGTTGAAGTGACCATGCATGTAGTAACTACTTGTTGATATATGGGTTACAGAGTGGTCCAGAAGTGGCATTCCTCTGCAGCGGTTTGCTAGGCAAAGACTGCTGAAGCAGTAGCAGTTTAGACTGGGTCCCCACGTCCCTCTATATGGCCACCATCTATAAGAATGGCAGACCAAATTGAGGGACAGTCTTCACATTGAGCATCCTCTCAGGGGCCGTGTGTAAATAGTGAAGACAGGAAGGATTCAGTCTAGACTGGGTCCCCTTGTCCCTCTAATTGGTCTTCACAGTGAGCACCCTCTCAGGGGCCATGTGTAAATAGTGAAGACAGGAAGGATTCAGTCTAGACTGGGTCCCTTTATCCCTCTAAATAGTCTTCACAGTGAGTATGTAATTTTGAAGACAGGAAGGATTCAGTCATAATTAAGTAGCAGTTGTGCCCAGGGTTATAGCTAGGCCAGATTGAGTGCCGGCTAATTTTACTGACGGCGAACAGAGTAAGTGTAGCGAACGAAGTGCAGTGGATCATGGCATGGGATCCAGAGGCCTTCTTAATGTTTTTTTAGGTTTTTTAATGTACTTTGAGGGTTCCTGCCACATAATTTCTTGTTTTATGAGGCACTTTAATGATTCTATCCACACATTTTTATTTTTTATTTGTTTACCTTTTCATTTTAAGAGTCCCGGCCAGCCAGCGTGAGTGCCGGTACGCCCGACCGGCGTAGCTATAACCTAGCTGGTTGTGCTACATCATTGCAAGTATCTGAAATATATGCCGGGGTATCTTTGGACAATTGAGGGTAGCTGTGGATTTCATTAGAAAATTATATATATTTATGGATATGAATCAATACTCCCTTAAAAGTTTTGTCCAAAGACATCCTAATATGGTATTTGTACTGTGTGGCAGCTTAAGTTTGGAGGTGACCTCAGCATGTAATCTACTGATTGGAACAGCAGTTTCTGCTGCACAGCATACATTCCTCTTTGACCGTGCGGATGCAGTCGCATTTGAGTTTGTGATATCATAAGATATTCACTATACTCTATTTGGCTTCCTCTGCATGGACAGTGACGTAAGTTAACAGGCACAGCTTTTACGCACACGTATGTATCTTTCGTCTTTAGCGCTCGAGTGTATACGCTAGCGCCTGGAGTAGACGCCTGTGTTATGTGCTGCAATTAGTAGAATACGCAGTTACGTCACTCCCTCGTGATGGATAAACAGACTATAGAATACGCTGATGTCTACCCCAACTTGAGCTGACATTAGTATAACGTCGCTGTTCTGTCAAAACCTCATATGTTTTTCCAGCTCTTCAGCATGTATAAGTAAAACTGTCCAATGGTTATACATAGGAAATGTTGCTTTATACATGTCCAGGGGTAAGAGGGGTAAGGTTTTTATAGATGTGTTTTTGGCCCTTGAACATGTTTAGAGCAGACTGCCCAAATGGTATACATAGGATGTATTACTTATACATGCTGAAGGGCTTAATGGAGATACAAGGTTTTGACAGAACAGCTACGATAAATGATTCAACTGATTCATACAATGAGTTGTTTTGATACCGTACCGTTACCAACTCTATAATGTTTTATATAATTGTATGATCTTTTATATTTTATATGTATTTTTAATATAATCTAAATCATGTGGTGCTCTATGAACTTATCAGTACTATTAATTAAGAATATACCAAATTCACATCCAGAATGTGTCAACTTGTACTTAGTCGTCATCGAAAAACGTCCCTTATTTTCAAAATTACAGATTTCCTTTTTCTTTTAAAAACCTGTCTTCCACTTAAAACGGAAATCAGAAACAGGCAGTGAATGACAATCAATCAATAATTTAAAAAAATAAATTGCCAATTTTTTTTCTTCTCACCAGATGAAAAATTGTGCATTGCAGTTATCACAGTGTTGCGATCAAGTCACTAAAACCCTTGAGTAGTAACAGTTGGGTCAAGTCACATACAAATATGCTAATTTTAGTTGATTTGGTACCATGTATAGGGACAAAGCTAGAGTGGTTCCAACTTGCTCCTTAACTTCTACTTTATATATTGTTTGCTTGCTAGACTTTTCAATTTTCGTGTTTTTCCCATGCATTGTTGCGGCGTGTAGCCTTGTCCCTGGTGACATGGGTAACAGAAGCGTCCCTGGCCGTTTCTGGTGGTCAACCCTCGTCATCATTATAGCCCAGGTCTTCTTCAGATGTTGGTCCGCTGTCGATTAATTTATATCAATGTTGGCCTCCTAAAATTCTTTGTGTTGGCTGTGGTGGTGGCGCCACAAGTTGGAACGGCCGTGATGGGGCATTGCTTGCAGGTGTCCCTTTCCGAAATCACTATAGATCATTCCAGGCGATGGTGACGTTTCCTGTTTCTTCCTGGTCCTCCCCAAGTGGATAATCACTGATTTAACTGACTTTTTCAAGGGATGATTACGAAGGCCACATTCTTTATCCGGATGGGTCAGTGGAGCAATCTCTCCCGATTTGGTCTCATTGGAGGACGTAACCAATATTAATTGGTAGCTTGAATCACAAATCCCTTGGATTCGGCAGACAACTATCTGCTATCTGCATCTCTTGTACTATACTTGTGCGAGTACATCTAAATTGATGATTAAACATTCTTTCCTCCCAACTTTCACATTCGAGCTGGTGATATGGATCGGGGGTCACCCTCTTGGGCTCTCACGATGTAACGTAAATTGGATTAATTCCCTGCATCTTTTTAACGTATTCAGAGGAGTAACCAATCTTGCGCCCGCTCCCACGTGCGGAGTGGAGCCGTTGGTGGTACATACTCCATAAGCCTGCTAGTTTTCCCCATCATTGTCAAACCTCCTTCTCCCCCAGGTAATAGGTGGTACCTCCTCCCACATACAAAGTGTCTCTCTCAGTGCCCCTTTAACCGTCTGTAATGTACTTAGGTTTACATTAGTGATTAAAGATAAATAATGATCACACAGATACACAGTGGCTTAGGTTCATTTATAAGTCATGTTGGAATCCTTGGTAGGGTAATTTCGGGGATCTTCGCGTCAATTTTTACGTGGCAAACATGATTTAGGCGAGTGACAATGAGGAAATGTACAAAGCATATATTTTGACTGAAATAGGGATACCAGTAGGCTTATAAAATGCATGCGATCGGTTAAAGAAGCATTTAGTACCCCCTATCTTTTGGAAATGTGGCAAAAAAACATCCCTGCTTCAGACGGGTAGGTTCGCCATCATTCGGGTATATTCGATACAGGAAACTAGGGAGGCCCTCTTGTGATAAATTGGGGAAAGGTGTTGTCGGGTAAAATCGAGGCAACTTCTGATGAATACAATTATTAAATTTGTATCGCATTTCGGCTAAAGTGAAGAGGAATGGTTTACGAAACTTTTAACCTTGTATTTAAGAAAGGTTTTAGTAACAAATAACTTTGGTTAATATTTCTTCTTTTTTTAAAATTTTTATCATAGCGAACTTACCCGTGTGCAGTGTACAATAACGTAGCTGCTCATTTGGACGTCCCGCGTTATTATTGAGAGTCGTAGCTTTTTCGCGTAAACCAATTTCGGGTAAGATCGCTACCGTCATGTTTTTAAAAAATACTTGAAACGGGAAAATTCCCATGTTAACATTGTTGGAACAAATATAAATTATAAAGGCCTCAGTATCTCCAAAAGTATGCATTTGCTCACAGAACAAATGAAAGTAGGCCTACAATCTTTGCACATATTAAATTGTTTTGCAACATTTAATCATTAAAGCCTTCACATAATTTAAGGCAACAATCATTCACATACATGTAGATCAATATAGAACACACTTATTCAGTCAACCTCTAAACTGTTGTTTGCAATTTCAAAAACTCTCTTATTGAGTTATCAAAAATCTTATATTTGCAGACCTGTATATTTGCTGCAAAAACGGCAAAACACATAATGACGCATTCATAGTATAATTACTGCATAGTATAGGGTGTACAATATGTTCGGTGGTGTTCCAAATGCGTTCACAGAACAATTGCAGAACATTGTTTAATTATACCAGATTTAGAGGAATGAAGAACGCTTTGGGTGGTCTGTAGGTGTTCAGAACACGTGCTTAGCCCCTACTAATAATGTTCTAGACTGGAGCGGAACACGTTTTGCAGTTTTCGCAGTGTTGTTTTCAATCTTAAATTTGAAACTCTTTATATAGAATCGATGACAGATTAAATCTTAACAATATTTTTAAGACGGACATTTCAATTTTTAAGAGCTCCATATTATAAGATTAAATTCACAGTTCAAAAGATTTCGTTTTCAACACTTTTGTTGAGAGTTTAAAGTTTACAAGTTGTTTCCTTAATGTGACACGATCTGATCCACTCAAGACAAAATTTAATTACCAACGTTGGCCTGAGTAGATCAGTTCATGTTTTAACCAATTCTGCAGGATGCCTGATAAATAGTATGTTATGTCATTCTTTTTCAACACAATTAAATGTTATCAGATAAATCACTTACATTTTTCAAATCAAACACCTAAGATAATTATGTATACAGGGTGTCCCTAAAAATGGGGCAGTGTTTCACGTCACTACATACATCAAAACCAAATTTTTAATGATGACCATGATACATTCCACGCACACTCAAAAATCTCAAAGTGGCACAAGCCCGATTTTGAATGTTCGTTTGTGATAAAACATATCTTTAGATTGAGAACAGTAAATATACAACCAAATGAAAAGCGTTTGAAAGCCAATACAATTATCTTTCAGACTACATAAAGATAACAGCCAAATAATGAGTAATGAATAAGGGCAATGGAGTTGAACAAGTGCACCCTTTTTAAGGGACACCCTGTAGAAACGTATAGATACTATTTTCGTTAAATAGGGCCTAATCTGAAAACCATTGGAAGACTTTTCTTTGTCTACCACTTCTCAGTTTGCCTTCAGATTTGCCCAGAACACTTTTTGTAGGCTTTTAACCCGTTTTATTTTAGCTTTGTTATTTGCTATTTTTCTGTCCACTATTTGTGACCGTGGTTTTCTTCTTCCTCTTTTTTGTGGTTTTTTTTGTGGACGTATTTGACATACCGGGACCAGATGCTTTTTGTTTTGTTTGTTTCTTGAGAGCTGTTTTTTGTTTCTTTAGTTCTTGTTTCTGTTTGTTTAGCTCTTGTTTCTGTTTCCGTAGCGTTTGTTTCTGTGTTTTTTCTTCTTCTTTCTGTTTCTTTTCCTCTAGGTTCTGTTTCTTCTCATCGATAACGATTTGAGATGTCAAAACTCGACAATATGGGCTTGTACTTTTTCGTATACGTTTTGGTGGTCGAGTGTCAACAGTTGGCATGGTAAAAATATCTGACAAAGGATCATGGTCATGATGACTAGAACTGCTTGACTCCTCAGTGATCTTATACTTTACCAATGGGGGCAGACATGCACTTAACACATTTGACTCGTGTGTTTCGCTTGTTGCTTGCTGATTTGGTAAAGCGGTTATTGCAACATCGTCTTGAGGAATGATCATATCTGGGAAAGATTCGGATGAGTTTGCCTCTGCTGTTTTGTTACCAATTCCCAAACTTTGAAGAATATCACTGTCTCCATCACTACTAAAAAACTGGGAAAGGTCATCCAACATATTAGTATTCGCATTTTCATTGACATCATTGTCTTCTATAAATATGGAAACAGGAATCGTGTAGTGTCCATCTTGAGATTGATCTTGCAGAAGATCACAGTCAAATCCAAATGGTGTGCCAGTTTTTGCAGTTGTCGAATGTGTCCTGCGTTCTTCAACCACCTGTGTCTCAACTTCTGGACGTATAAGAGACATAGACTTGGATGTTTCAACCGTCTCCTGGGGAACTGATGATACGGTACATGGGGCTCCAACTGTGTCCGGGGGAGCTGATGATACTGCACACGGGGCTCCAACTGTGTCCGGGGGAGCTGATGATACTGTACATGGGGCTCCAACTGTGTCCGGGGGAGCTGATGATACTGTACATGGGGCTCCAACTGTGTCCGGGGGAGCTGTTGATACTGTATATGGGGCTCCAACTGTGTCCGGGGGAGCTGATGATACTGTACATGGGGCTCCAACTGTCCCTTGGGGAGCTGATGATACTGTACATGGGGCTCCAACTGTCCCTTGGGGAGCTGATGATACTGTACATGGGGCTCCAACTGTCCCTTGGGGAGCTGATGGTACTGCACATGGGGCTCCAACTGTCTCATGGGGAACTGATGATACTGTACACATGGTACATGTACATGGGGCTCCGGCTGCTGGATTAGCTGCGCTCGTTGCATGGTTATATGGTCTATTGAGGCTTTGTGCTGGAGACAATCCTTTGTCCTTGAGCAGTTCTCTAAGAGTCAGGCGTCGAAATGGGCATAAGCCAATTCGAATGAAACCGTTCTGCACAACCCCTGTTTTAGCTGCAGTACTATCCCATGCCTGCTTAAAAACTCGTGCAAAGTTTACTTTGTTGACAAACTGTCCATGGTGTGCTCGACAGAAGTCCTCGTTTGCATTATCCCATTTGGACTTCAGGGATTTGAAGTAGGTCACATCTAAGGGTTGAAGTACATGCGTTGTGTTTGGAGGAAGACATATGATTTCAACGTTATGCTGTCTGGCTAATTCCAGTGTGTATAGCGTTTCGTGGCTCTTATGGCCATCAAAAAGCAATGTAACTTTGGATTCAGGTGAGCCCGCTCTCACGTGTGTGTCCATGTAAGGTATGAAGTGGTATTCAAACCACTGCTCAAATAACACTGAATTTATCCATCCACTCTCGCTGAACTTCACCATCCAGCCCTCTGGGGCAGAATCCACTAGGAACTTGTTTGTTCTTATACCCTTATAAATGACTAATGGCGGCATCATTATACCAGAGGCCGACCCACACCCCATAACCGTAATGTTGGTCTTATCCCCGCTATTAATTGACCAAATGTTTTTGGATTTTTTACTGGCTACGACCTTTCTAGGTCTAAAGTCTAAAGGTACCCCCACCTCATCGCAGTTCCAAATTGACTTAGGGGTCTTGTTTGTCAAGTGAGGTTCTAGAACATCATAGAAATTGGTCAGAACTGCTTCATTAGTCATTCTGGCCCTAGCTTTGCTGAGCTTCTCGGGTGTTCTTAAACTAAGTTCCCCTTTATGTCTCGACATAAAACCATAATACCAGTCTTTGCCGGCTTTTTTGTGGGTCAACCATCTTTCAGCATGGTGACTTCTTTTTGGATCCCTATGAATAACCATGTAGGCCATCTCCTTAACTTGACTACAACTTTTTCCCACCCCTAACTCAGCCATGGAAATAAGGTAATTTTTCAACCTTATCTCCTCATCATTCGTAAGCACAGAATGTGCCCCAGGTTTAGCATCCACCTTAACTCTGCCAGTCACGCGATCTCTTAAAGTGGAATAGGGAATTGAGTAAATATGTGAGGCCTTTTTAATAGACATACTGCCAGATTGAATTTTGTCAACAGCCTCCTTCATATTACTCCTGTCATATTGGAGGTATTTATTTTTGGATTTATTAGGCATCCTGCAGAGAAAAAAAACTAACAAATTTACATAAATGGAATGGAGTATCTGATTTTGTATGGCCTATAGAAAAATATCTACATTACACGTTACTATATAAATACTAGTACATAAAACAACTTAAACCATCTAATCATGTATCCAGTTCCACCAAAATATCAAGAATAACCTGACGTAGCTCGTACAAGTCAATATAGCCCAGTTTATACATCTGTGATGCTATGGTGCTGGCATGCAATGTATGCTGGTAGAGATGGTACGGGTCATCATCAATTGGTGGTTCCACAATGGGCATAATCGGCATTCTGTGATGTTTTCGCCTTTTGTGATGTGATGACATGTACCTAAAATAAATAAAGAAACAATAACTTTAATTTGAATTCCTTTTTCATATTTAACATTCTCTATATTTTTGTTTAAATCCATCAAACTACTTAGCCAATGTCAACGCAATGTTTTTAAGATACCATCTCAACTGTATAACTGGTTTTCCCTTTAAAATGGAAGTTTTATTCATGCTTGTTGCCAGCATATTGATTGCTTTACACATATTTTGCCGGGGTATGTTGATGTCGGGTATAATCGCTCAGGCAAAATGTCGGGTGATTTCGCTCTCTCCATAGTTTTAAGTGCAAATCTATGTATCAGTATACAAAAGATGTGTAGCGATCTTACCTGATTCCACAGAACGGCAAACTTAACCTAAAATCCTATGTATACCCACAAATGAGCGATCTTACCCGATTGACAATGCTTTACAATGGTGTTTTCGTGTTCGCACAAACTTGATCAAGTCATTCGATTTGTTTTATCATTCAGAATAGTATTTCTTCCGTATACGCATAATTAGTAATACAAAATAGTTCTTGACACAAACGGGAACATCATACACGGATTTAGTTGCTATATTTAAGTGAGAAAGTTAATGTTTTGAACTTACCCATTAGACGATACAGACGAGTTCCTTCGGTAAATGTGCAGTGTATTGACGTGAATACGCATGCGCATACAATCAAAAAAATTGGGAAAAGTTAGTCAGAGCGAACTTACCCGCTAGGGCGAAGATCCCCGAAATTACCCTACATGCTTTATTACTGGATGAGGGCGCTATAACTATTTCACTGCTAGCCCAGAGGGTGCCTGGCACCGCTAGTATTATATTATCATGTTTGGGGACATTGCATACATCCCCTTTTAGATAAAACATGTCATAATGATTAAACATTGATTCTGATGAAAGTTTAAAGTCTTTTAACAATTTGTGAACGTACAATTTTCACTTTGTGGATACCATTTCTGAGGCATGCATTTGTTAAATGATAAACCCAAAGTTGTTTAAATGCTCACTATAAACTAAAACTAAGCTAGTGTTGCGCTGATTTATGCCTGAGCAGCCTTTATATGTTATCTGCAAACATTTTTACAGGCGGCTTTCTGTCTCGTTTAGGACGTCTGGCTAGTGGCATTGGTAAATCGTCAGCCTGGTCATTTAGATGTGATGTTCACGCCTTGGCGAGTTTGGGTGTGTGTGTCGATTCAGGTCAGTTGCGTTGTCTGTATGTTCCGGGTCGTAATCAGTCGTCTGAATGTTGATGTCCGGGGCCAGTCTCTTGAAGAATGAACAGTTTCTGGTGATGAAAGTCTGTCCACTCTTTGCGGTTAAGGAGTTCCTGAGACGGATAGTGAAGGGCTTTTGGATTATGTGGTGTTGATAGCATATTGTCCTTGCGTTTTACGAGCACCTTGTCTTCAACGCTCAGCTGTGACGGTTTGAGATGTAGGTGCTTGCGAGCGTGTGATTTTCTTTTTTCACGTCATTATACCGGATGTCAGAGTCATTGGCGGTTGGTTGGTTTATCGGCGGCTCCAGTAGAGTTGTTTTCAACTTGTGTGAGTTGAGAGCTTCACTGGGTGATATTTGCGTGGTTGAGTGTGGTTTGGCTCTGTATTGACGAAGAAATCTATGAAGTTCTTGCTTCCAGTTGAGCCCCGCTACACCAGCCGTGTGTATGGTTTTCACAAGTGTTTTGATGAACCACTCAGCCTCACCATTGGCTCGAGGCCACAGAGGTGTACATTTACGGTGAGGGAAACTGGAGTATTCCGCAAACTTGGTGACATTTCTGACCATTGAATGGGGGTCCATTGTCAGATTTCACGATATCTGGTATGCCTTGTCTGGTAAAGATGACGTCTAACTTTGGTATGACAGCTCTCGCTGATGTCAGGATACGAGATACCTCTGGAAACCAACTACTCGTCGATGTCCATCACGGTGTACTCTGCCGAATGAAACGGTCCTTTGAGGTTGACAGCGACTTCTTTCCACTGTCCGTCAGTAGTGGTTTCCCCAGACAACATTACAATGGCGGACCAAGATTGGCCCAATATGGGCCAATATTGAACCAAGATTATTTGCTCATGGTCCAAAGCTTGGCCCAATATTGACATTGGCCAATATTTGGCCATCTTGGCCAAATATTGTGATCAATTTTGGACCAATAGCTAACCAATATTGTTTTCTGTTGGCGTTATTGAGCCATTAGACCAATAATATTCTAGGTTCATGAAATTAACATATCCTAGACATTTGAATTGTTTCAATTCAGCTTAAAATTAAGGCCTTTATTATTATGATTTCCATACAGTTGATCTGCAACTCTCCATTGCCTATTTCACAATTCAAGCTGCCAACATTGTACCAAAACTGGTGATATCTGGGAATTGTTATTGGTACAAGTAATCAGTAAATTCTAAACTGTCAACTCTCATGTACCGTAATTATTAATACTTTATTGTCAATAATGCAACCTTTATTTGCTAACAAGAACATTTATAGTCAATGTCGATCCTCCTCGATTAAAATCTTAAAACAAATTAGCAAATAAAAACCCTTGAGTGCTGGGCTCCAGTAAATTGATAATGCACATTAATTTATATATAAAAAAGTTAAAACTAAAAGCTACCATTCCTTTAACGATTTCAGTCACATGTCAGTGTGTGGTGCGCATCATGCTAGCACCGTCACAGAGTGGCTCGCTCGCCTATGCATGATCGCCCACTATGACAACAATACGTTGACACAAGAAAATGGTGTCTTTTACCTAGTTTTAATTTTCAAAAGAGCAACTGTCTACACCAGGGGTGGGCAACCTTTTTGAATGAATGAGCCAGATATAAGGAGTGAAAAATTGACTGGGCTGCACGTAACCAACTTTTCTAGCAATGACCGCTGTTGATTTCAAACCTTTGATTCCGAAGACTTTTTCAAGCAATAAGGTGTGTGTGCTTAATAATCTGTCTTCACAAACACGTAATCTCAATACACTAGTACAGATGACAATTAATGGGAATAATAGACCTACCTGACAAAATTCAATGAGATGTCTGGCACTGACGGTTTGCAACTAATTTCTCGATATTTGGTGCTAGGTTTGTGGTGGCCAATCGCAAGACTGCTTTAAGATTGTCCTCTGTAAGACGCGTGCGTAACTTTGTCTTTGTTATGTTCATGAGGGAAAATGTCTGTTCACAAATTTAGCTTGAGCCAAACAAACTCAAAAACCTGAAAGCATGTATTCGCACTACTCTGGAAACAAATCCCCAGATAGCTGCTTAATTATAGAAATCAAACACGCTTTCTGAATTTCTGTATAATGACTGGTAATCCTCAGAGGTTTGCAGATCAATCAGTTCCATTTGGAGAAGTTCAGGGCTGTTTTCAACATCGGCATCGAATGGATTTGCCATTATTTTGAAGTCACATTCATGAGCTTGAAAGTCTTCAAACCTGGCGTTGAAATCATCGACAAGACATGTCAGAGCTTCCACATATGCCTGACAATTGAAGGCCTCCACCTGGTCTTTCACTTCTTTGAGATTCGGAAAGTGGGCAAAGTTCTGGACATTGAATTGTCTGAGGAAGAGTCCCAGCTTAGTCTTGAAAGCCTTGACTTGGCTGAATAGGTTGGCTATTTGCTTATCTTTCCCTTGCAAGTTCTAGTTGAGGACGTTCAGGTGCTTGGTGATGTCGGCAAGAAATGCCACGTCACACACAAATTGGGCTTCTCGGGTTTCACGACCATTTTGTTCCAAGAAGTTGCATATTTCTGTGGGCAAAGAAAATACTCTTAAGACTTTTCCTTTGCTTAACCATCTCACCTCCGTATAGTAGCAAATGTCACTGTATTGCGCCTCTGCTTCTTCAAGCAAAGTCTTGAATTGGCGATGTTTAAGTGCCTTGGCTCGGATCGGATGAAGTTGACATCTTTGATGACAGCTTTCCTAACATCGTTGAAGCCGAGTGTCTTTGCAGAAAGTGCTTCTGGGTGTATTATACAGTGATATTTCATCACATTGTCATTGTTAGACATCACAACTGCTTGTTTTGCTATTATTGTGGCAGCTCCTTCCTGTTTACCAGTCATTGCAGGAGCCCGATCAGTCGTTATTCCACCGAGCTTGTCCCATGGTAACTTCAGTTTATCAATGGCGTCGGTTGTTTCTTTGGCGATTTCCTTTCCAGTTGTATTTGATTTCATGGAGCAAAGTTGAATTAGTTCTTCGCTGACAACATAATCATCAGTCACCCCTCTTACAAACACCAGTAACTGTGCAGTGTCAGATGCATCAGTGCTCTCGTCAAGGGCAATTGAATAATTACAGAATGACTGCGGTGTGTGGTGAGCTGCGACCTGCTTTCTGAGGACATATTTCCTTGATTCTCGACGTCACCATTTTTCTGGACAAACTTATTTCTTTGAACTTATGTTCTTGCTTGGGGCATTCAAGAACACACTCCTTAACAAACTCTCCATCTTGAAAAGGTTTGCAGCGCTTTGCAATTAAGTGAGCTACTCTATAACTTGCAGAAACTGAAGCAGCGTTTGAAGCTGTAGCGAAGAAATCAAGTGTTTTCTGTTGTCCCAGTTTTTTCTTGAGTTCTGTAATTTTCATGTTCCTAATTTTAGGAGCCATATCTTTGTAGGTATCCTATGATGCGAGTCATAGTGGTGCTTCACATTAAACTCTTTGAATACCGATACTGCCTCTTGTGCTGCTGCACAAGAGGCAGTATGGTTTTTCATTATGTTCAATACTGGTATCCCCAGCAAGGCCATGAGCATCATGAACAGCTTTGGGAACGATATCTTCGAGCGCATCGCCGGTGAGGCTTCCCGTTTGGCTCTGTACAACAAGAAGGCAACCATCAGCAGTCGTGATGTACAGACCGCAACAAAGAATTAATCTGTAGTCCAGGACTCGTTGAAACCCCAATTACGACGTCATCAAAGTCACATCAATCTGCAAAACGTTTGTGAATAGCCGATCACAAGTGAATGGTGGTGATACTCACGTTGAGGAACATCATTTGGGCTGATAAATGCTAAGCTGCTAGCTTGTTTTTTGTGATGATGTAAAATAAATTGATTTTTCCCCTCTTTTTCTTGAGACATCTTGGGGGCCGAACAACCCACTGGCGGGCGGCATGCCACTCCTGGTCTACACCAATTCGTCAAGCATTAATATTTTGGTCATCTCTATAATTCAACTTATATTACAAACTCGGGGCTTCAAATGGTAGCTATCATTATTATCCTGGCCTCAGAGAGAAATCATTGTACATTCTATAAAAATTTGGCATTGTGAAAAAAAGGAAAACTATTGATGAACAACTGTATGCAATGCTACATGAGTTACAGGTCATGCGTGTCAGACACCTTTTTGCTTGTCACGTTCACCGGCTTTCAATAATGAGTGGAAAAAGTGCCTCAATTCAGCAACCAATCTCTGAATAAATACAGGGTGTCCCAAAAAAGGTTGTGCATGCAGATATTCAGTATTGTTTCAAAAGTTTTCCAACGTGAAACCTTTATTTTTAGTGGATAACCATCCTTATTCTTTCGTGTCTAAATGCTGCAAATTTTAAGAAAATCTACTAATACAATTAAAAGATCATGTGTTTTTAAAACTTTCCAATGGGAATCATACAGTAATTAAGAGCACCAGGTTGAATGCATACAGCGCAGCACAGTAATTCAAAGTCGCTCAACCGTCTCTTGGCAAATGGGCATTCACTGTGTTGTCTACAATCCCAAATCAATAGATTTAAACAAAAAATGGGGCTATCAAATCTACATATTCAAAATCTACATATCTACTAATAACAGGACTTATACTCACCAGAACCTTTGGGCAAATTGACTAATTTATATTATGTTCAATATATGCGGAAGGTGATCCAGGCCTGTTTACCTGTTGTGTCAGGCACTAGGGAAGGCTGTTTAAAGCTTACTGGAAAAGCCAATATTTTCACGTACAGATATTTTCGCGGATTTTGATATTATAGACATTTCGTGAATTGTTTTTTTCGCGGGCGACCTTCTGGATGCACTGCATGAATGTTGAAAACAATATTTCCGTGTGTTATAATTTTCGCAGAAAAAGATTTGCGCAAAAAGCGCGAAAATAAAACCACCGCAAAAATTTCAACTTTTACAGTATAACAGCCATCCAAACTCATCATAATACTTGACTGCAATAGAGTTATTGTAATATTAGTTTACTTTACATGTCACTTGCTCCAGGGTGGTGCAGCGCTTCCATGAGCTGTGTTTCTTCTTCACTTTTTTCATTGCTTCCTTGTTCATCCACAGTGGCTTGAATTTCTTAGGGGCATGCACCGCCTCCTTTTCTTGGTTTTATCTTCGGTATATTACTCTCCATTGCATCTTTAAATTTGGTTTCGAAGAAATTCCATGCATTATTGGCTTTAAGTGATTTAAATTCTCCTTCCCAATCAACTGATTTCAAATCTTTTCTTAACTTCTCGGTAGTGGTCTTTGTCATACATGTATCATACGGATCTGTCTGACCAACTTCTGCGTCCAGTGAAAAGTCGATGACTACATGGTCACCCTTTCCCAATGGGCTGTTGCTTGTCACGTCTGTTATCAGTGACTCTTCATTTGTGATGATCAAGTCTAGCAGGTTACTCCGTTGTCCTAATCTGTGTCTTGTGTCAAAAGCGGTATTTTGAAATAGGTAGTTGTCTTGTAGGCAATCAATGAGCATGGCACTACCATGAATGTCAGCAGCATTTGATGTCCATGTATCCCAGTTAATTTCTGAGTAATTGAAGTCTCCTACCACTAGTAAGTGTGATCACTGTTGTCTGGTGCTTTGAATGTTCAGCAGCAGGTCCAGTAATTTTCAGTTGTTCAGATTATTTAAACAAGGGCCCCAAGACAAGGGCTCCTGTAGATGCAGCCAATTAGTAAGCTGTCTTCATCTTTCAGTTTGATCTCGCACCATACACTCTCCTCAAAACTATCACTGGTGAGGTCTTCAATTAAAGGGATATTAAGAGATGTTTTGAAGGCTGCGCCCTCAATTAGGATAAAAAACGGGATTTCTACATTTTTACAATTGCATTTTATACACAAACTTACAGCTCTAAGGATTAAGAAAAATCAGTTTTCTTTGTGCAGTTAAAACGTTGTTTCAAAATATTCTATCCCGGCTCGGACAGCATTTTATTGGGGGGGGGGGGTACTCACGTATGTAAGGCATACGGGGACGTGCCGCTCCAGTGGGTCGTTTTTTCATGAGACATCCTTAGCCATGGGTAGGCTTTTCAACTGAAAAATCCTTAGACATGGGTCTATTTTCGCGAAAATTTGCAAAAATTAGGTCTTTTTTCCTGATAATTAGCGAAAATTTGGTCTAAAATGAAGCAAAACCCCTAAAAATGGGTACCGATTTTTCCAAAATCACCCTTAGAAATGGGTAGGGGTTTTGAATCTCCAGCGGCACACCCCCGACCAAACCAAATCTGAGTACCCCCCCCGGGCAATTGGTTTGATCAGTCTGTGATATTTTTATTATCAATGAACACCACATAAAACAAATATGTACTCTTTGTAACAGTTATAAAACTAAAATGTGTCTAGGGAAAATGAATCTGAGGGGGGGATCCAAAAAGTGTTTCACCTTGTAAAGGGGATGTCAAAAAAGTGTTTACTATTTGTAAAGGGGGGGGGGGGGTCAAAAAAGTTCAGACACCCAAAAATGCAAGTTGGCCAACCCCCCTCCCCCCCAACACCAAAGGATTTCTGAACACTCCCTAAGTGGCTGCCAGGCTGTACAATACTTTTAAATGGGTTTATCTTTAATTTATAGCCCCATAGTCCCTCATCCTGTGTGCATAGTATTTTAAGTTACTTGATTCCATTATCTCATCTAGTATCAAATTTGGATGTGCATGACTGACTTTTGTTTGTAACTAGGAAACTTTGGTGTATTTCACTCTTATTTACTTACTCAAACTATGTGTTACTAAAACCACAATTTATAGCCCAATTTGTGTATACGTTTGACACCAAGGTAACATCTTGTAATGACTCCGAATGATTGCAATATTGCATACAACACCAACGGTTCGTTGTTAACAGACTAGTATTAGGTTTTGATATTTCTGCATGGATCAAAAGCCATAGTAGAAATGAGACAGATATTCACCAAGCTAAGATATCTGTGTATCAGGATAGGTAAGAGATTAATATTTCCTTTACTGCTTTAGGCATTTCCTACTAATGAAATAAATTAGGCCACTGATACAACAAGAGATGATTGGGATCAAACATTAGTTAATATCATATAGAGCGTGTTTCTACAGGAGCCTCCGCTATTTGCCCGCGGAGATTTAGCCGGCTAAAAAGGCGGAGGTACTTGAAAGCGCTGTTTCTACAGACGACGTAAAATACGGCTAATAAATTTCCCGATGACCTCTAATCGCAAAAGCCGTATAATAAGGTCGGGGGTCAAATCAGCAAACTAAGCAATAATTTCAACAAACCTTGAAAAATGGCAAACAATCACTCTAAAAAGCTTGAAACTACAATGAAAATGAATTAAATAATAATCGATCTCTCCGATCCGGCAAAGTTACTGTAATCTAAACGGCCTGTGCCACTACTGTTAATGTTATTTGGAGCATTTAACGGGCACCGCTTTGATTTAGAAACCCATTGAAAACACACAAGGAAAATTCTGCGAATTTTTTTATTTTTTAACTGCAAAAAGAAAACGGGGATCAGCGAAAAACCGCTGTTTCGAAATAAATAAATACATAAATGAAATAAAGTCGCTTCCAAATTGCACAGTTCCAAACATGCGTATCGGTAGAACGTCAAAGTTCACAGGACGCGGTCAATGTATTGACAACAACAAGTTCACTCCCTCTGAAAATTACTCCCTTGAACGTGATGTCTACGTGAAGAGAACCACGTGGAGATGATTTGTGTCGTGATGATTCTATTTTTAATTGAACATTTCAACTTTCTGTCGTGGGGTGCGGGGGGCGGTAAAACTTCAAACATGGCCAAGCAAAGGAGGAAAATACACTTGAGTATACAGAGTATCAGGTCATTTGTGGTAACATATGTTTAAAATATAAATTACATAATCATAATTTGATAAAGATTAATATTAATGATAAGAAAGTTTGTCATGATTTTTTAAACATTATTTTAAACCGTTCAGTGAGCTGATATAGAAATGTCAAGGACGCGACGCAACGACAACAAACAGCTCGTTGTTATCGGGTCAACAAATTAATCACGTGGTCGAACCAATTTCCGGTTAGCCGTCTAATCTCGCGGCGGGCTGTTTCTACAGAGCTCCTGCCGGCTTTTAGACGTCTTATATATCACCGCTATCCTACTTTTTTGAGGATAATTTGCCCGTGGTAGATTAGCAGGCTAACGGCGTCAGGGACTGTTTCTATACAGAGCTGTTAGACGTCTACCACCGTGATCAACCGGCTAATGACTCTCTGTAGAAACACGCTCATAGTATTGATGAAAATCAAAATACAGAATTTAATATTAAATCCTTATTCCAAACATAGCTATGCAGCCAGCAGTGACAGTTCTGCAGGACTCCAAACATGACCTTGTCCTTGCATAGTGCTCTAGGGTTCAGCCCACATAACTGTCACTGATCCACCTAACTATCTGACATCATAATAACAGGTGGTCCATGGGTGGACCGTACTACAATTGTTGATAAATGTGATGGTCCCTATATGGAGTGTTACATCATGTGTGTATGATGTCATAGTGACTGGCTCTTATGCACAGTGGGGGGTATAGTGCCAAATCTGTAGGATTACTCCACGGGTTCGGTTCTCGGGTTGGTCAGTTCTCGGATGGGGAGCAATTTTTCTAGGATTATAGATAGAGTAGTCCTAAAGGTAGGACTAGCCCTAATTAACATTTTAAAGTTACCAATTTAAAATTTAAAACCAAGCACTAGTTGATAACCCTATATCAATTTACAGTCAAAATACTGATACACTAGGACACAAAAACGGTATTCCAGATAACTTGTCCTTAATCCTGTACAAGCTCTACTGCAGACTATATTAACACTTTCCATGCGGCTATACATAACAGATTTTGCAGAATCCTTTCCAAACTGTCAAGGTCTATCCAAGGGATTACTGAATCAATACCAGGCATGTTTGTCCTTATTTCAATGAATTTCTCATGATGATTCCAAATATGGTAATTAAATTCAATAATATTGTTGAATGTTGTCTGCAGACACCCGCCGTGTGGAATTAATACAAAACCTTTTCCAACAAATCTAATTATATTTCATACTATTAGAGCAACAATGGTGCTTTTGTTCATTTGTATGAAGATGGGGCTATCTTCTTCTTCTTCTTCTTCCTATAAAGTGCTGCCTTCAAATGGTTGAAGATAAACGCACTGTAGTTGTATGCATGTGTTGCCTCGGCAACAGGAAAGTTAAAAACAGGTGTAATATATACAATATTTACAGGTGTGGGTAAAAAACTGGTGATGAAGCTACTTCAGATGACGATCCTTCAGCGCAGATTTGAAGGCGTCAAGGGTTGAGTATGCAGCAGGATCAATTTTGAGGTTGTTCCAGTCCCGAATGGTACGTGGGAAGTAAGAGTTGGCATACGCTGAAGAGCTGGTGTGAGGTTTGGTGAAACGGGAACTGTGACCCCTGGTAGATGTGGATAGATGAGTCAGATAATTACTCCACAGGATGTCAACCAAGTTGTATCTGGTCTTGAACATCATATGAAGGCGACTGTTACAACGGCGTTCCTGAAGTGATGGCCAGTTGAGATGGTCCAACATGGTGGATACACTGCTCGTTCTCCTGTAGTCTCCCATGACAAAGCGGGCTGAGCTGCGTTGAACTTGCTCAAATCTACATCAAATCTACATATTCAAAATCTACATATCTACCAATAACAGGACTTTTACTCCACCAGAACTTTTGGGCAAATTTACTAATTTATATTATGTTCAATGCGGAAGCTGATCCTGTTTTCCTGTTTACCTGTTGTGTCAGGCATAACGCCTATCCAAATTCATCATAATACTTGACTGCAATAGAGTTATTGTAATATTAGTTTACTTTACATGTCACTTGCTCCAGGGTGGTGCAGCGCTTCCATAAGCTGTGTTTCTTCTTCACTTTTTTCATTGCTTCCTTGTTCATCCACAGTGGCTTGAGTTTCTTAGGGGCATCGCCTCCTTTTCTTGGTTTTGTCTTCGGTATATTACTCTCCATTGCATCTTTAAATTTGGTTTCGAAGAAATTCCATGCATTATTGGCTTTAAGTGATTTAAATTCTCCTTCCCAATCAACTGATTTCAAATCTTTTCGTAACTTCTCAGTAGTGGCCTTTGTCATACATGTATTATACTGATCTGCATGACCAACTTCTGCGTCCAGTGAAAAGTTGATGACTACATGGTCACTCTTTCCCAATGGGGCTGTTGCTTTTCACGTCTGTTATCAGTGACTCTTCATTTGTGATGATCAAAAAATTGGTATTTTGAAATGGGTAGTTGTCTTGTGGGCAATCAATGAGCATGGCACTACCATAAGTGTCAGCAGCATTCGATGTCCATGTATACCAGTTTTTTCTGAGTAATTCAAGTCTCCTACCACTATAGTAAGTGTGATCGCTGTTGTCTGGTGCTTGCAACGTTCAGCAGGTCCAGTAATTTTCTGTTGTTCATATTATTTAAACAAGGGCTCCTGTAGATGCAGCCAATTAGTAAGCTGTCTTCATCTTTCAGTTTGATCTCGCACCATACACTCTCCTCAAAACTATCACTGGTGAGGTCTTCAATTAAAGGGATATTAAGAGATGTTTTGAAGGCTGCGCTCTCAATTAGGATAAAAAACGGGATTTTTACATTTTTACAATTGCATTACATACACAAACTTTACAGCTCTAGGGATTAAGAAAAATCAGTTTTCTTGTGCAATAAAACGTCGTTTCAAAATATTCTATCCCCGGCTCGGACAGCATTTTATGGTAATTGGGAAATAACGACATTCAAATAAGTATTTGGTATTTTTTTGTTAATTCTTTGCCACCATAATTGGGAACTGTCACTGTGGCCGACTGGTCTAAAGCGGTGGTGTAATGACTTGTATTAGCTATGAAAACTTTTATGAGTTTGAATCTCACTGGGGTCTCTTTTTCTTTTGTCTTTATTTTTGTAACAAATTACGTTGTTTTATCAGTTTAAACATTTAAAATTAAATTTATACTATGCAAATGCTTTTTTCCCTTAACTGTACGGCTTTCCAAGAGGCCAGGCGCGGAGTGAAAATTAACTGTCCTGCTAGCTGGACAGTTTATTTTTAACTCAAAAAATTCACTCTAAAACCATGATTTGAAGTTATTAGAAATCGTATCGCTATGTAAATCTGCAAGAAAATCTAATTTCTAAAAAAAAGAGGGCACCCCTAGAAAAGATCACATAATATCCCTAACTTGGCATTAATGATACTTTCTTGTATAGGGCCACGCGTTTTGAACTCGCCACCCAAAAAAGGTGGCGTCGTTGCGCTTTTCCGAATCGTGTTCTGCTCAAATCACGACAACTCGGGAACGCAAAAAGATATTGTCATGGTTTTGGTCTCATTTGAAAGCTAAATAATTGCATTACATAACCTGTAAATATGAAGCATATAACTTCTTAAATGGGGGAGATGTGGTTGATTGAGTTGGGAACAGATGAGGTGGCGGAGGGGGGGGGGGGGGGAGTGGAGGGTGGGGGAGTGGTACACATAAACTCTATGGGGAAAAAAAATTGCGTGCCATGCGGTGCGTTTAAACTTGAATCAAGTCACCTCTGGATGAGCTACAAACATGATTTTGGTCTCTTCTTAAAGGTTATTTAATAGTCTTTATGTCTGTGTTTTAACAGATTAGTCAACCTTATGTAACAACTATTAATTATGGATAAGTCGCATGATCATCGGCTTTTTTCCTATTCGCTACACAGTAAACGCAAATATTAACCCCAATTTATATAAATTACTCTAACGGGAAAAGTATTCAATCTATGATAGCAAAAGTATACATTTTTGGAAAGCTCTCAACAAGGGCAATTCAAAAATGCAGTTTTAATCAGTGTAGGGGGCATAGTTAACAAAATATTTGTGTAAACTCTATAAAAAAAATCAAACATTTTGGGGCCCATTCATCAGCCGGTATTTTATTTTACCAATATAGTAACCCTTGACAATCATAGATTTGCTTGTAATGTCATGAGGAATTCAAAAATGTTAAGTATATTATGTCATGGGTAGGTATAAGAATTACATGGATCTCAAATAAATTTAAGAATTAAAAAAAAAAAAATTGAACATTGTGAATCATAACATGTTACCACTATATGTCCTATCCTAATTTCAATAGCTTAATTGGATTCCTCATGGAATTTCCTTTAAGAAAACGTATACTTTTTATGGGGTAGGGCAAGTAGTTAGGGTGATATGCTAACTTGAAGTGCATATGGCGTAAAATGTTAAAAATCGGACACGCAACGCAAAGGGTGGCGAGTTCAAAACGCATGGCCATACTACTTGTGTAGTCCCTGATATGGAGCAATCAAAATCATCTAACTGCAGTTCTACACTCTGTGTGTTGCAGTGAGATTTTGGGTAGACTTCAGTAACTGCGATAATATCAGGCTTTGATAATACAATATTGGCATTTAGTTCCTTCCTCTTATTCAGGAGGCTATCTGCATTTGGTATATAAACACAGGAGACCACGTCTCTTCTTATCATGTGCTGTGCTGTTGTGAGAGCTGGCAATGGGGGTGCTGTGCGGTGCAACATTTAGAAAATCCTGTACAATGTAGTTCCCATCGCCGTCTTTTAGAGGTTGTAGTTTAGGCACGAAAAGAACCTTTGCTGTCAGATGCAGCGTTCTTTCTGTATCACTGTCCTGGTTAGTCTCATTGTCCTCTTTGTTTTGACTTTGAGTGGACTGGTTTAGAGATTTGTAGCTCTTTTCATCAAGTTGGACTACAATGTATTTCGCCTTTGCGGATCACCAACCGCTCTTCCCCTTCATCTTTTCTTCTCCTTAATTCTGATCTTAGGATTTTGTTCTTCTCTCGTTCTTTGGAAGTCATATCAGGAGTAATGTACACCTCTTTCCACTTCTTGGTCTTCCGCAGCTGTTTCGCATTCCTAGGGTTTCTGCCTTTTGCTTAACTGATTCCAGCTCACCTTTTAGGAGTCGGTCAGCGAAGGAGTCACGTTTTCCAAGATGAACAACAGATTCTAACTTAGCATCCTATACATTTATTTGAAAGTTGGCATACATTACATATTGATATGCACATTACCTTATAGAAATGAATATGCTAGCTAGCATATTCATTTCTATAATAGAGCACATTATCATGGGTTTGTTTTACCAGGTTTAAAACTTGCTTGATATCAACAGTTACCAGGTGTATTTGACACATATGATAATTGGCAAATTAATTTGATTATGATATGAAATGGGTAACATTAATACTTTTCTACAGTGCATTTGGTAATGTTTTATGACTACGAGACCAGATTTGAAAATGTCAGTTAATTCAAATGACAATTCTAAACATGTGTATACAACAGTGAAGGCTTAATGAGTCCATCACAACCAGAAAAGAGCATCGAGTCAAGTTAAACAGATGTGGCAGAGATCTTCACAAAATTTACAACTGTTTTCTAGAAACACCTAAACCATCCCAGTGTGGAGAAGACAGTCGCTACTACATAACAGGTTGTTACAGGAATTATATAACTATGGGACAAGTAACTCGTAAAGGTCAAGCCCTCCTACCTATACCTTAATTGACATGTGATGGTTCTTGAGGGGGCGCACTATCATGTTCGTAGCAAACCAGACGATATTAGACGTGGTGGTTTTTATCGGCTCAAAACATGATTTGTGACACAGAAATAGTACATCAATGGTAAAAAAGCTGATTGTGATTTAGAGTGGTACTGCATGCTTTGATGATGACAGAATTTAGTTCTTATATGACACGAAACATTCAGAATTGTTTTTTTGAAATTAATTTTAAGGTGGAACAAAATACGAAGTTTTGAAATTGTGGATGGCTTCGTCTGACAGTGACAGAGGAGGGGCGTGGCGTTATTTGCATCTAATGAATATTGTAATCAGATCTCTACATTTGCTGTTGCTGGTTGATACAGAGATTTGTGGAGATCTGCCCTGCCTTATATCTGCAACATGTGTTTGCACCAGGGTTTACACTTTGACCTCATCACCAGAGCAAAGAATTTGGTTCATTTTCCCAAGAGTGTGCAATATCACTGTTCGTTGGATCTTTGATACAATACACATCAGAATTGTTTCTCTTAGTTCTGTTACCTCTTAATACTTTCCAGAAATCCCTACACAAAGCACCTCCTTTATTTGCAAGTTCTATAGATCTACTTTATACTTGCATTTCAGTTATCTTTTTCTTTTATCAGTGTTTTAGCATGAATGCGCTTATCTGATAGACTCCCAAAGCATATTTCCCTTTTCATTATCAGCTTTATTAAGATTTTGCCCACTTCCGGTGAAGTCGCGCTGCGTTTCTCCTATGGTTCATTGCGTCATTGATATCACGACCGAACCTTTGGGCTCTTTAATCCCTTTCCCCTCAGTCGCTGCAAATACTTTGGTTTTCCTTCAATCCCATAGGGTGTTAGGGTTATCGAACATATTTACATTTGATTCCCAGTCAACAAAATTGTCATTTATTTTATTCTCAAAATGTGTAAAATCTTGGTCATTCTTGATATCCCAAAATGATCTTTTGGCATTATTAGCGATATCATGCTTTCCCTTTGAAAGGTTAGGCCTAGAAAGGCTTTAAGTGTTAACAATAAGACATTGTGGTCACTACCAATTCTGTATTTCCTATCTTCAACAATCAAGTGATTAACATGGTTAACAAGGTTACAAAAACACAAAATATAATCAATGGTAGTACTTTACTGGTTACCTCGAAACCAAGTGAGTTAACCAATACAATTTTGGGTACAATTTAGAATAGTTAAATCTGAATCATCGCAGAATGTCAAGAGACGTTCACCATTAGGATTACAAATAGGGTCACCATATAGTATTTCTTTCCCTATACGAGCATTCATATCACCCATGATAATTACATTGGAAACGTCGTCAGCACCTTCTTCAATACGAATGATTTCAGACAATAGTTGGTTATATAAAGAATCGGTCAAATCATTATCAGATCCCTCAACAGGAGAATACACAACAGCAATGTACATAGGCTAATCATTACCAAAGCTAAAGCCCTAATCCATAATCTTTCAAATTCGTTGTGCTTAGAATCAAACATATTATTGTCTCAAAGAATGACTTCCTTGTTATCAATTAAGAAACCAACACCCCATTCTATTCTTCCCAACCCATTGATATCCATCAATAGTAACTGAGTTTTCATCTTTAAGGAAGGTTTCTGCAATATTTTTACCAAAAATAAGGATGTTCTCCTCTTCAGAAGTTTGGCCATCTCATGAATTTTAGGCCTTATAATTAACATTGTTAAAGGCAATATTTAGCACACATTCTTATTATTTTTAGAATAAGATTGTCTTCTTCCTCTTGTATGCCGCTTCTTGTTATATTTAGAACCCATATTTGCCTCGTTACATGAATTACGAGGCCTATATTGGGAAAACAGTCCTATTCATGAAACCATGCATTATATGGTAGGAAAAGAGTTATCTAATATATCGTAAGCCTGCTTCGATAATTGCCTAACTCACTTTCACCGAAATTGAGCTTATGCATAAATCATGACTTCATTACATTATGCACATGTTGTAATAATGCCTAAGCCACTGACCAATCAAAATTGTTGATAAATGCAAAATTTCAATTATGCCTAAGTCAGCATTGTGAGTTAAGCAGTTTGTAATCGTGATGTTAAATGTTTAAAATGGGTCATATATTAACTCGTATTAGACCTATATATAACAAGCCACATTTCACTTAAAGGTATATCTCCAACCTAATTCTATCCAACAGTTACTGCTCCTGTTGGAATTCACCTGCACTATTCATGGTGCTATTCAACATATCGTCAGCCTGCTTTGATAATTGCCTAACTCACTTTTCATATATTTGTTGTTTTCTAAAAACTAGAAAAAATGAGTTAGGCAATTATCGAAGCAGGCTGACGATATATTGACCAGTTTAATTGAACACAGAGCTATAATATTCAATAAGACAAATTTAAACTGCACATCCCAATCTGTAATCATTTGAAATTTGTGCCCGGTTGTCAGTGTCGAAAGTGCTGATGGGATAGCCATATCCGATATTGCCCATGTCATCGTTACTAATACCGCCTCATCAGCAACAGGTCGCTGCACGTAACCACGCATGTTTTTGGAGCACGCTTGGTGAAATCGTCCGACATATCACCTGTTTGAGATTCCTTCGGATATTAATTTATCATCCAATGAGCAATTGTTTGTTCTTACGTGAATAATGATGGCTCCTAATGTGATCACATCTGTCTTATCAAGTTTTCTTTGATGTTGGCGACTGTACATCCGCGAATGCATTTTACTCTCTCTATCTCCTCAACCGCTTCAATAATGGTGTCTTCCACTGATGCTTTTGTGAGATAGTTTTGTCTTATTATCATAGCCTTTACACCATGTCGCCCTGTGTATAATGGATAATGCCTGTTTTTACTTAAGGAACTTGTCTAGCGGTTCAGTTCAGCCTTTGGTATTACTCTCTGCTTTCTGGTCTTGCTGCTTCTTGTTGGTACTTATAAGGAGGATTCTTAAGCAAGAAAGGCAAACCAGATTCCTGTGGTGTATCTTGTTTCAATGTATCAAGGCATCCTTCCAGATTTAGTTCCAACAATGTAGACAAACTGGTGTGATCTTCTACTAACAAGTGTGTATTCCCTTATTTGACGAAGAACATCCCTACAGTTGTGCTGTATCTTCAAGACCGATGGACGATCTGTGAATATCTTCAATCATCAGTAATCATATGTAATAAAACATAATAAAAAAAATAAAAAAATCATATGTTCTTCATTGTCAGAGGTTTAATTTGTCACCAATGGTTCAGACATACTTGCCGGTTGCAGCGACGGCATGTCTCTGCTAACTGCCGAGTGTCAGTACATTTGTGATTTATATAAGTAAACAGAAACTGGGCTGATTACAGAACTGTTTCAACCAATTTTTCAACGATCACTTCACAAAAAGTGAGTGAATGATGATTGTTATGTCATAAAAAGCTTCAAAACAAGAAATCCTGAAAACAAGCCAAAAATAATATATAGTTCAATTGAATAACATTTTAAATTTAATAAGCAAAGTGATTTAAGTAAGTTTTTGAAGGTGAAATTTCATAAAAGATGATGACACAAAATATTGGAATGAATTTTCTAGACAAAATCCTCCTTTAAAAAGAAAGAAAGGTGGTACCCATAATCCATAGTTTCACATGGCAACATCTGACAGGTTTTCACAGATCACGTCACATTTATGTTTCTATCAGGGCGTAATAAATGGCAAATGTCTATACTCCGCTGGCAGACTCTCCCAAGTTGATGTGGAGTATTGGAAAACTGCAAACACTGCTTGCGTGGAAGGCCATTCATTAGCCACGTGAAGCATGTACACATCACCTGGTGTCTCTAATAATCAGTCTTTATCGGACTGAATCCATGTACGTGTTCAGTCTATATCAGACTGATTACGGCAGTATTATTTTAATGAATTGTGACACCTTTGAATTGATATTTGTGAATAATTGTAAATCAAATAAACCCAGGGGAGGGTGGGAGGGGGAGAAATTGACGGAATAAATCGCAATATATATTTAACCTGGCTTTATTCCATAACTGAATATAGACTGTTTATCATTATTTAGGAGACCAGGTAGCATGCATGTACACCATGGCTTAAGGATGTCCACCTCATACCACTCTGTTGACCGACTAACACTCTTAACCAGGTAGCCCCCATTACCAGAAGCTCTCTTGAATTCTTTTTTCCTACAACATTTTGCTGTTTGCAAGTTGATTGAGGCAATACTTGACAACTGAACCCGGCTTATTGTGTAGATACCTTGGAACATCAGCACTGTATATTCTCTGATGCTTGCTCTATTGTTGTTCTTCTTGTATCTGGACAAATCATGAATGTTAAGAAAGCCACATGTATTAATTAGAGTTTTTACATGTTCAATTAATGGGTCTTGCGTGGGTTGAGGATTTTAATCAATGTTAAGAAGCCACATGTATTAATTAGAGTTTTTACACATTCAATTAATGGGTTAAGGATTTTATAACATAAATGACCGAAAATAAGATTCTGCATTATTTATTTTAAAATGAACCATTATAGAATTATATTATAAATTCATAGTATGTTGCATACACAAAGAAAGGTTTCATAAATGAAATGAAAAAAGGGCAAACACGCCCAAGTCTTTCCCATTTGTTTATGGATGGTGAGAACCTACCTACCTGCATTGTTTTCAGACTGTCTTGTCTTCTGGAAGAAAGACGATACGGTTGCGACTTCCTACGATCTTATCACATCTTTGAGCGCTTCTTCGGTAAAAACATATCCAAAATTAGACAAAGTATTGCCATCAAACTTATGAATTAGTACAGTCATAGCAATTTTGCCTAATCTTGTTATAAAAGTGTATTAACTATGCCTAACATTGCTAACTATAGTAATTGCCTAACTTTGCATTGAGGAATTTATACATTGATTTGCCTAACTTTACTACACTTGAGTATGGTATAGTAAATCCGCCTAACTTTGCGAAACAAGTTATTTTGCCAGACTTTACTAAGCTGTAGCAATATTTGACAACATAAAAAGGCCTATTGTGTAGGTACCTTGGAACATCAGCACTGTATCTTCTCTGATGCTTACTCTCTTGTTGTTCTTCTTGTATCTGAACAAATCATGAATGTTAAGAAAGTTACATGTATTAAGTAGCGTTTTTACATGTTCAATTAATGGGTCTTGCACGGGTTGAGGATTTTATATCAATGTTAAAAAGCCAAATGTATTCATTGAGTTTTTACACGTTCAATTAATGGGGTGAAGATTTTATAACATAAATGACCGAAAATAAGATTCTGCATTATTTATTTTAAAATGAACCATTATAAAATTATTATAAAAGTTATTTTAAATATATTATAAATTCATAGTATGTTGCATACACAAAGAAAGGTTTCATGAATGAAATGAAAAAAAGGCAAACACGCCAAGTCTTTCCCATTTGTTTATGGATGGTGAGAACCTACCTGCATTGTTTTCAGACTGTCTTGTCTTCTGGAGGACAAAAGATACGGTTGCGACTTCATACGATCTAATCATGTCTTTGAGCGCTTCCTTGGTAAAAACATATCCAAAATTGGACAAAAACTTGACATCAAACTTATGAATTTGTACAATCATAGTAATTGTACCTAATATTGTTACAAAATTGTATAAACTATGCCTAACATTGCTACTGTAGTAATTACCTAATTTTGCGATGATGAATTTATGTATTAATTTTGCCTAACTTTACTAAACTTGAGTGGTATAGTAAATCCGCCTAACTTTGCGAAACAAGTTATTTTGCCAGACTTTACTAAGCTGTAGCAATATTTGACAACATAAAAAGGCCTATTGTGTAGGTACCTTGGAACATCAGCACTGTATCTTCTCTGATGCTTGCTCTCTCTATTGTTGTTCTTCTTGTATCTGGACAAATCATGAATGTTAAGAAAGCCACATGTATTAATTAGAGTTTTTACATGTTCAATTAATGGGTTTTGCGAGGGTTGAGGATTTTAATCAATGTTAAGAATCCACATGTATTAATTAGAGTTTTTACACATTCAATTAATGGAATGAGGATTTTATAAAATAAATAACCGAAAATAAGATTCTGCATTATTTATTTTAAAATGAACCATTATAAAATTATTATAAAAGTTATGTTAAATATATTATAAAATCATAGTATGTTGCATACACTAAGAAAGGTTTCATAAATGAAATTGAAAAAAAGACAAACACGCCAAGTCTTTCCCATTTGTTTATGGATGGAGAGAACCTACCTGCATTGTTTTCAGACTGTCTTGTCTTCTGGAGGACAACAGATACGGTTGCGACTTCATACGATCTAATCATGTCTTTGAGCGCTTCCTCGGTAAAAACATATAGAAAATAAGACAAAATCTTAACATCAAACTTATGAATTTGTACATTCATAGTAATTTTGCCTTATCTTGCTATAAAGTGTATAAACTATGCCTAACATTGCTACTGTAGTAATTGCCTAACTTTGCGATGATGAATTGATGTATTGATTTTGCCTAACTTTACTACACTTGAGTATGGTATAGTAAATCCGCCTAACTTTGCGAATCAAGTTATTTTGCCAGACTTTACTAAACTGCAGCAATACTTGACAACAGAACCAGGCCTATTGGGTTGATACCTTGGAACTTCAGCACTGTATCTTCTCTGATGCTTGCTCTATTGTTCTTCTTGTATCTGGACAAATCATGAATGTTAAGAAAGTTACATGTATTAATTAGAGTTTTTACATGTTCAGTTAATGGGTCTTGCGTGGGTTGAGGATTTTAATCAATGTTAAGAAGCCACATGTATTAATTAGAGTTTTTACACATCAAATTAATGGGATGAGGATTTTATAAAATGAATGACCGAAAATAAGATTCTGCATTATTTATTTTAAAATGAACCATTATAAAATTATTGTAAAAGTTATTTTAAATATATTATAAATTCATAGTATGTTGCATACACAAAGAGAGGTTTCATAAATGAAATGAAAAAAGGGCATACACACCCAAGTCTTTCCCATTTGTTTATGGATGGTGAGAACCTACCTACCTGCATTGTTTTCAGACTGTCTTGTCTTCTGGAGGACAAAAGATACGGTTGCGACTTCATACGATCTAATCATGTCTTTGAGCGCTTCTTCGGTAAAAACATATCGAAAGTAAGACAAAATCTTGACATCAAACTTATGCATTTGTACAGTCATAGTAATTTTGCCTAATCTTGCTATAAAAGTGTATTAACCATTCCTAACATTGCTAACTGATAGTAATTGCCTAATTTTGCCATGATGAATTGGTATTAATTTGCCTAACTTTACTAAACTTGAGTGGTATAGTAAATACGCCTAACTTTGCGAAACAAGTTATTTTGCCAGACATTATTAAACTGTAGCAATACTTGACAACTGAACCAGGCCTATTGTGTAGATACCTTGGAACATCAGCATTGCATCTTCTCTGATGCTTGCTCTCTTGTTGTTCTTCTTGTATCTGGACAAATCATGAATGTTAAGAAAGTTACATGTATTAATTAGAGTTTTTACATGTTCAATTAATGGGTTTTGCGAGGGTTGAGGATTTTAATCAATGTTAAGAAGCCACATGTATTAATTAGAGTTTTTATACGTTCAATTAATGGGGTGAGGATTTTATAACATAAATGACAGAAAATAAGATTCTGCATTATTTATTTGAAAATGAACCATTATAGAATTATATTATAAATTCATAGTATTTTGCATACACAACGAAAGGTTTCATAAATGATATGAAAAAGGGCATACACACCCAAGTCTTTCCCATTTGTTTATGGATGGTGAGAACCTACCTACCTGCATTGTTTTCAGACTGTCTTGTCTTCTGGAGGACAAAAGATACGGTTGCGACTTCATACGATCTAATCGTGTCTTTGAGCGCTTCCTCGGTAAAAACATATCCAAAATTAAAATCTTGACATCAAACATGAATTTGTACAGTCATAGTAATTGTACCTAATCTTGCTATAAAAGTGTACAAACTATGCCTAACATTGCTACTGTAGTAATTGCCTAATTTTGCTATGATGAATTGATGTATTAATTTTGCCTAACTTTACTAAACTTGAGTGGTATAGTAAATCCGCCTAACTTTGCGAAACTAGTTATTTTGCCAGACTTTACTAAACTGCAGCAATACTTGACAACAGAACCAGGCCTATTGTGTAGATACCTTGGAACATCATCACTGTATCTTCTCTGATGCTTGCTCTCTCTATTGTTGTTCTTCTTGTATCTGGACAAATCATGAATGTTAAGAATGCCACATGTATCAATTAGAGTTTTTACATGTTTAATTAATGGGTTTTGCGTGGGTTGAGGATTTTAATCAATGTTACATAAGAAGCCACATGTATTAATTAGAGTTTTTACACATTCAATTAATGGGGTGAAGATTTTATAACACAAATGACCGAAAATAAGATTCTGCATTATTTATTTTAAAATGAACCATTATAAAATTATATTATAAATTCATAGTATTTTGCATACACAACGAAAGGTTTCATAAATGATATGAAAAAAGGGCATACACACCCAAGTCTTTCCTATTTGTTTATGGATGGTGAGAACCTACCTGCATTGTTTTCAGACTGCCTTGTCTTCTGGAGGACAAAAGATACGGTTGCGACTTCATACGATCTAATCATGTCTTTGAGCGCTTCCTCTGTAAAAACATATCCAAAATTAGACAAAAACTTGACATCAAACTTATGAATTTGTACAGTCATAGTAATTGTACCTAATATATTGTTACAAAATTGTATAAACTATGCCTAACATTGCTACTGTAGTAATTGCCTAACTTTGCGATGATGAATTGATGTAATAATTATACCTAACTTAACTAAACTTGAGTGGTATAGTAAATCCGCCTAACTTTGCGAAACAAGTTATTTTGCCAGACTTTACTAAACTGTAGCAATACTTGACAACAGAACCAGGCCTATTGTGTAGGTACCTTGGCACATTAGCACTGTATCTTCTCTGATGCTTGCTCTCTTGTTGTTCTCCTTGTATCTGGACAAATCATGAATGTTAAAAAAACCAGAGTTTTTACATGTTCAATTAATGGGTCTTGCATGAGTTGAGGATTTTAAATGAATTTTATAGCAATTCTGCCTAACGATTCTCAATTTTCGCGCAACAATGTACCAATCGTAAATTAATAGTCCTAGAGCCAGGTGGTTTTTTTTGGTGGGTACCTTGTTCATAACATCTACTTCCATTTTTTTGGGGGGCGGGGAGGGTTGTCTTAAACCATTTCTTATGAGGGTGTTAGTTTTGTAATTAGACACCCCAACTACATTCCTACCTCTTTTTATGGGCAACTTTGAGAAGGTTATTATCATGTTCTTGCTGGTTTGTGCCGAACACTATTATGTCATCCGACATGTTTCTGCAGCTGTAAAGTCTTGCGAGCATTCTAGCAATGCCGTTCTGGAAGATTTCAGATAGTGTTCACGCCGAACATGAGTCGTTTATAGGGAAAATAGTCTGATGTGGGTGGTAAACGTGGTAATGTAACGACTTTCCGGGTGCAGTTGAAAGCTTTAAGGTGGGAGTACTGAACACAGTTGTGCCATTGAGGTTTGTGATGATTTCTTCAATCGTCAGCATAAGGTGATGGCTTTGTTAGCTCCCCTCATGTTGACGCAGATTCTCACTTCCTTCAAAGATTTCTTGGGTACGACGACTTCAGGGCTGATCCACGGTGTGGGACCTTTGGCTGGTTCTATGTCATCAGCAAGTAGACGCTTTAATTCCGTTTCCACATCTTGGTGAATATGAAATGGAATTTGTCTGTGTTTCTGGACTTTTGGATAGACGCTCTTGTCTATATATGTGGAGCTTGATCTCTTCCCCGGATATTTTACCGATAGATCGGAATACATGGTCAAAACCGGTTGGCAGATGGTTGATATTGTTGATTATTTGGATGATATAGCTCTGACATGGTTGCGAAAGACCATAGGTTTCCACTGTCACTGTTTGTTTCCACTGGCACATTGTTTTGATCTCGCCGATGATTGCTAACTGTACACGAATACCTGTGACGATGCCTGCCGGAGGCTTGATTTTGGAGCACTGGTTTTCTCACAAAGCTGGTTATATGATGCACTGTCCATGATATTGACCGATGCGCCTGGATCTATCATAGATTGATACTTAAAAGAAGCCACTTACTTTGTTGACTCTCTTCCTGGCATGGTTAATGGTAGTCTTAAAATCGCAGCATGCGAATTTTACCGGAAGCTTTTACAACCAGAACATTAGGAATTAACAGCCCATCTTGAAAGTGTTACAGGAGTATTGTAATCTATCCAATTCAGCTTCTACACGCTCTTTGAGTGCGAACGGAACTGACAGCGCCTTACAAAAGTGTGTCCCTTCAATTCACAAAGATCATCTGTGAATAGCGATCACCGATACAACTTGTAGCTGAAGGAGTTTGTACTGCTTATATCTCTGTTCACAGACGATACTAGCGCTTGTAGCTTTGCATGCCCAGGGTGCTCAGTGGTCATACAAGTAATTAGGGTAGTTTTTCAAGCCGGCGCGTTGTACGTAACGTGAATAGGGTATCAAAAACATGCAAACTTAAGAAAAAGGGTATACTTTTCGCGCAAATGGCCTTGCGTATTTAGGGTCTATATATTTTCCGTGCAGAATAAATAGCGGCGATTACAGGCAGGATATTTTTCTTAATTTTTATTATCTCATTGGGGATCTAGATCAGCTCATATTTGTTTCATAATACTTTTACTATATGGAAGAAAAAAGGGATTTGAAATGTGTCATACTTAGTAAACTATACACAATACTTGCTTAGTGTATCACACTATTTCGACTACTTGTTTAGGGTATCAAAATATGTTCAATACTTGTTTAGTGTATTGGTAAAACTGGTATTACTAGCTTAGGGTTGTAAAATACTATCCATACTTGTTTAGGGGTGCTTTTTCACATTTAATGCAATTACTTATTTAGGGTGCTTTTTGAAAGTCCTTGGGCGCGCCTGATACCCAGTGGCGTGCGCAAAGGGGGGGGATGGGGGGGGGCCTAGGCCCCCCAGTTTGGTCTACAGTCGGGGGAACCTACTGCCAGTCGGGGGAAACTACTGCCAGTTGGGGGATGGACCGTCGCTAGAGGTTTTTTTTGTGTGTGCACCAGGTTGGTATTAAAAGGAAATGTTAGTTAAAAAAATGATGAAAACGCTCATAATTGTCCATTAGGCCTATAATTGTTTACTTGGCTGTCTTTTTGACTGTGATATTGTGACTGTGCGATTTATTTACTGTGCGAAATTTTTTGACCGTGCAAATTTTTTTTAACCTACCCCCCCCCCCCCCCCCCCCCACTTACGTTAAAATCACGACACGAGGTGACTGAGAAAAAAATTGGGGCTACCTTTGAGAAGAATCTGAGTCGGGGGCATTTCATTTTTTAAAGTGGGCCCCCCCCAGTCACAATATCCTGCGCACGCCACTGCTGATACCCCTCTTGTAATGACCACTGAGCACCCCGGGTCTGCATGTGACTGAAAATTTGATTGCCAGACTTTTTCTTCTTTTTGAATTGATCTTTAGATATAATCGCTGTTTAAGAAGTTTATATGTATTAGACTTGATGGAGCGATATCCATGGCTGGAATGCATTGGCTAAACATTCTTCTTCATCATCATCAACTGTGACTCTTTGGCTGGACACCTCATGTTGAGACAAAGCCTTGAATTAACTGGGCGCCCAGGAGTTTTTTACACCTGGTTGCCAAGTTTTAGCTCCCGGTATTTTGAACAGCCAAGTATAGGAGCTACTTTTGTCAGAAAAGTCACAAAGTAGCTCCTGGTTCAGATGTGCTTAATTCAAGGCTTGGTTGAGACTGAAAAGGCTTCACATGTTTTAGGTGAAACTTCGGTCCAGTTTGGATCTATCTTGGTGGGCACAGTTTACATGAATACTTTGGTCATAAGCATGGTGTACCCATCTAATAAAAAAATAACCGTATCCCTCATTTGCTTTAAGGTACCTGATTTAGTGCTTTGACGACTCAAGTCAATGACTTGACTTGGACTTAAGGCACTATTTTTGATGACTTGACTTGATTCGAGTCACCAAAATTAATGACTTGATTCGACTTGTCCTGGGTCGCTGATTGTGATACAACCCTATCTGTTGAATGCACTTCTATGTTACTTAAAGGTATATTATGTGATTTTTTCCCCATGAAACACCATCAATCCTTGAAAAAAATTGAAAGCTGATTTTCTTGCAGATGTACACTTCTGATCATAAATTGTACGTACATTCCAAGTTACAGGGCGATACGATTCTTAATTACTTCAAACTCATGGTTTTAGAGTGAAAATAAACTGTCGGAGTCTGCGCCGACCACTTATTTTTACTCTTAATTCACTCTAAACTCATGATTTTGAGGTAATTAGGAATCGTATCGCTCTGTAACTTGGAATATATTCATGATTTACGATCGGAAATGTAAATCTGCAATAAAATCTGCTTCCAATCTTTTTTCGAGGATTGAGGGCGTCCCCTGGAAAAAAAATCACATAATATACCTTTAACTCTCTGTATGTATCAAGCACATCTGGATTAATCGCATTAATATTTGATCCTGCATCAACCAAAGCAAAGCATTTTATTGGGCATTGATTAATGTAAATTGTTGTGTAATTGCCCAATAACTTGTGTGACTCTACTGTCTCTTGTGAGCTATCTTACCCAAACTCCTCACTACTATATATGTTCTTGTTTCTTTACTGGTGTGGGCTTCTGAAGTTTGCCTGAACCTGATCCTAATTGACATTTCCCTGATTTCCCTGAACCTGATCCTTATTAATATTTCCCTGATTTCCCTGATCCCTTGTGAAATTTCCCTGATTTCCCTGATCCCTTGTGAAATTTCCCTGATTTCCCTGATCCCTTGTGAAATTTCCCTGATTTCCCTGATCCCTTGTGAAATTTCCCTGATAATACTGACATTCATTTTTATAGTGTCCATAGTTGTGACAATTAAAACACTGTAGTGCTGATCTCGGCTTCGGTGCTCGTCTGCTGGGTTGAGATGTCGAGTGCAACGTATGACATGCCTGGCTAGATGCTCCCCCACACAGCTGACACTTTTAGCTAGTGTCTTCTTAATGTCCTTGAAGCAGTGATGGAGTACTTGACTCCGATCTCTTTTTGGAAAACAATGATTTTTGATTACAACTAGTATACATGATAATATATCAGGTATTCTGTATTTTAAAGTGATTATATTATATGATCGTTTATGTTTTGTAGAGTATTTTATTTTGTAAAGTATTGTGGTTATTTATGGAACAGTGCTATAATATGCAATGTAATTACAGTCCTCAAAGAAAGTACTTGAGCAGGTAATAAATATGCTCTTAACACAACTATAGCTCCTATCTAAAAATATATTAAATTATAAATTTATGAACACATTTCTTCTCTTTATAATTTAAAATGTTACACATTAAAATTGACTGAATATTAACACAGCTACATGTGCTAAAAATAATTCATTTAAGCATTTGATTCTTCAACATGAAAGCCTTGGTGTAGCAATAGGCAGATTATTGACTAACTGTGTGTAAGCAACAACTCAACTCACCGGTCAATAATAAGATGTGGATTGGAATGCTTCGCTTGATCAATGCAGCCCATACACATATATCTGTCAGTCACACCATCCTGCGTATTCAAAACTAAAGTGCGAATGTGATTGCTGCACTTTGTTTCATTCTTTTCAGTGTAGCTTTTTTATTTTTTAACCACTCTTCATTGTCTCTTTTCGAAGAGGGGTTACTATAGCATAATTATGTAATTTGATATTTTTAATTTGGAACCATATTTCTAGCGTTATGAGTGTATTTATTATCGGGTCAGGTTTTTTTTAAGGACTATTACTTTTTATCATAATACCCAGTATCTGCCTACCCGACTGTCCGTGATATTTTAGCTCTTTAAAGTTTTTATAGATCAAATTAATTCATAATTTTCAATACAAATTTGACAATCTTGCCCCACAATATTTTGTCATAATTGTTTGGTTCAATTGAAGATCATCAGCACTCTTACATAAATCAACTCCGGCAGTGTTATCGGCACTCATTCACTATCACCGTGTTGCCACTATTTGACTTGAGTTTAAGAGAGTGAAAATCCAATCTTTTGGGAGTTAATTTAAAAGAGCGAAAGTAAATTGAGGGACTTGGATATTTCCCTCCAAATGCATATGACTCATTCAGAGTCTCATTCACACTTAAAGGGAAATAGTCTCTCCATCCACTCTGTCAGTCCTCAAAGAGTGGAGATTGTTCACTCTCTTTCATCATTAGAGAATATTATCAATTACCAACGGTTATAGTTCAATCAGTTTCGCTATTTCGAGAAATTAGCAATTTATATCTCTTCAAACCGAAAGGTATCATGGTTATTCAAGTGTACATGGAAAATTTAGGGGAACTGAGCCCAAATTCGGTTTTATAATGTTGAAACATGTTTTAAAAATCTGCGCGAAGCATGCAAATATTTTCAGTTTATATAACTGAAATGGTCCAGAAAACATCCTGAAGCCATGCATCTTGTGTGACAATAAATTGATAAAACATTGAAACTAATTTGCGCAAAGCGCCCAACAATTGGCAATTTAACACTAACATTATCTAGAATGACTTTAAAAACATGTTGACAGTAATTTCTAGGGGGGGGGGGGGGTGTCCTCTCACATGAAATAGGAAAGATGTGTCGTGTCCCCGTCCTCCCCCTGCTTAGTTATGGTGGTGTCAAAATAAAATGACATCCCTTTTTTGTTTGTTTTTACCTATGTTTGTGCCTCGCCCGTAAGGTGGCACCCAAGGCCCCTCGCTCTTTCCCCTCTGTTCATTTCATTGATTTTCATGATTTTTTATCAATTTTGTAGCTTGTACAATGTTTGTGCACTGTATTATGATATTAAATCCATGATGTACTTTTATGATGAACAATAAAGTAATAAAAACAATTTGATTTTCATGTAGACTGATTTCTGACTACTGTCTGTCCTATCTACACCTAACACAGTAAGTTCCAGCCAGACCAGGTGCTTACAAGTTAGCTAATTTTTAATCAGTAACCATAATAAAACAACTGAGATATACATTAAATGTTCATATTTCCTCTCCACAATATGACACCTCATTCATAACTCTGGATTGGATACGTTTTTAAAGTTATGGTGCTTTTAATAACGACATCTAACGGGCAAAGTTTGTGTTGTTGTATGTATTGAACACTGCATGCTATCGAATGAATTCCACTTAAAGGAGGTTGACTCAAAAGTCGGTTAATTTTAAGACATGGTAAGCTGTCCAACAGTCAATAAAGTTAGGTATTTTAACACCATTTACTCGGGGTCATCAGGGGTCAAATAGATCAGTAAGGCCTATCTTGATGGGATTTGGTGGAGGGAAGGGGGGGGGGGGGGGTGTGGTGTTCTTTTTGTTGATTAATTTTTCGGGGTCATCGGGGGTCAAATAGATCAGTAAGGCCTATCTTGATGGGATTTGGTGGACGGAAGAGGGATGGTGTGTTCTTTTTGTTGATTAATTTTTCGGGGTCATCGGGGTCAAATATGGGGTCAAATAGATCAGTAAGGCCTATCTTGATGTGATTTGGTGGAGGGAAGGAGGTTGGTGTGTTCTTTTTGCTGATTAAATTTTCAAGGTCATCAGAGGTCATCTGGGGTCAAATAAGATCTGTAAGGCCTATCTTGATGTGATTTGGTGTAGGGAAGGGGGTTGGTGTGTTCTTTTTGTTGATTAAAATTTTCAAGGTATTACATCCCTTGCATTAACTACAATGCATACCTCTGTGACAGTGCTACATTGTATCATATGTTTCATCATTTCTTTCAAGTCACTTTTGATGAACAGGCGAGACGCGCCGTTCGAGAACCGCCTTGTATACTAAGCACGCAGTGTGAGAAAATATGACAACTCTAGTTACGGTTAATATTTGTTCCCAAAATGTTGCTTAACGGCATGAATATTAATTTCAACATAGTATAAAACAAATATTGGGGTATAATTCCATTATAGGCCGACGGTCTAAATGTATTCTCCAAATGGTGAATAGTTCAATAACAGGCCCACGGTCTAAATGTATTCCTCAGGGGGATGCATGGTTCCATAACAGGCCCACATCTAAATGTATCCCTCAAAGGGTGCATGGTTCCATACAGGCTCACGGTCTAAATGTATCCTTCAAAGGGTGCATAGTTCCATAACAGGTTCACGGTCTAAATGTATCCCTCCAAGGGTGCATATTTCTATAACAGGCCCACGGTCTAAATGTATCCTTCAAAGGGTGAATAGTTTAAAAACAGGCCCACAGTCTAAACGTATCCCTCAAAGGGTGCATAATTCTATAACAGGCCCACGGTCTATCCTTCAAAGGGTGAATAGTTCAAAAACAGGCCCACGGTCTAAACGTACCCTCTTATTCCATAACAGGCCCATGGTGTAAATGTGCCCTCGATGCCTTCAAAGGTTGAATAGTTCAATAACAGGCCCACGGTCTAAATGTATTTCTCAGAGTGTGCATTATTCTTTAACACAATAACAGGCCCACGGTCTAAATTTATCCCTCAACGGGTGTACGGTTCCATAACAGACTCACGGTCTAAATGTATCCCTCAAAGGGTGCATAATTACATAACAGGCCACGGTATAAATGTATCCTTCAAAGGGTGAATAGTTCAATAACAGGCCCACGGTCTAAATTTATCCCTCAAATGGTGCATGGTTCCATACAGGCTCATGGTCTCAATGTATCCATCAAAGGATGCATGGTTCCATAACAGGCTCACGGTCTAAATGTATCCCTCAAAGGGTGCATCCCACGGTCTAAAGCAGGCATTCTCAACTGGTGGCGCGCGCGCGCCACTTGTGGTGCATCAAGGCATCCGATGGCGCGAGAGTGGTTATAATTTGTTTAAAAAAAAATCATACCATGATAAAGCCATATTTCATAGGCCTATGACAGTCCGATGTATAAATACAGTAATTCTTCTCGAGCTACGCGCGCATGGGCCCTCAAAAGAGTAATATTAGTTATTATACTGCCTAATACATATACGAGGGGCGGTCAGTAAATAATGAAAGTGATCATGGTATGGGATGCATGAGTGATTCTATTGAGGCGATAATGTGATCAATACAAAGTATGAACCTTTGTCTTTCAAACAATACACTTTTGGATTGTTAGATACCTTTGGTTATGTAACGTCATTAACATAAACACAATAGGTTTCAGACACTGACTGAAATCTGTCAATTATTTGGCTGGATATGTAATATGTTGAATATGGGTTGATTGATACATTTGCGTATATCTCGGCAATGCAAGCATAAAAACAAATAACACTTGGCACATGGTTAGAATACACACTTATCTCTGTTTGACACTCTTTTTTAGATCTGAATGCCTTAATACGAACAAGAGGGGACCATCTCAAATACGCTTTTATTTAGCAAAATCCGCAATAATATACCTTAGAAAACAACAAAGGATAAAGAACAATGGAGGGATTATAATTTAATAAATTGTTGTGGGATGTAAAGCAATAATAGTGGGGATTTTAAAAGGAGCTGTTCATAAAATTTCCTCAAACCGTTGAAATTATATGACGATTACTTACGCAATACATATCTAGTAGCTCTAAAGATAACGGTAATAAGAGAGGTGGCAGCCATCTTTGATTGATACATTCCTGTATATCTTCATTTTGACTATCACGATATGTTTACACATTGATTTAAGCATTTTTCATTATTTCTGATTAGAATTTGAAGGCACAGTAAGCTTTTATCTGGTAAATTTCATGATTTTAGCCATTTTGGGCCCGTTTCAAAATTATCTGCCGTCTGCGCATGCGCATTATTTCTGCAGGTTTCATGCGAATAAGTTCGGATAATTAGTTAACTATCATATGGAATCTTCCAAACTGGTTAATTGCTTGAATTTTTCCTAAATTGTTTGATTTTCCGCAATATTAGTGATTCACTGACTGGGCATTTTTTAATGAAAATTAGCTATTTGAAATACTGATATTTGTATACCTTTTATTCAATTGCTTCTCCTTACTTTTTCCTCTTATACTACACATTCCAAATTACGCAGGGATTAAAGTTATTGTCTTTTGTATCATATTTATGCGGAAAAAAAATCGGGATTTACCTGCTTCTGATGTCATGTTATGCAATCTTCTTACCACGTGTTTCATAAAAACAATTCAAATTTCCCGCCAAATAACTGATTTAGCAGTGTCCCAAATGTACTTACTTTGAGACAATGCTATGACGTCATAGTTCACACTTAAAAATCCAAAACTGTATTCTTTGAAAGACAAAGGTTCATACTTTGTATTGATCACATTATCCCCTCAATAGAATCACTCATGCATCCCATACCATGATCACTTTCATTATTTACTGACCGCCCCTCGTATGTTAAAATATTTTGAAATCAATGTTATAAAGGATATTTTGCCCTTGTAAATTCTAAAAAAAGATGCCCAAGTGGAGCTTCAACAAGTTGGTTACTAAAATGTGGCGCATCAGTAAATCTAGTTGAGAAAGCCTGGACTAGAGTATAAGTTAAATCGCCCAATTGGGCGTACAACGGCCTTGACAGTGAAGTTTAAGTTGGCTAAAAGTCCTAGTCATGCATGATTAGATTGGGGTTTTCCCGGTCCACACGCGCTTACGAATAATGTACACCGCAATCAATGAACATTGGTTGCAGAGAAGTTGGGTTAACATGGTTATGTATTCCTTTTACCTGTATGATTTTTAAGTGTCCCGTCGATGAAAACCATATCGTATAGGCTATAGAGTTGTTCGTCGGACGGTTTCGAGCATCTGAGGGCCTACTTAAAACTCAAAAAGGTCTAATGTTCACTTGGTATTTCGTGATGCTGCTGTATTGACACTGACGTACATTAGTAATTGGAAGTCGAACAAATTGTTACCCGACCTTAAGTTCAAGGTCGGTCGACGTATGCTATTCATTTTACCTTTGATATCGGTCCGAAACGTTAGCCATTATTGCACCATCGACTAGAATCGTGGAGAGTATAATAGTGCTTCATTAGTTATCACCAACAGGTTTGGCAACAGGTAAGCGGTTTGAAATTTGAAATTTGTATTGTGAACAGGTTGGTTGTTTATGGTATTGATTGTATCTACAGTCATCACAATAAGTAACTGACCAGGTAATAAACATGCTGATAACTCTAAAAGTATAACTCCTACATAAACATATTTAATTATAAAGCTGTTGAAGAATTTCTCTTCTTGAATTTGAGATATTACACGCTACGAATGGTTGATTAATGAGGAAATTACGATCCCAAACGTCAGGGCAAGTCTGATTTTCATTTTAACATTTTCTTTTCAACACGGGGAGGGTATGACAGGTAAAGCGTGTGTGCCGTATTGCTTAACCGTAACAATGCCACCGGCCGACTATCCAACAACCAGGCCATCGACAGGTGAATTGGCACTACCACTACCAGTAATCAATAATTTGCCGGTCTGAGTCCCCGTGTTGAAAATGAAAATGTGAAAATGAAAATCAGACTTAACAGTACATTTGGGATTGTAACTTTAAAATCAGCCATTCTTAGCGTGTAATATCTCAAATTCAAGAAGAGAAATTTTTCAACATGTTTATAATTTAATATGTTTATGTAGGAGTTATACTTTTAGAGTTATCAGCACATTTATTACCTGGTCAGTTACTTATTGTGATGACTGTATCCCAGATAACACATACGTCGGGCCGACGTCGGGTTTTGGTCGAACGAAACGTCCCAGAGACGTCGGCTCAGATGTCGGCTGCTCATCGGAATGACGTCGCACCGACCATTTATGAAGAATCGTCGGCGGGACGTTGGGCAGACGTACGTGGGGACGTTTAGCCGACATTTAACCGACTCTATGCCGACCTATTTTATCATTAAAATATTAAATAAAAATGATGTTTTAATGCAAAATAAAATACAGGATCATATTTTCTGCAATTTTATGTGTCATATTTATTGTATTCTTCTTTTGCAATTTATTTTTGCATGTAATTAAAGATTTTTAGATGAACTTACCTTAAGTTGACCGGACGGGGAATTGAACCCGTGACCTCTGTATTCTAAGTCTGACGCTCTAACGACTGAGCCAAAGTAGTTGATAATGTCAGAGCGTTATGTGTTAACATAAAAAAATTTATATGACTAAATATGGCTTTATTAAATTCTGACTAAAAATATGGATGAGATATTGGTGAAATAAGTTTGTAAATATTGATATTGGTATGAAAAAAGCATAAAGATAATGAAAATAGGGAATTGTAATGTATATTATTTCAAGGAAGACCAACGAGTGAAGGTCGGGTTGCCGGGGGGGGGGGGGGGGGGGGGGGGGGCGACGTCGGCAAAGCGTTGATAAATCGACTTGATAATAATTTGTCGTTGAAGTAATATTAGCAACCAACGGCCTGATCTAGGGCTGAGCTTGGCTTATTATATCGGGACAGTAAGGGAGCAGTTCCATTTGTACGCGATAAAAATTGCGAGAATGTTCCGGGCCCCGATGAGGTTTTTTTATCAGGCCCCGATGAGATTTTTATCGCGTACAGTTGCGAGTAGCAAAGGATTATTTATCGAGTAGCGTATTACCGCTTGTTTAAATATAACGAAAGATAAGTGGTCGGTATGTAAATAGAGCTTCGGGTTATTTATTCTTATAGTTGTAAGGTACAAATTCAGCATTTCATGTTTTTAGAGATAATGTTATTGATTATGGATGTTTAACGTAAATTGTAATTGTATTATCCTCGTGTATTTGCTAAACAATGTCCCGCTCTATTTGCTAAATATACCCCAGGGTATGGCAGAGGCCTCGTATCGGGCCCCGATGTCTATTTTATCGGGGCCTGATGACTATTTTATCGCGTATCAACTTGAAAAACATCGGGTCCAAAACATATCAGGCCCCGATACAGCAATTTAGGGGAATATGGGGCAACTGGACCGTGGGGCAAGTGGTCCGAAATGAAGGATTTTGTAATTGTATGGGCATACTGCTTTCTTTTGAACAATATGACTTTTGTTGATACTTGACATATATCTTAACCTTCTACAATCCAAAACATTTGGAACTTTAGGGTATTTACACATGTGATTTTTCTCCATATCTTTGAAGCTAACTCCTTGAGTGACTGATTGAAAATTCACAGATAGTATGGGCGATATATGAAGATGGGTTTAGATCATGTTTAATGTACTTTATATGATTGACAGATATGCAACAGTAAATATATACATGCAGTACAGTCGTCTTAAGATACTAGGTGCATATTGCATTTGATGGGTGCTATATTGTAGTGTGCTTAGGGACTTTCCGAAATATGATTAAAACCATAGATTGTGGTTGAAATGACCGTAAAATGGCGCATATTGCTAATTTGGGACATTGGTGGTTTGGATTTCCGATCAATATTATCATTTAAAGAATGCTTCAACTTAAATCATTATCACGGGTATTCATTTGGTAGAGTTATTAGTTCATGAATTTGCAAATAACAAAGTACACCATTTCTTACTTATCTAAAGACACTCGTCTACTTGTAGGACCCGAACGCCGTAATATTTGCGAATTCAAAGATACTCACTGGCTACAGAAATCTGTGTAATGGCTAAAAACAAAAATGCAGTTTTGCCTATTTTCTGAAATGTATTGGAGTTATTGATTATTATGACAAATGGTGGTATGTTTTAAAACATTTTGGCGTAAAATGTATTACGTCACAGGCGTGTTTGAATAATGTTTCATCTCGACAAAGTGCTACGTCATTTGTTGGGGTAAGTGGTCCGAAGGGGTGTGGGGCAACTGGACCGCCTGCAAAAACTTAATCAAAATCGTAAAATTCATTTTAAAAATGAGTTGTTGGTGTCAATAAAACATGACTCGGTATTGAAATATGAATAGAATATGAAATAATTCACATTCTTTCAAGTTCTTAGACACTTTGGGGCATTTCGGGTCTAATACCACTATTTCTGATATTGAAGCATTACAATATGACATGAAATTGCTTTAGAATGGTTTAAAACCTCGGTATTATGAATTACATCTTTATTATATTTTGAATGGTGTCTGTAAAGGTATTTGCTATGACGAAATATCATGATTTATGTATTTTATCCACTGCTTTTTGTGTATATCAACCGTTGGGTCATCATTGTCATATTGACTAACTTCCCCTGTAACATGAAAAGCTGGCTAAATATCAAGATGGTTTATTATAAGTACTAAATGATGATTATATGAAGTAAATAAAATCATTAAAGAAAGGGGTATATATAGACAAATGTATGGGGCGTCTGAATATCACAACCATGTAACCATTTAACTAGGTTCATACCGTTTTATCTACTAAACGTGCAGTCGAAAATTGCGCTTGCTTTGTACACCATTAGTATTACTGCTTTTTACACGTTAACCACGAAAACTGTATAAAACATGGGTTTCATGAGACCTGTATCATTTTACACGTTAAATAATATGGAAATGAGTTAGTAAAGAAAATACTGCTTAGTTACCGTGTTGTCAATCAATGATTTCTGTGTATTCTAACCGTTGGAACATATAGGACCAGTTGCCCCAACGATGGGGGTAACTGGACCGTGCCAAGTAAAGTTTTTAGTTAGTGGTAATTGGCCTTTAGTTTGGATATTTTTTAACATTGATTATATGTTATATGTAAACAGTTACATGGGTGATATTTTCATAGCAATTCCATAAATATTTACACGAGCTTTAAGCTTTTATATCATGAAATATGCTTAACCGGTCCAGTTGCCCCATCCTCCCCTAAATGGAACTGCTCCCTAAGTAGTGTTTCATCGTCGAAACTGATATTCCTGAGGCTGGTTAGAGCATTTATTCATCATTTTTTTATTTTATGAATTTTGGACTACCGTATTGAGTTATATTGTTTAGAATTAGTTAAAGTTACTCATTATTGTTTTTATTCAATAACGGATATTACTATATTAGTATTAATGTTAAATTGCGCGAGAATAGTAGCACCCATGCCCTGCCATGGAGTCCGTTACGTTATGTTATTCTTTTATTCTCATGCAATTGTTTTTTCCCTGTGTGTACACGTACTTGTATAATTATGTCGTAGTTTTACATTATTTCTAAGGTGAAATAAGCTGGTGTACAGTTTGCCGATGTCATAGCCATTTTCTGACGGTTCTCAGCGGCCTATAGCCGATGCCCATTCAACAGTTAGAACGCCGACACGTTCTGTACTTGGTCTTAAAGCGTCAGTGGACCGACGTATAATGTAAGCAATGTTTGAACAACGTAAGGCGGTCAGGCCGACGTTCAAAACATATCCACAATAAGACTTAAGGGAAGTGTCAATCCTATTATTTTGATGATCAACTTTTGCTTCTAAGTTTGAGAATATTGAATAAAAGTACATAAAAGTATACATTTTTAAAAAGGAAATTTGATAAGGAATCCGATGGTGATATCAATGTGATACCAAATAAACTAAATTTTAAGAAATGAACCAAAAAGCAATTTTTTACCCCAAATTTTTCAGACAGCATAACTATAAAATAAAAAATGGTAATTTGTTCTAATATACGTTTTTGTAAACAAAACAATTTTGTCTAGGAGGCAATTTTTTTCTTTTTCCAAAATAAAGCTTGGTTTTGGAAATATTGCTAAAAACATCGGAAAAGTGTAAAAGTCGTGTTTTTTTGCATACATTTCGCTAGAAATGGATGCATAACTCGAGTTTAAAATCCATAATCGAAAAAACAAAAAATTGCCTCCTAGTGCTGAAAGTCCTCTACACAATGGTAGTAAAAGCTTACCTGATAGTTTGATATATTTTTAGTTATGTTGTCTGAAAATTCGTAAAATTCCTTCAAATTTGAACTTCTAGAAAACATCGATTTAGTAAAAATATTGACATTTTCCACCATTTAAAGCTAAATGTTCACGGAATACACGGGCGTGTGACCTAAAAAGCGAGTATACTATTATGAACAATCATAATAAACTATCAGATTCAATTTATATTGTTACAATGTGAAGAAATTGGAAGAAAACTGAAATTTAAATGATCGTAAGATTGGCCTTTGTTTACATTTTTAGACATTGTTTTGCGCTCTTTTGTTTTTCGCGTCTACGTCGCGGATATTAAGCGGCGCGTCTAGTATTACGCGCGGGGAGTTTCAGCGCACGACGCAATGATCGAACAGCGTTCGCAGCATTTGAAAAGCGCGGAACTCCGCTTAAATTCCCGCCAAATAACCATGCGCCTTTTCCTGACTCAAACTTACCAAAACAACAATTTAAAATCACCCAAAAGAACAGGAAATAATCGCTTACGATTAGTTACTTATGATGGTAATGATAGAATACATATAAAAGTATTAAATAATAGAGAAATATGAAATTCAATTTTTGAAACAAGTGCCAGGTTGACACTGCCCTTAAGTTAATGCCAGAATTTACATTTTTCGGCGACGTTAAGGGGGGACTTAAGGAAGTTTTTGATTTGATTTTTTGAATTTTGTGAGTGCTGTAATTATTGAACTATTAATCAAATGCATATAAAAGTATACATTTTTGGAAAGGAAATGGATCAGAGAATCCAAATTTGGCGTCAATTTTGACCAAAAAAGTAGATTTTTTGAGAAAATCACAAAATTCACTTTTTTGACCCAATTTTTTTTAACAAAGCTAACAAAAATAATTTTGAGTAAAAAATGGCCAAATCACTTTATAATGATGTTAAGACACTAATGAAGGGACGATTTTTTTTTTTAAAAACCTAATCTAATAATTTTGAAAATTTTGACCAAAAAGTGCCAAAAAACGTGAAAAAATGAATTTTTCTTTTTTTTTTACACTTTTTTGTCAAAATTTCAAAAAATATTGGATGAGGTTAAAAAAAAAAAAAATCGTCCCTTCATTAGTGTCTTAACATCATCATCAAGAGATTTGGGCATTTTTAACTCAAAATTATGTTTGTTAGCTTTGTTCAAAAAAATTGGGTCAAAAAAGTTATTTTTTGTGATTTTCTCGAAAAATCAACATTTTTGGTCAAAATTGATGCCAAATATGGATTCCTTAAGTCCCCCCTTAAGCCAACGTCAAATTGACAGCATTGAGCCGACGTTCTGTAGTTGGCCTAAAGACAACCTCCATACAACGTTATTGAGCCGACCATTGTAAACCACGTTTTTCCAACGTCGAGCCGACGTTTAGAGGACATTCCCGATACGAACCACATAATTACGGTTTTTTACCGACCTACAACCGACATCCATACAATGGTAATAGGCCAACGTACTGTATCCGACTTATACCCGACGTTCTGATGACGTCAATAGACTGACGTTTTGTAAGCCCATAAATGCCAACGTTATGCCGACGTTTAAGGACGTCCCGAATAAGACACGACGTCCAGCCGACGGTACTGACCAAAAGCCGACGTCGGGCCGACGTATCTGTGTTATCTGGGATATGAGATGAGTTTCATTTTGAAACATCGTTGGTTTACTTTGTTTCGGCTTTAGCGCAGCATTGATGACAAGCGTGCGTACATTAATATATTGTGCAATTAATTGAACATTCATATTAATATGCAACCAATTTACAACTGAGTTCTACCACCACGGTCTTCGGTTGAACTTCATACGTGTCTCCTGATGTGTTCGTCTCGATTTTAAAACTGGTTCGGTGCTTAATAATAATAACACAATGACTAAAACAATATAAATATACAGAGCAATATTATGGTACAAGGATAAAATACATCAAAATAATTAAGGCAAACCAAAAACCATCAAATAAAAAGTACCGGAGTACGTCCTACTTGCACTTCCACCATATCCACCAACAGTTCCGGTTCCGCCATTTTGAAACTGCTAGCAAACTTTATCATAAGGTTAACTCTCATGAAAACAGTGCATGAACTTGATGTCAAATGAACTTTTGACAATGAACTTTTTGATGTCTTTCGTCCATTTCCGTGTTATACAATGTTTTCATGCTTGAAAAACTTCTTTTCTAGATAGATCTCGATGTTTTCTAATTGGATATATTTGCTATACTTCTGATCGTGTTTTCACTAAAAAATGTGCCCTCATATACCCCAAATTAGCGAAATTTCCATGTCCGCAGCATAAAAGTAAATTTTGCCTTTATTAATTACAATACAAAAAGTACACCATTTTCTACAAGATATGTCCTAATTTGTAGCGATATTCCATGGTTAGAAAAAAATGCACATCTTTTACGATGTTTACCTGTTTCAATTTCATATATTTTGTCCAAGATGTTGATGTTTATTACGTTACCTGCGACATATAGAGGATCAAAGTTGTTCAAAATTAACATTTAAACATTTAAATGTACATATTCTGAATCTAAAAGAACATGGGTGTTGGAAAATAATATTTTCAAAAATCTATAGCAGCATGTCTGACCTTGAGAAGAAATCAAAATGCTGCAAAGCATGCGACCTTGTTAATGATGTTTATTACGTTGTTCAGATTTCTCCCGAACTATGAATTAAAACACACTTTTTGGTTAAAACCTTTTTGATACATATACATAGACTATGTGGTTACTTGGAGCACTCGCTAGCTCTTTCCAGATCGCCTACATGGTACTTTGAGTACGAACAACGTTTACTACGTTATCGTTTATTACGTTATCGAATAAATCGAAAAAGAGACAGCTGCTCTCTACGACTGTATTAAACAAAGATACGTGGCAGGCCCTTTTCGCAGGCATGCATGTAGAATACTCGTTGAAAGTACAATGCAAAAATAACACGACGAATGGTAAGAATTCCTCATTTTTCCTCAAGTAATTTGAAAATTAAGCTGAATGACAGTTGAAGTCATTATAGATCTCTTAAGAACATTGAAAATGGACCTATGATATCAGAATGGGGTTAATAATGTGAAGATATGCAGTAGGTATCGCTAACATCTGCATTGATTGCTTTGTATATACGTTATAAGCCAGCATTAGGCACTGTTGCAGTTGCCAATAACGTAATAAACGGGATAACGTAATAAACGGGATAACGTAACCAACCTCATTGTCTATTCTCATGTCAATGTTGGCGTCTATTCCGTAGCTTTCATGATTGATGTACTTGAGTATCATACATTGTACCCAATGTGATAAGTTTAATATGTGGACCTTTCTATGTCAGGACTGAAACCACCTTATCATTTGATAAAGATAATGGCACCTTGTTCACAGTGATTCAACATTTATTATGTGGTTATGAATGTTAACTTAGTGTACATACATATTGTCTCACATACTAACACAATATCATTTGTTTGCATTCGTCAATGGTGTATAATAGTTCTATGGCTATTGGATAACGTAATAAACCAATATGTATAATTGGGTGAATAAATATGGTATACCTAGCTGAAGCAGCTACAATTTCTTTCATCAATTTTGTCTTGTTTTTGTTATCATTATTATACAGGAATATGGGCGACACAGTGCAAACAACTAATGGTAATACCGGCAGAACCAAATGCAATAGTGGAGACAAAAAGGTCATCAGAGTACAGTCTTATTACAAATCTACAAATCTCATTTAAAAAAAAAATCAATATCTTACTAATTTAAAGAGATTACAAGGCAATTCAATATTTAGTGCTATTACGTATAAGTTACATAAAGGTAATAATGCCATGGTTTAATAAACATACCTGCACAGTGCTATGTTACATCTGTCGATGTAGTGGCCATGTTTACTACGTTATTCACCCTATTCATCATACATCAAAAGAGCGAGTCAACAATATAGAACCGTCTTTCGGTTGATTTCGGCAACTTAACTTTCTCAAATACCATTTACTAGGTATCGCTGAATACACTGAGGTGCTTTATGCATAAAAAATTATATTTCATTTTATAGTGCTTAGCTCTGTATATTATCATTGTGGATGTTTAGAATTTGAAGTATAAAATATATGCGTGTGTCATTTAAAACACTAGTTAGGTGAGATTATATGTGGTAAGCATAATATGTGGTAAACTGTTTGTTTGTTATTTCGTTGGTAAAAGAAGATTGAAGATAAAATGAATGTGTTGTGATGTAAAACTAAGTGTTTGAAAATGATGTACTAAACAACTGTGATGCTTATTACGTTATCCATCCTCGTTGTTGGAATTGCATTCTGGTGTAATTTACAAGTGTGTTTACTGCTTTTTACTGCTTTATATTGTCAAATGGGCTTCAATGTATGTCGACAAGATGTGTTTGTATACAAAATAAACTGCCTTGCTCGATGTTGAATATATGTGTTTACATGTGTTTGTATATGTTTATTACGTTACCAAACCCAATAAAGTCAAGAGTTCCAATGCCAGCGTTATTAGTGAAGCATAATATCATTGTTTCGGGGCTAACTTTGGAAAACACATTATGACGATTGGAAAAAAATACAATTAAAGATATAGGCCTATTTTATACTTTGCACAAATTAAGCACGATCGGACAAACTTTGAAAATTCGACCCCTAGACGACCTTTGACCCCGGAAGACCCGACAAACGCCAACCCGTTTTATTTTTGCCACGCTCGCCTCGCATCGAGCATTGTGATCACCGAGTTTAAGGGCAGTGTCAACCCGGCACTTGTTTCAAAAATTGAATTTCATATTTCTCTATTATTTTATACTTTTATATGTATTCTATCATTACCATCATAAGTTACTAATCGGAAGCTATTATTTCCCGTTCTTTTGGGTGATTTTAAATTGTTGTTTTGGTAAGATTGAGTCAGGAAAAGGCGCATAGTTATTTGGCGGGAATTTAAGCGGAGTTCCGCGCTTTTCAAATGCTGCGACAGCTGTTCGATCATTGCGTCGCGCGCTGAAACTTCCCGCGCGTAATACTAGACGCGCCGCTTAATATCCGCGACGTAGACGCGAAAAACAAAAGAGCGCAAAACAATGTCTAAAATGTAAACAAAGGCCAATCTTACGATCATTTAAATTTCAGTTTTCTTCCAATTTCTTCACATTGTGACAATATAAATTGAATCTGATAGTTTATTATGATTGTTCATAATGGTATACTCGCTTTTTAGGTCACACGCCCGCGTGTTCCGTGAACATTTAGCTTTAAATGGTGGAAAATGTCAATATTTTTACTAAATCTATGTTTTTTAGAAGTTCAAATTTGAAGGAATTTTACGAATTTTCAGACAACATAACTAAAAATATATCAAACTATCAGGTAAGCTTTTACTACCATTGTGTAGAGGACTTTCAGCGCTAGGAGGCAATTTTTTATTTTTTCGATTATGGATTTTAAACTCGAGATATGCATCCATTTCTAGCGAAATGTACGCAAAAAAACACGACTTTTACACTTTTCCGATGTTTTTAGCAATATTTCCAAAACCAAGCTTTATTTTGGAAAAAGAAAAAATTGCCTCCTAGACAAAATTGTTTTGTTTACAAAAACGTATATTAGAACAAATTACCATTTGTTATTTTATAGTTATGCTGTCTGAAAAATTTGGGGTAAAAAAATGGCTTTTTGGTTCATTTCTCAAAATTTAGTTTATTTGGTATCACATTGATATCACCATCGGCTTCCTTATCAAATTTCCTTTATAAAAATGTATACTTTTATGTACTTTTATTCAATATTCTCAAACTTAGAAGCAAAAGTTGATCATCAAAATAATAGGGTTGACACTTCCCTTAACATGGTTAACCTCCAAATTGCTGAAACATGAAATATCTTATATCAAAGCAGGTGATGTTTTAGATACACTATAGCTATTACCTCATTGGCAACTTTATAATCTGTTAAACCTTCAACTCAAATATCAAAAGTGCATGATTACGAATACTCGGCAGCGCTCTATTCTGCGCTTTTTAGTCACTTTTTGGTTGATTGTTTCACCGGGGGGGGGGGGGTGTAATGGTTTCACTGCACGTGCCCCAGATAGTGTCACAATAATCAAAATGAGATGAAGAATACCATTATATATGTCGAAAGCTTTCTTTAAATCTAGCATTACGAGACCAACCAAATTACCTTTATTAATCGTCTGGATCCAATGTAAGTAATGCAGTTGGAGCGCAGTGACCAGGCTGACCAATGTAAATTTTCGTATCGAGAAATTCATAAATTTGAGCAAAACTTGGAATAAATAGATCTATGAAAGAAACATTAGTAACCATAATACGTTGGGCCAACGTTTGAATAAATGATCGAAGGTCTGAAATATTTATGCAATATTAAAGTATAATCACTTTTTACAAAATTCACAATTGAAATATAAAGATTATATTCATATTTAAATGTTATATCACATCGTTGAAAGAATTTCAAAGCAATTATCTTATATTAATGTAATTACGATTCCAGTTTCTTCAATTAAATATCAAGTAAAGAAGAATATTCGTATCGATTTTTTTTACAACTGCACAAAGAGTTGTTTCATATTGACAAAATATGAAAGTTTTATGAATGGGAAAACGGGGGAAAACGGATTATGCAGTGCTAACTCAAGATGCATTTCTAAAACTAGCTTTTCAAGTGGTGTCCATACATTTTATGGAGCCTAAGACGTGGTAGAGACCCATCAGTTTCTGATAAATAAGGTCTTTTAATTGACTATTTTTTGACTAAGCGCCTTTCACCAATGAAATAAAATGTGATCCAATGAATTTAATCAGAAACATTCAAAGAATGTCCCTGATTTAATTTATGGTTTTAAATGGTCTATGATTATATTCAAGGAGCTATCGTCTTTTTCGTCAAGAACAGAGCATACATTTCCAAAAGTGCATGTTATTGTAATTACGCTCTAATTCAAAAAGCAACATATGTAAGACAAAGAGACAAAATCATATTATAGAATACAGCTTGGTGATTTAATGTCATAGAAAAAAAATGGTTTGACCTTATTTGCATATGATTAGCATATTAAAAAGAAATACATTAACATTAACATTTTGCTGTTTGGAATTTCCAGCAAAAACTCTAAATGCTATTAACACCAAAGTTACAGGAAATGAAGTTCCCATCATTGCCAACAATACTGTCTGAGAAAAAGTTCACATTTATCTTTACTTTTAACAAAAACCCAAAATCTGTCTTAATTAAGCTTAATTAATGACCAATCTCGTTGAAATTATGAAGTAATACTGTGTATCCAAACCAGACTTGCATGGTATCAAATTAAAAGTAAATATGTGCTTAAAAGAATGGTCTGAGCAGATAATTCAATATCCCTTTAGTGTTTAAAATATCGTCCTCCAAACATTTAGTATATTTAAAAAGAGAAAAAAACACACGTAACCACTATTTAATACAACTGTACACAGACTTGGCAAAAGTCTATTAATACTTATGCAGCCATGCACGAAAACAATGGAAGGAATATTCAAGGACATACCCATGCTAAGGGACCAGTGGTTTAAAATTCGCGCTACAAGAAATTTGAAATGCAATTCGCCAGTGTGCAGTCATAATGGTGTATGTTACTTTAGGTGACCGTGTGCTGACATGCATGGGTAAGTCTAAATAAAAAAGAAATGTTTAAATAGTCAGGCCATGAAAGGAAGTAGCTGGTTGGATTAGCGTGTATGGATAATCAAGTATTGGTCAATCCGAAATCAGGTTTAATAAGAAATGTGACAATGCTGATAATCATACAAGAACACGAAAAAAACAAAGTTGTTTTAATTATATATGATACACATACTTAGGATTGAAAATGTTCATTGTTGTACAACAATCAGGAGGCACTATATTTATAATTAAATATTTGGAAATTTATGCTCTGTTGCCGGCTCCCATAGACACTGTACTTAAGCGTGGCACCCCCTCTCGCTCACGATGTAAAAGTAACCAAAACAAGTTCATTGAATCTTATAATTATTATCAAGAATCACTAGGGATAAGAAATTTGTTGTAGTGCAATATTTTAAAAGAAATAATTAATCTCAACCGGTTTTTTTTAAAAATAATTTCGCTGAATATAGTGCATTGCTGTATGTCATCGGTCCATTGACTACGGAAAAATCAACGCATTTTCATGGTGGCGTTGCCATCCACAATCAACGTCACTAACCTTAGTTGAACACATAATCCAATGTTAAAATATTGCAATAAACAGCATTAAAAGGCCACAATCTAGCTAAAATAATTATCGTATATACATATTATACACTTTATTTGAGACCATACATATATTTGTAAGACCTTTTGAGAGAAAGATACGTGAAGGGGTTCGTCATAGTATTTTCATAATATTAATCACACTCCCTCCTAATCTAATTGAATCATCCCGATAAATAAAGATGACCCTACTTTTAAATGTTCGTCTTGATATAAACAAATCGTTTATTTGTTATATTAAAGTAATATAAACCCAAATGAATACAGTCAAAGGCATTCAAATTAATTCCTGACATAACAATGTTCGAAAAGGTAAATTATATAACTTGTATTGCTCAGATAAATGAGAGTGTACGGACGTGTACTGACTTCTTATTTTTATTGTATATCTACCCATCCATGAAATTATTAAAAAGAGAAATGACTTCTAATATTAAATAGATCGATCGCGGCAATATGAGTGTTACACAACAAAGCGTCACGGAGAGTGCGTTTTCATTGAACAGTGTTTGCTGAGTTGAATAGGTAACCGGATTAGGGGGTCTCGTTGTCATTCCTTCTCTTTCTAATAATTCCATGATCCATCACCTTTCGACTCATCAAAGCCTGTATTAAATTAAATAAACAATTAGCCCTACATAATAATAGACGTATACACAGTCAAGCTGTCTACGGTAGATAGCAGACGCGTAAACAATGATGTACAGGGTGTGTAGTCCCTGATAGATTTGTGCCAGGAAAGGTGCATGGATTTAGCTGTATACCATTGTTTTGGGTCAAAGTGTTGATTGTGCTGACCAACAAATTAAGAGTTGCATAACTCCAACGGTTCTATTTTTAGCAGCACAAGGTCACAAACCATTTGCCCATTGAGTCATACACAAAAGATTAGCATACACACTCACCCCCACCCCTACATTATTTTCGACGTATAAAATGTGTAATACTCGACATGTTATAAAATCCGTCGTGATGACAGTTCAACCAGGGAGGTGTATAACATCTCTCTGGTTCAACAGGTCTGTGTAATTAAAACAATAATAAAAACATGTTTGAATATTTTATTTCGAATGACATAATTGTTGGCCTACTTTATATGCAATTTTCTTTTACTCATTTTTAAACATTGATATAAATGCATAATTAATATAGTCCCTATATTAAATCGGAAACTGTTCTTGTTATTTATGTAATTGATTTACTGGTGTTGAATTACCCACAGAATTTATTAAGATAAGAAGAGGTTATCTTCATTGTGAATAAATAACAGCTCTCTTCCTATTTTCTATAGTATTAGAGACGTTATGGTCGGCTACCATGCCCTTGTTCTTCTCATAAACAATTTATTTGTGTAATTTTTATAAAAAAAGAAAATGACTTGCTATTCCGTATGATTTAACTTACAATGCAATATTACTAATAATTGCTCACATTATGCTGGCCGAATCCTAGACTTGATATACAGGGTGGTTCAATAAAACCTTGACAGTTTTTTGAAGCCATTTTGGTTAAATTCTGTAGATTTAAAAAAAAAAATCTTCAATATTCATCAACTATATGATCTTGACCATCTATGCTGAAAATATCATTACAAATAACATTACGGTTGCAAAATAACAGCTATTTGAACAAATTCTGTCCCATTTCACTCTGTCCACGGGTACTGATTTCACGACGTTACGTTGACTACTGAATGATGAATTGCATGCAAGTAATCTAAGATTTGAAGATCCCGCCAGGTGAAACCAGTGTAATTGTTAACATCTTAAACTATCTATTCAGGTGTAAAATCAATACGTAATAATAATACCACGAGTGACCCTAGTTCATGTAGTTGATGAATAGTTCATGTAGTTGATGAATATTGAAAAAGATTTTTTTTTAAATCTACAGAATTTTTTAAAAAATGGCTTCAAAAAACTGTCAAGGTTTTATTGAACCACCCTGTATATGAATTCGATTTAACTCTAATACTATAGTTCGTCTTGATCAACCGTTGATTCTGAATAGGCCTACACGGCATACGGTATGCGTATAAATCTGGAATGTGGTTCTATTCAGTAGTTGAGCCTAAAGCCTTTTAAGATAAGCTGTCATACATGAGTAGTTCCAAACATTCAGCTTGAATGGACAACCAATATTAATCAAGTTACCGCTGCCGTAATTCTTTCTAAATTCAATAATACAATATTATTGTTTGATAATTTGAATAACTGTCCTCCGTTATATTCTTTACAGCCATGATTCAGCAACTCTTCAAATCAGCATAGACCAGGGATACTATTAACTTTGGGATAGGAAAGTCGTATACTAACGTACGTAACGAAAACGGTCCTTTTGAATAAATTATGATAATCGTCTGGAATGCGTCGGTGACCGGCGTTTAACGCGTTTAACAATGTTTAACCAGGTTTAACTGCATTAAACGGCATGTTAGTCAGCATAGGTTTGGGGGCGCTGTAGATTTAAACAGACGACGGTGGCCACGCGAAACTTAAATTTTGAATTCGTAGTGAATATTACACGTAATTGCGAATTTTAAACCGATCATTTTGACAAATACATCATAATTAGAAGGATTTTTATCGTTCAACCGGGCGATGACTGTTAAAAATAATTCAAAATGGTGCACTCCCGTTGCCAAATTGGGTCGTCTGAGAGAGACGCGTGGCCAGCGTTGCGTCGTCTGCTACAATCACGTCTGCAATCACGCCTGATCGGTATAGCGCCACCAATTCTATGCTGACTAAGTTCAATTTAAAAGTGGACCCGATCGGCAAGCTGAGAGGCAGACCCCATGATAGACTCTAATGGTAGAGGAAAAGGTAGCTCATTAACATAATTTCCGTTACCCCTATCGTGTTGGAGCATGCGATTCATGTAGTCGTGTAGTATTTGTTCTCCCCGATATGAATACCACTGTTGGTAAATTAAAAACATGTGCTAAGTACCCTAATTAAGCAAAACAAACTGCAGTCCCTAAAATTAGATATAGCGTATGCCAATGTGCCATCACTTTCCATTCAAATGACCGTCATTTGTGAATCGATTGCTTTATCTCTTGTCTATTGAGTGGAAAGACGCTATTGAAATGGACGGATAGGTTGCCCTTTTATAGCTTTGGAATCACGGGTATTAGCGGAACTCGTTTTTAGGGAAATCGATTTAATACCTGCAATCATTACAATGACACCTAATTTGTCAACATCATCGGTACCCAAAGGAAATTGAATAGGGGTGTTGCTGTTTTAATCCATATATTATAGTTCTTTTGAAGAATAACAAAAATCTCTGAATGTTTTGTTGTTGCATAGGAGGCCTTAGTTTAAAGCTGGTTAAGGTGTAGTGCAATTTGCGAATAAACCCCGGAATAAACAAACAAACAAACAAACACACAAACCATTACAACTCGGACGTCTGCCATCTACAGTAGATCCAGGGGTGCAAAAAGTTATTCTTCCTCAGGAGCACGGTTCTAAGAATCAAGATTTCCTCAAACAAACCAGAACCATTGTAACATAAAATAGCTTATGCATCACTCCAAAAGCAAGAATGTTTACATAATATTATTTGTGTTGTCACATAAATCAGCTTAATATCTACTCATTCATTATGACAACGAAATGAGGACCTCCCAGGAGGGTACATCATTGGAAACTGGGCGTTGTCATTTCGCGTTCAACCTGTTCAGTGGCGTTATCAGGATTTCCCCAGTAGAGGGGCAAGTTTTCCAATTACCCGAATGACTTCACGCCTTTTTCGAGATTATTTGTTTGCAGAAAACATGCAATATTTATTCACTACTTACATGAATTTGACCACAATTGGGTTACATTGGTTTTGAATAAGCTTTGAAATGATATCCTTGAAATATGCGCGCATAGCGCGCGAAAAAACCCCTATTTTTATATTAAATTGGTGTCGATTCAACCGATTGCTCCTTAAAATTGGATAGAAAATAAGTAAAATGCCTTCATGGACCCCGCCCCCTGTAGACACGCCATTAAACCTGATTCATTGGCAAGTCCGTTTTAGGTTTTTCGATTTCATCTCAGGGGTCGAGGTGTACACTTTCTTTTTTTAACTTTCAACATTATTGCATTATAAGGGTTTCTTGTAAATGTAACTATCAATTTGGATTTGTCTTTCTTTTTTGTCCATTTAGCAAAATATTATATCCTCAAATCTGAGATGTTGTCTCAGCTGCTGTCCTTTCAGTCATCTCCATTCGTGTTACTTATTCCTCTTGATGTTGATTCCATTACCTCAAACTTCCCTACTATACTTTCCAACTTGTTTGGTGCTTTTAATAATGGTTCTTCTTTGTTCTTTGTATCTCATCGATCCAATATTTCCTCAAGGTTTTCCAGGTCATCCTCAACAGCTCTTTCTTCAATTTTAGTGCTGGATTGATAAATTGAATTTCCTATGGCTCAAAAGTTGGAACATTGTACATGTTGTATAACTTTCCTCAGATATTCTCCGTTATTTCCACCTTCACGACTCGACTCGCATCTTTTCACTGTTTTTCATTAAATGCCTGTCCTGATGATAATTGTAAATTTCCTCAAATATGAGTTGTATTGTATTGTACCTATTCTCATGTTCAACTGGTACATTTATAATGTACTATTCGTCAGGCTTTTCCTCTCTTTTCCTTCTTTTTCCCCATTTTCCCTCTTTGTCTTTGCTCTCCTCTTTTTTTCTTCTTTTTTTCTCTTTTTTCTCTTTCTTCTTTCCTTCCTCCTTTTTCCTCCTTTTAGTTTTTTAGACACTGGCATGATTTCCTCAATTTTAACTGTTGCTTCCTGGGAGCGGTGCTCCCCGCTCCCGCACTTTTTGCATCCCTGGTAGATAGCATCCATATATTATTGCATTGATCACTTCAGTAGAACACCCGGCGTTACATTTCTATCTTCAGTAGATAGTACCCATATATTACATTACTATCTTCAGTAGATAACCGTATGTTATATTGCTATCTTAAGTAGATAGTATACTAATATATTATATTGCTATCTTCAGATAACATATGATATATTGCTATCTTCAGTAGATAGCATTCATGAATTATTACATTGATATCTTCACCTTAGCATAATATCTATATAAACAGCACCGTGCGTGAATTTACACCTATTTTTAGTGTCATTGGTGTGCAACAGTTTCTAAACTTAATTAGGACCAGTCGGGATAGGAGAGTAAACGACATATTTACAAAAAATAAAAATAAATAATGATTATTTAGAAACATTCCTAATGTATGCCTTTTCAAAGATATGGACCAACCCGTTCGACCCCTAGTTATCGTCCTTGCATGGGCGGGTCTCGAACTGGAGCTAGAGTAATTCGTCTATCATGTGCACCATGTGTAGGAAAACTGCCTTATGCACTCGTAAAAAAACCTTTCCATGAGAGCCAACTATACACCAACTACAATTTAAATAAAGTTACATTTCTTGTTTTTAGTCACCCATTTTTGTATCAAATGACCACGAAAGTGACACAAAACACGTAAACAAATTAGTTGGTGTAATTGACCCTATCTTACGTTTTTATTTGTTTATTTTATTCAAATGAAGAGTGATCGATTGATGATAATTATACACACAAAGTTTATCGATCCTAGACCAATATTGTTTTAAGTGCATGGTGCAGTGGCAATTGAAATGGAAATTTAAGGCATAGGTCTATTATGGCTTGTTGTAGGGGGGATCATTGGCTGTTTTAAGTGACCTGATTACTACCATGAGATTTATATGCAGTTCAATGAGTCTAGCACTAGGGACCTGCCTCCACGAGTCATTGTATTGACGGTGAATCAATTGCAACACATTTTTTTAAAAGTATCTTAAAGACAAGTTAACCTCATTTAAAAAAGGCCATCTAGATCTTGGCATATATTTCACAGCATTTAACATGGGTTTTCCTCAGGATCCTCAACTGAGATAACAACACGAAACCACAAACAAATTAAATGCCGCTAACGAGATTGCTAAAACTGTGGCTTACGGGGAACAAATTATAAGTACCAAAACGACGTCGTATCTCTTATAAAAGCACACATTAGCCTGTTTCAAATTAAATAATCCCGAAGTTAAGATCAATATATTGACTCGAGGTGTTCTAGGCCAATTAAAATTGACTCTTCTGTGTTTAGGCGTACTGTTTCCCGCCCGCGTCCAAAAATAAGAATAAAATATATAAGAATGCCAAATATTTAATTATTTGATTTTTATTTAGGATTTTATGAAATTAATCTTGTAGTTATAACATAATTAAATACGGACCTCGATATTGGTTGCGATCACTTGTTTCAATATAAAGGAATAAAAGATAGACATCTCGTCCCTTTTCCAAACATGAAACTGTTAACTCATAATAATTTTAAATCGACAACCTTATTGCCAAGTAGCTAGCTTTCATTATGCTTCTAAAATTATTCAATAAAATAACCATGTCAGTCCCGAACTCGTCCGTAGCTATCTGACGATTCAGAGAATCCAGTCCCTCCGTGTCACACTTTAGTACACAGAGCTAAATACAACATGCTAAGACGAATGACGTCGGATTTACGAGCGATAGCTACATACCTGAGAACAATACCAGTAGATATTCCTAAAAGGAACTCGCGTTTGTTTCCTTAAAAATATTCATGATCAATGGGATTTGAACTGGAGGTGGCAACTCCATTCAATAGCAGCACAAAGACACACATTAGTGAGTTCGCCGTAAATTCAATAGAGTAGTGTTGCTAAAATAGTATATACTGCATTAAATTTAGGGATTGGTTCTATATTTTGGTTAATTAAAGCTAATTAGCACACGATTTTAATTTACCAACAGCGATATTCTAATCGAGGAGACAATACCCCACATGTCTATACCAATCGCATGCTCCAACACGATAGGGGTAACGGAATGTCTTACGGGAAGCACTTTTCTCGGGTTTTACACTGTACCATAAAAGACTCTTTAGAAAAAGGTCGTGTGCCTTGAATTGGGACCCCTTTGTATGACACATGAAGCTAGACAGACCACCGATTGTATCTCCAAGCATGAAGAGATAGCTTCATGTGTGTGACATATGCTAAAAATTGAAAAATCACATGGATTTAGCTTAAAACATTTTTAGCATTAAAAATATACATAGTAGTATAAGGAAAGTATACATTTCCTGAAAGCATACACATTTTCAAATCTCCCAATGACAATATCAAGGTCATTATACAGGGTGTGTAGATAATATATAGGGTGCAAACATCAAGAAATGCACTAAAAATACAAACTTTTCACTGGTCATTTACATACCTTGAAGATAAAATTATAAATTATTAAGCGTCATAATTCAAACGTATACACTAGTATTACAACGAAAAATGTTGCCACCTTTGTCTTTAATTACAAAGGATACCTTATACAGGGTGGTCAAAATTTGTAACAATATAAGTATGTGAAAACGTATTTCTGAAATAAAGTTAACCGTTGTCATAATTTAGTGTCATAATAAATTTTAAATTGACGTTTTGTAATAATATTGCACCAACACACAAACATATGACCAATTATTACCATATTATACAGGGTGTAACAAGCAAAATGCACATGTAGGCCTATGATCGAGTCCTCAAACCAGGCGTTTCTTCACTTTTTGATTTTATTTTGATAAAAGCAATGATAATGAAATGAAATAAAACACACATGAAATGATCATGTTACAATTAGAAATATTGCCTGAATACTGAATTACATACTAACTTTGATATAGCCAATAACATCATATACAGGGTGTTACAAAATAAAGCACACGCGATCTAACGGAGCGCTTATTTTTGAGAACAATCTATTTTCTTCAGTTTACTGCCATAAAAATGTTTGAGCATTGTAACATCAATTAGTATTCGGTAATTGTGCAAGATGCAATGTAAGTTCTTTTGTCCGACAATGATCAACAGACTATTAACAATGACACCGATGGACTTAAGCCCCCACCCCTTCCCACATCTCGCTACGCGCCGTAAATCTGTCAAATTTGATAAAGATGTCACAAATTCTGGACAAATTTCAAGATTGCGCGCATGCATTAATATGCACACCGTATAGTATCGATTGGGACGTTAAGGGAGCACGCAACTAATTAGCTCCCCATAGGCTTTACACACAAATGTTGGCCTATTAAAACCTCTCTATTTCAAAAATTTCACGGTCAATGTTTGTGAAAATTTGCAATCTTATGCCATCAATGCTTATTTATAACATTCATGACATTTCAGAATATAAAGAAAAGTTATCCGTCACATTTTTCAGTAAATGCCGCTGAATTTGGAGGTATTAATTTCATCACCTAATTTTCAGTCCTCAGGCTGGGATGCACAGTGGCGGTAAATCGGCGGATAAAATTATAATAAAGCTTAAATCATCCCGTTTCTTATACAAACTTCACGTACATATTCCACACAACACATACATGCAACATTTGAGAGGACAGCACCAGCTAATGTATCGATTTCGCACACTTTTTGTGCTTGATAGGAACTATTGCTGTACTCAATTTTTTGTCGGAAGTGGATTTCTAGACTGAATTAGTTGTGTGCGCCCTTTAAGAACACATGTTTGTTCAAAATCATTTAAATCATATACCATTGTTTTCATTGTTAAATTTTAAGTATAAATGCAAAATCTTATAGAATTTTGATATTCCGTTTTAGAGATGTGGTCATTTGAAACAGCGTATCGCCATACATCAATTTGTATTTTCGCGTGTTTTTTTGAAACTATCTCCGTGCCGCGTGGAATGCACACGAAGTACTGTCTTCAGTAGATAGCATCCCGTGCATTGGCAAGTTTTGTGATTTTATACTGTATGAAGTCATTGAAACTTTTCAAAAAATGAACAATATAAGAATATAAACACACTTTTGCCCGAAAGGATAAGCATTTTAAGTGATCAATTACTCTGTCGACATAATGCAATTCGCCCAAAACTAGTAAATTTCGATATCCGCGATAGCTATCGTCCGTCACCCTTTGATCGAGTTGTCAAACGGTGTTGGGCGGACATTATCTGACAGAAATTTACTACATTTGTTGCAGCACCATCGGATGACTATGTCAGGTTGAAACTTGAAAAGTTAAAGAAACTTTTAATCTTATAGACCTCTACACCATTTTCTGAGTCGAAAGCCCCCCCCCCCCACCCCACCCCACCGTATTTCAAATAATGTCGCATTTTCCTATTAATAAAAGGCGGGTTTACGTTTTTATACTGCAAAAATCTGATTTTTTGTGAAACCAAAACATTGTTTTAATCAAAAAGAAGTCGAATATATTCAATTTCCCTACATCCAACTTCTTTTTATAATGGTTCGTTGTCTATCTCATGGGCAAAATGGGGAAAAAATCGTAAAAAAAGTAAAGAAATCATTGGCTCACTCGGGTTCTTTGAAGTAGGCCTACGGTCATTATTTGCGAGTTTGTGATTAAAAAAACACGCTCAAGACTGCATGTATTTTGTTGGTACTCGTTACCATGTACATGCCCTCAGCGAGTGAAACCACCGGGAACTAGGGATGTGTGCTTCAAGGGAGCACGCAACTAATTAGCTCCCCATAGGCTTTACACACAAATGTCGGCCTATTAAAACCTCTCTATTTCAAAAATTCCACGGTCAATGTTTGTGAAAATGTGCAATCTTATGCCATCAATGCTTATTTATAACATATCAGAATATAAAGAAAAGTTATCCGTCACATTTTTCAGTAAATGCCGCTGAATTTGGAGGTATTAATTTCATCACCTAATTTTCAGTCCTCAGGCTGGGATGCACAGTGGCGGTAAATCGGCGGATAAAATTATAATAAAGCTCAAATCGTCCCGTTTCTTTTACAAACTTCACGTACATATTCCACACAACACATACATGCAACATTTGAGAGGACAGCACCAGCTAATGTATCGATTTCGCACACTTTTTGTGCTTGATAGGAACTATTGCTGTACTCAATTTTGTTGCCGGAAGTGGATTTCTAGACTGAATTAGTTGTGTGCGCCCTTTAGGAACACATGTTTGTTCAAAATCATTTAAATCATATACCATTGTTTTCATTGTTAAATTTTAAGTATAAATGCAAAATCTTATAGAATTTTGATATTCCGTTTTAGAGATGTGGTCATTTGAAACAGCGTATCGCCATACATCAATTTGTATTTTCGCGTGTTTTTTTGAAACTATCTCCGTGCCGCGTGGAATGCACACGAAGTACTGTCTTCAGTAGATAGCATCCCGTGCATTGGCAAGTTTTGTGATTTTATACTGTATGAAGTCATTGAAACCTTTCAAAAAATGAACAATATAAGAATATAAACACACTTTTGCCCGAAAGGATAAGCATTTTAAGTGATCAATTACTCTGTCGACATAATGCAATTCGCCCAAAAACTAGTAAATTTCGATATCCGCGATAGCTATCGTCCGTCACCCTTTGATCGAGTTGTCAAACGGTGTTGGGCGGACATTATCTGACAGAAATTTACTACATTTGTTGCAGCACCATCGGATGACTATGTCAGGTTGAAAATTGAAAAGTTAAAGAAACTTTTAATCTTATAGACCTCTACACCATTTTCTGAGTCGAAAGCCCCCCCCCCCCACCCCACCCCACCGTATTTCAAATAATGTCGCATTTTCCTATTAATAAAAGGCGGGTTTACGTTTTTATACTGCAAAAATCTGATTTTTTTGTGAAACCAAAACATTGTTTTAATCAAAAAGAAGTCGAATATATTCAATTTCCCTACATCCAACTTCTTTTTATAATGGTTCGTTGTCTATCTCATGGGCAAAATGGGGAAAAAATCGTAAAAAAAGTAAAGAAATCATTGGATCACTCGGGTTCTTTGAAGTAGGCCTACGGTCATTATTTGCGAGTTTGTGATTAAAAAAACACGCTCAAGACTGCATGTATTTTGTTGGTACTCGTTACCATGCACATGCCCTCAGCGAGTGAAACCACCGGGAACTAGGGATGTGTGCTTCAAGGGAGCACGCAACTAATTAGCTCCCCATAGGCTTTACACACAAATGTCGGCCTATTAAAACCTCTCTATTTCAAAAATTCCACGGTCAATGTTTGTGAAAATTTGCAATCTTATGCCATCAATGCTTATTTATAACATATCAGAATATAAAGAAAAGTTATCCGTCACATTTTTCAGTAAATGCCGCTGAATTTGGAGGTATTAATTTCATCACCTAATTTTCAGTCCTCAGGCTGGGATGCACAGTGGCGGTAAATCGGCGGATAAAATTATAATAAAGCTCAAATCATCCCGTTTCTTTTACAAACTTCACGTACATATTCCACACAACACATACATGCAACATTTGAGAGGACAGCACCAGCTAATGTATCGATTTCGCACACTTTTTGTGCTTGATAGGAACTATTGCTGCCCTCAATTTTTTGCCGGAAGTGGATTTCTAGACTGAATTAGTTGTATGCGCCCTTTTTAAGAACACATGTTTGTTCAAAATCATTTAAATCATATACCATTGTTTTCATTGTTAAATTTTAAGTATAAATGCAAAATCTTATAGAATTTTGATATTCCGTTTTAGAGATGTGGTCATTTGAAACAGCGTATCGCCATATATCAATTTGTATTTTCGTGTGTTTTTTGAAACTATCTCCGTGCCGCGTGGAATGCACACGAAGTACCGTCTTCAGTAGATAGCATCCCGTGCATTGGCAAGTTTTGTGATTTTATACTGTATGAAGTCATTGAAACTTTTCAAAAAATGAACAATATAAGAATATAAACACACTTTTGCCCGAAAGGATAAGCATTTTAAGTGATCAATTACTCTGTCGACATAATGCAATTCGCCCAAAACTAGTAAATTTCGATATCCGCGATAGCTATCGTCCGTCACCCTTTGATCGAGTTGTCAAACGGTGTTGGGCGGACATTATCAGTCAGCTGTAGAACGGGGCCCCGTTTCAATTGAGGGCGCTCTAAAACGACGGGTGTACGTAACCAAGGTAACGCACACCCGTCAATTTGAGCAATGATTGAATTTTCGCCTTTAACCCCCAATTATCTGCATAAAAAGTAACTATCCGTCGAGCTGAGGGCAGCATAAGGTACCAGAACTCCTTGATGCGACATCCACTTCGATGATTTAATTTAACCTTTGACCCCAACATCACACGACACAAGCTAAAATGATGTCTTTTTTGATCGGTTTACTGCGATGAGACCACCATTTTCTAGACGAGATTACACTATTTTATAGAATTTTTAGACTAAGTGTGATAATTTTTTACATTAAATATAAGCCCTATAGTATTCAGAAGTGATGCCTTTGTAACGGTTATCTCTGTGATAAGCATAGATTTAAAAATAGAGATCCAGTATGCCGCCGCCATTTTGAAACCACTATGGGGACCAAATTGGAGGTATGTCGGTATTTTCTGTAAATGCTCGTGAGCATTCGGAAAGTGCCATTCTTTCCGCGTATTTCAAACCATGGTTCAACGCGTACGCAGTCACTGCCAAAAATAACGCGGAGATTTATTGAGTTGCGCGATCAACGGTCCGACGCTTCACTTCGGTTTTCTGCACGCACGATAGGCACGCAACCGGGAAATTAACTTGCAACGGTGCCAATAGGCCAAGTTTAATATTACGCAGGTCTTGTTAACCTTGCATTAGTGTCACTACTGAATCTCATACAAGCGAGTAAGCTATCAAATGATTGAAAAACCATTGTGCGGAAGTGGATTTCTAGACTGAATTAGTCGCGGGCTTTTTGAACTCACTCGGCATGCATGCAGTAGAGCGTGCATACCTTGTAATTTGTAAGCTGTCATTTGTCTGGTTATAGCAAAGTAAACATACCACACCCACAGAATGTAAAAGGAGCTTGTTGGGCTGGTATCACAATATTTATACTGTTTCACTCCATGAAGTTGTTAATTAATTTAAAGATATTATGCACAAGTGTATGGATTGTTATCAGTATAAATAAATAAATCGGAATACTACTAATCGGTACACAACAGCCAATCTCTCTGACATTATATCTAGCATGTATCGTCAATGAGTGATGTGAATGAAGTATTTCATTGCGTGTCTGTGAGATAAGCTTCTCATCTCCTCCTCCTCCTCCTCCTCCTCCCCAACACTCCTGTTTAATCCTCACAGCCCGATCTCTCTGACATTCCACCTAGCATGTATATTGATAATCAATAAGTGAAGTGAATGAAGTATTTCATAGCTTGTCTAGAGATTGGCGCTGTGCGTGTGTACGGGATTAGCTCCTCAATTCTCCTCCTCCGGCTCCTCCTCCTCCCCAAGCACCCGTTTGTTTGTTTGTTTACACGGTCGGTCCATACGGACACACGCTTGGGTCCTGAAAGGACCATGCTCAAGCAAATTGCTCGGGCCAGGCTTAAAAAGCCTATCGTTGATCAATTATTTGCTCCCAATTAAAACTGAAATGATTAAGACATTATTTTGTGGATGGTATGGAAAGAATATTTATTGTGCTTTGTAATGACACCAAATTGGTTATTTTATGACGAGAAATATAGAAACGGTGACAATATAAACATCAAAAGGCTTACTGTATTTTGCGCAACGAAACGGATTATTAAAGGAGTGGTATGCTTTTTTTCTGATCTTTTAAAAAATAAAGTTGCCCTTCGGTGGCTATGTTTATTTCATTAGAATAACACTCATGCAAAACCAAAATACACTCGTGAAATCTGTTCTCTTATTAAAATCTGTTGCGCAAAATAGAAAAATGCGAAACGGATCCACAACTCGCTAATAAGAAATAAATTCCTCTATGAAGCCACCCTTCGACGGTTATATATTCATTTCATTTGAATAATAATCACGCAAAACCAAAATCTATTCCTGGATTCCGTTCTCTAATTAAAACCCGTTGCGCAAAATACAAAAATGCGAAACGGATCCACAACTCACAAATGAATTACTCTATGAAGCCGCCCTTTGACGGTTATGTTTAATGTAGCAGAATAACACTCATGCCAAACCAAAATCCACTCAAGAATTCCGTTCTCTAATTACAATCTGTTGCGCAATATACAAAAATGCGAAACGGATCCACAACTCGCCAATAAATTCCTCTATGAAGCCGGCCTTCGACGGTTATATGTTTATTTCATTTGAATGATAATTACGCAAAACCAAAACCTATTCCTGAATTCCGTTCTCTAATTAAAATCCGTTGCGCAAAATAATGCGAAACGGATCCCCAAATCACCAATAAGTTCCTCTATGAAGCCGCCCTTTGACGGTTATGTTTAATGTAGTAGAATAACACTCATGCCAATCCAAAATCCACTAAAGAATTCCGTTCTCTAATTAAAATCTGTTGCGCAAAGTACAAAAATGCGAAACGGATCCACAACTCACCAATAAATTCCTCTATGAAACCGCCCTTCGACGGTTATATGTTTATTTCATTAGAATAACACTCATGCAAAACGAAAATCCATTCCTGAATTCCGTTCTCTAATTAAAATCCGTTGCGCAAAATACAAAAATGCGAAACGGATCCACAACTCGCCAATAAATTCCTCTATGAAGCCGCCCTTCGACGGTTATCTGTTTATTTCATTAGAATAACACTCATGCAAAACGAAAATCCATTCCTGAATTCCGTTCTCTAATTAAAATCTGTTGCGCAATATACAAAAATGCGAAACGGATCCACAACTCGCCAATAAATTCCTATATGAAGCCGCCCTTTGACGGTTATGTTTAATGTAGTAGAATAACACTCATGCAAAACCAAAATCCATTCCTGAATTCCGTTCTCTAATTAAAATCTGTTGCGCAATATACAAAAATGCGAAACGGATCCACAACTCACCAATAAATTCCTCTATGAAACCGCCCTTCGACGGTTATATCTTTATTTCATTAGAATAACGCTCATGCAAAACGAAAATCCATTCCTGAATTCCGTTCTCTAATTAAAATCCGTTGCGCAAAATACAAAAATGCGAAACGGATACACAACTCGCCAATAAATTCCTCTATGAAGCCGCCCTTCGACGGTTATCTGTTTATTTCATTAGAATAACACTCATGCAAAACGAAAATCCATTCCTGAATTCCGTTCTCTAATTAAAATTAATTTAAAAATGCGAAACAGATCCACAACTCACCAATAAATTCCTCTGTGAAGCCGCCCTGTGACGGTTATGTTTAATGTAGTAGAATAACACTCATGCCAATCCAAAATCCACTCAAGAATTCCGTTCTCTAGTTAAAATCTGTTGCGCAAAGTACAAAAATGCGAAACGGATCCACAATTCACCAATAAAATCCTCTATCAAGCCGCCCTTCGACGGTTATATGTTTATTTCATTTGAATGATAATTACGCAAAACCAAAATCTATTCCTGAATTCCGTTCTCTAATTAAAATCCGTTGCGCAAAATAATGCAAAACGGATCCCCAACTCACCAATAAGTTCCTCTATGAAGCCGCCCTTTGACGGTTATGTTTAATGTAGTAGAATAACACTCATGCCAATCCAAAATCCACTCAAGAATTCCGTTCTCTAATTAAAATCTGTTGCGCAAAGTACAAAAATGCGAAACGGATCCACAATTCACCAATAAAATCCTCTATCAAGCCGCCCTTCGACGGTTATATGTTTATTTCATTAGAATAACACTCATGCAAAACACTCATGAAGCGTCGAAGCCGTCGAAGCCGCCCTTCGACGGTTAATGCCAATCCAAAATCCAAAACCGTCATAAAATCCGTCATAAAATCATAACCAAAATCATAACCGTCATAAAATCACTCATGCCAATCCAAAATCCACTCAAGAATTCCGTTCTCTAATTAAAATCTGTTGCGCAAAGTACAAAAATGCGAAGCGGATCCACAACTCACCAATAAATTCCTCTATCAAGCCGCCCTTTGACGGTTATATGTTTATTTCATTAGAATAATACTTCTGCAAAACCAAAATCCATTCCTGAATTCCGTTCTCTAATTACAATCCGTTGCGCAATATACAAAAATGCGAAACGGATCCACAACTCACCAATAAATTCCTCTATGAAGCCGCCCTTTAACGGTTATGTTTAATGTAGTAGAATAACCCTCATGCCAAACCAAAATCCACTCAAGAATTCCGTTCTCTAATTAAAATCTGTTGCGCAAAATACAAATATGCGAAACGGATCCACAACTCACCAATTAATTCCTCTATATAAGCCGCCCTTCGAAAGTTATGTTTATTGTAGTAGAATAACATTCATGCAAAACCAAAATCCACTCATGAATTCCGTTCTCTTGTTAAAATTCCTTGCACAAAATACAAAAATGTAATAGAATTACACTCAAGCAAAACCAAAACCCACTCAAGAATTCCGTTCTCTAATTAAAATCTGTTGCACAAAACACAAAAATGCGAAACGGATCCAGAACTCACCAATAAATTCCTCTATTAAGTTGCTTTTCGATGGTTAAATGTTTATTTCATTAGAATAACATTCCGTTCTCTTATTAAAATCTGTTGCGCAAAATACAAAAATGCGAAACGAATTCACAACTCACCAATAAATTCCTCTATGGAGCCGCCCTTCGACGGTTATATGTTTATTTAATTAGAATAACACTCTTGCCAAACCAACATCTACTCAAGAATCCCGTTCTCGTGTTCCGCGCCGGTTGTTCACTGTTTCGTTTCGGCTTTCTGTCTGATTAAAGCCAACAACAAGTTCAGCATTTGCCTGTAACCAGTAGTCATCAAACAAGGCGTAACACGAAATCAGGGTTCCATTGTCTTTCGCAAGCGTCGGGTTGATACGAAAAGCTGATTCAACAGAAAACCATCTTGATTGTTGTATTTGAGGCTCTGTAAGCCATAGCCATCGTAACGGCTTGGTATTATTCGGAACATGGACCACGCAATCAAATTCGGCTTCATCATATACATCGGCGCTAAATCTTGAGGGTCGTATGTCGGCACGCAAGGTGGATTCGGCTTGAATTGTACAGTATTGCTTGTAAGAAAACTCTGAACTGTTTACACTACATGTGAAAGTATCCGTAATCCTTATCTGTGAATATTGGAGGGAAATTTCAGAGGTTAGAAATCCATTTTGGTCGATCTTCGAGCCCGTTGTCGTCAATGCAGTCTCACCAAGCGCGTTTTTGTCCGTCGTTGTCCAGATGAGAGATACCTGAGGGTTGCTTGTCTCAGATAAACAAGACAATGTAACATTGTTATCGATGTGGCCTGTTTTAAATGAACAAATGGGAAACCAGCTGCTGGGATAGTAATGTACATTAGTAGTAAGGGAGCACATCAAAACTCGACCGCCCGGCAACCGCCGGTTCCGTGGGGTTCCCTGCGGTTGCAGCCGGTTTCTATTGTTCTAAACAATGATATGCGGTCCAACCGGGCGGAACCGGCGGTTGCCGCGTGGTCGAGTTTTGATGTGCTCCCTAACTGACCGTTCATCGACTAGAATATTCCCATCGAATAAAGTGCAGTGTAGGTTCCAATATCACTTCGCGAAATTGATTCAATGGTAATATCAACTTTACCACTAAGGAATGTCACTCTTGTGTCTGTGCGATTTCCGAATCCTCGTCAATAAAATCTCCATTTCTAGTAAGAATCTGGCCATCTTTACTCAAAATGAAATCAATACCACCAACAGGCGGATTAAAGGCCACACACCCGGGTTTGGGTATATTTTACGCAACTGTTGAGCGGTTGCATACTTCAACAACGTTGTGTAAAATGTTGAGTAAATATTTAAGCAACCTTTTTGCAGTGTACCCTGCATAATACCAAACCAGATCTCCTCCTTAATCTGTGTACAGAATACAATTCTTATGTAGTGTGTGACGGCGACGATGGTGGATACGACGTAATGCCGCACATTTTGAATCTCCTTGTTTCAATGTAAAAATGGATTTGATTATACACAACTCCAGAAAATTCATCACGCGTTGCCTGAAACTAAATTATTTCATCCTAAATCGCTCAAGTGTCGGTATCATTTTTGAATTTAAACCGTCGTTACCCGTTGTCCCATATTTAACGCTTAGCGTAGGCACATGCATATATTACGCATAATTTAACATTGTCCGGCATCGTCTGGCATAATATCATGAATATGTCGTTAACCAAAGACATCTTTACTTTATTACTGGAGTGGGATAAGAATCACTAACTGGAATGGGGTAATAATAACGATATACCTTTAGTATAATAAGCCGCAAACATAATGATCCTATATTGTACTCAAAACCGAAGTATTTTAGTATTCATTCATTTTATTTATTGTATATATAGGCCTCTGGCCCTTCATACTACATGGTACAAAAATTATAAATACGCATACATAATAAACAATTTTTACTTTGCTGTGCTGTCATTAAAAGATGCAATAAATACAGAACATAATCAATTAAATTCAATATCTTCTCTTATCGTCATTGCAGTGAATACAAATTGAGCAAGGTTTTTAATATCAGTGCTTTTTGGAGAACTCATGAGTTGGTTGAATTTCTCATGCGTTGGATGTCTGGTGTACTTAGTTGAGATGTATCTATCACGTAAAGTCTTAAATTGGTTACAAATAATAACAAAATGGAATTCATCTTCTACGCTACCATCATTACACACTAAACATGTCCGATCATTTGGATCTATTCCATGTCTTCTACCAGTTTCAATGCGAAGACAATGACTGGAACATCTTAATTTTGAAAGATAACGGCGATGTGACACATTTATAATAACTGATAAGTATTTTTCAGGTGATAATTGATTTTTGAAATTACGATATGTCCTTAATTTATCAAGGGAAGAAATATCGGCAAACCAGTTTTGTTGGGCAGTATCCTGAATACGTTGCTTAAACATACTTAAAAACATATTTACGTCACCAACACTTTGATTATACCATACATGTCCAAATCCATGATTAAAAAGTATAGATTTGATCTCAGTGGCCCACGTTCGCGAACCTCTCTCGTCAAAATAAACAAGCATAGCATAACTTTTCTTTGGTAAACGTTCATCTCCCATACTTAACAGTTTTAACCAAAATTTGATACTGTTGATAATACAATATACATAAATGGGATATCTGCCACACTCGCCAATTGCTGCATTATTTGTAGAATTTTGAGAGATTTGTAGAAACTGCTTGCAGGCCTTGTATTGAACTTTTTCCAGACATTCATAACGCTTAAAACCCCATATATCTGAGCCGTATGTTAAAATGGGTAAAATAGCAGCATCGAAGATTTTAAAATAGGAATCATACGACATATGACCAACAGCATACATTGTTTTTCTCAGAATATTAAGTGCTTTGGAAGCTTGATCTGCAAGATGTCTCGATGATTTCCCCCATGCATTGCCAGTTGATAATGTAAGGCCCAGATATTTATATTCTGACACAATATCGAGAGGGTGATCATTATAAGTCCACTTTTCATTGCGGCTAATCGGGCCTCCTTTACGGAAAACCATAATTTGAGTTTTGCTCATATTAACCTTCATCCCCCAATTTTTGCAGAAATCCTGGATTGATTTAATATGTTTATTGAGACCACCTATAGTATCAGCCATTACAACAATATCGTCAGCATAATAAAGAGCATTGATTTCTGTGGTATCTGGCATTAATTGACAACCCTTTGCAGATCATGTCTCTATCCGTTTCTATTTGACTAGAATAGAAGTATAAGTATATCCCCTTATTATAGTGCTCCTCCTCCCCCATTGGCTGGGGGAGGAGGGGAGGATACACTTTGCAAAGTGTATCCACTAATATATTGGAGTGCCTCCCCTCCGGGTGTCATCCTAGCATTTCACATCTACTTTATATTCAATGAATTCCATCGGGATCATGTGTCTATCCGTGACGTATTGCAACATGTCCTTGTTGCCCTGGAGATAGGTCCCGTAGAAAGCAGAAGTGTATCCCTGAAGAAACATGTGATACTTGTTCAAATCCGTGTCGGGTGCCGTCTTGCAAAAGTTGATAAGACGACACACTGAGAAAAAAAGAGAAATTAATCGTTATCCAATATCAAATCAAAAAAACCAATGCGACAGTTACTTATAAAGCCCACGACACTAATCAAAAAGAACTATTATGTAACGGCAAAATTTGAAAAACGGCAAAATTTGACAAAGTAGTCTGTTGAACGCAGTCGTATTGACAGTATTCCTACCGTCTGCGCGTTACACATTTTGGAGAGAGAAAAAAAAAATCGATATTTCAGCAAAATGTGCTCTAAAAAGGCACTAGTCCAATATTTAGTGGTCGGAAATCGATGTTTATATCACTACTTTATAGGTACACGTTGCATGGTGTGTTAATACAGAGGCTTATGGGCCTACTAATGTATATCAGTTAATACCATCAAATGTACCCTATAGACCATTTCAAATCCGAAAATATACGATCGGTTCCGAATGTTTCCGATTAGCCGATTGTTTGAAACTCGGTTCCATGACCTGTCAGCCCCTGACAGGTCATGGCCATGTGCCGGAGAAAAACAACGTGTTTTTCACCCGTCTGCCCGTGTGGTAGATTGCGCTGGTGTTGGTGATAGATTGTATCCTTCACTAAGTTGATGTTGCAGCATTTCAGTTACAAAAACGAGTGAGATGAAAGAGATTTGGGGTAATATTTTCACTTTTTACCGTCTGCTCGATACATTTGGAATTTGTCCGTCAGCGCCTTTGTTGATAAAAAACGAAAATAGTCTCGTTCCACGTTTTACTTCTCATGTGTGCACGCGTGTGTGTAAACATAGGCGGACAATCAACTAGGGCAATGCTGTGAATGCGATTAATTGTTGCGAAGAACGCGCAACGCACCTACTGCACGTGACCTGTTTTTCCGAAGATTTCCGATCTCAATTTGAAATGGTCTATGTCCTGTGTGTGTCTGATTGAGCATTTCTTGAAATAATTGAGAAGGTGTTATTTTAACATGTTTATGGCAGTTAATTTGTCCTTCTTTCCCCATAGATTTTATGGGACTATAAATACCTGTGATCAAGGTGAGCCACACCTTTAGCCAACCAAATAACAAAAAAAGTATTTATTTTGTTATATAAATAAATAAATGCACTTACTATGCCATCCCAATGGGCTCAGTATGTCACAGTGTCCGTGCCCCTGCAAATAAAAAGACGACATTTAGTGTAAAATAAAACAGATTGTAAACTGTAATCAAACGCCATGGTCAGTGCAAGGGAAATCTGTTGAATGGTTCATAAAAGTTGAGTGCAAAACAAGACGTCTTATACGTGGGGGTCACTCGTCACTCTCACACCACGCGCGTCCATGCACATCTGAAATGAACCCTACACGTTGACACCCCTAATGGCGTAAATGACTCCACTGTAATGGTGTAAATAACGCATACAGAACCGACCCTAAAGTGTCACTCACGCGATTGTCAAGACCTACCTTGACGTTACCAAGCACCTTACTTAATTATCGTCATTTTGTCTTACATCCCTCTCTGGTTGACTGCAAGAAGGTTGTACATAGCCCAGCTCGGTTATGAGCCTTACGTAATTATCCCGACTTACCTTGACGTTACCAAGCACTCTTCGACATGCCCAATTATCGTAATTCTGTCTGAAGTCCCTCCTTGACTATCGCCCGCTACCTCGGTATGATCCTTAAGGTTCAGTCACACAGAAGACAGCTCCCGACCCAACCTCTTTCTAACTACACAAGACAACCATTTTTTTCAAAATCGGCTGAAATCTTGTTCAAACTTGCACAATTTACATTTTGGATCCCGACCAGGGATGAGCAGGGATGATTAGTGTGCGATATTCCCCGCCTTCAACAAGACAAGAGATGCTGAATCGCCTACTAGTAAGCGACAGCATCATGAAATCAACAAGATCAAGCATGTTTAATCGGTGACGCCACTTGTTCAATCCCCGATCAATCGCCGACCTTGACACGACGGCACAAGTTGTGACATGTTGCTGTCAAGACTGCTCGCCGATTTAACATGTCAAGTTGGCTTGCATCTGCTCTCCCGCTTGGAGCAGACTCGATTGCCGACCACTTTCCAACTACACACATCTCACTCAGTCTTCTGCAGTCTTGTGTGGTCGGGAACACGTGGCAAATTTGACAAACTCGCCACGATTTTTTCTCGCAGCCTAAACAAATCGTAGCGGGTTTTTTTAATCGGGAAGGTCGGCATGGACACATGAGCGGTTTGGAAGCGGTAGCCGATGAGTTGGCGCGCATCATGAGTGGTTGTGTGTAGTTGGAAAGTGGTCGACAATCGAGTCTGCTCCAAGCGGGAGAGAAGATGCAAGCCAACTTGACATGTTAAATCGGCGACAACAGAAGATTAGTCGCCGACTTGTAGTCAACTGCTCATGTACAAATCAGCGAGCAGTCTTGACAGCAACATGTCACAACTTGTGCCGTCGTGTCAAGGTTGGCGATTGATCGGGACTGAACAAATGGCGTCACCGATTAAACATGCTTGATCTTGTTGATTTCATGATCAGATGATGCTGTCGCCTACTGGTAGGCGATTCAGCATCTCTTGTCTTGTTGAAGGCGGGGAATATCGCATACTAATCATCCCTGCTCATCCCTGGTCGGGATCCAAATGTAAATTGTTCAAGTTTGAACAAGATTTCAGCCGATTTTGAAAAAAATGGTGGTCTTGTGTAGTTGGGAAGAGGTTGGGTCGGGAGCTGTGTCTTCTGTGTGACTGAACCTTCTCTGATTGACTACAAGACGGTTGTTCATAGCCCAGCTCGGTAAGGAGCTTCACGTAATCGTCACGACCTACCCTGAAGTTACTCACGGACATGCCCAATTATCATAGTTCTGTCCTATATACATGTCTTAAGCCTCCCAGGATGACTACAAGTAGGCTGATCATTACCTATCATCGGTTAGGAGCCTCGCGTAATCGTCACGACCTACCTTGACGTTACCGTGTACTCTCGGATTTGCCCAAATATCATATTTCTGTCTTATATGTCTTTTAAGACATATAAGATAGAACTATGATACTTAAAAGTCTCCCAGGTTGACTACAAGTAGGTTGATCATCACCTATCATCGGTTAGGACCATCACGTAATCGTCGCGACATACCTTGACGTTACCAAACACTCACGGACATACCCAATTAGCATAGTTCTGTCCTACATGTCTTAAGTCTCCCAGGTTGACTACAAGTAGGCTGATCATCACCTATATCGGTTAGGAGCCTCACGGAATCGTCACGACCTACCTTGATGTTACCAAGTACTCTCGGACTTGCCCAAGTATCATAGTTCTGTCTTACATGTCTTTTAGTCAACCTGGGAGACTTAAAAGTCTCACAGGTTGACTACAAGTAGGCTGATCATCACCTATCATCGGTTAGGAACCTCACGTAATTGTCGCGACATACCTTGACGTTACCAAACACTCACGGACATACGCAATTAGCATAGTTCTGTCCTACATATCTTAAGAGATGGCATCCAGATTCGTACGGATTGAAAACCGTAGATCGGAGAGGGTAAACGCACTGGGATAAGCGGACAGTTTTGTATATATAGATAAACGGTGCGCGGTTAAATATTGACCAACCAATACGTGTTTAGCCATGCTTAGCGAGCGCATTGAACAACTCCAGTGAACGGACAGCCAGTGCGTTTATCCTCTCCGATCTACGGTATTCAATACGTACGAATCTGGATGCCATCCCTAAGTCTCCCAGGTTGACTACAAGTAGGCTGATTATCACCTATCATCGGTTAGGAGCCTCGCGGAATCGTCACGACATACCTTGACATTACCAAGCACTCTCGGACATGCCCAATTATCGTAATTCTGTCTGAAGTCCCTCCCTGGTTGACTACAAGAAGGTTGTTCGTCGCCTAGCTCGGTTCCTATCATCAATCCTGGGAGGTAGAAATTGTTTGGTGACGGGATCTGTACGTATGGCTCGATGAAGGTGACGGCCTGTATTAAAGAAATAGATCGTTTGAGATGTCGCTATTGTTTGCTCACACACCTATTGGTGACGGTGAAAGGGAAACAAGATATTTCGAAAAAGAAAAAAGGTTGATATGCAAGATCTTATTCAACAATACGAGCCCACTCGCAATCTTCGTTCTGGCTCAAAATATCTTCTTGCGCATGTTTCTTCACCTTCTACTTCATATGGTCGCCGTTCTTGTCAAGATTTCAAATCATTGCTAAAAACTTACCTATTTAATGTTAATGTTTAATTTATTTTTGTTTTGTCTTTTATTACTCATGTTACTGTGTGTTTTTGTTTTTCGTTTGTGATAGCGCATAGGGATTTAATTGTGTTATGCGCTCAATAAGTATGGTTTTATTATTATTATTATTATTATTATTATTATTATTATTATTATTATTATTATCCTTAAGTTCGTTGACTGCTTGTAGGTTCTGTTTTCAATATTTTGCTCTCCATGCATCAGTGCTCACCACGATGACACAATTTAACAATTTTCGGTAAAACTTTAGCGATTACTAGTATACCAAACCTGTTTGCTCATAAGAGATGGCATCCAGATTCGTACGGATTGAAAACCGTAGATCGGAGGGGGTAAACGCACTGGAATAAACGGAAAGTTTTGTGTAGATAAACGGAACGCGGTTAAATAATGACCAACCAATACGTGTTTAGCCATGCTTAGCGAACGCATTGAACAACTCCCGTGAACGGACAGCCAGTGCGTTCACCATGTTTACCCTCTCCGATATACGGTTTTCAATCCGTACGAATCTGGATGCCATCCCTAAGTTCCATTTCTAATGACCGGCTGACGTGATTTGACATCTTTTGATTCGTTTGGAGGAAGACAATTACTCCTAAACAGGTGTAACAATATAGCAGGGTTCTGCTCAGATGATGACCACACTAGATGACGCTTTTCATTATTCGCCCAAACGCTGTCGCAATCTAATCGTTTTCGCGTTTAGTGGCAGGTTCGGGAGAAATAATTCACCCTAAAATAGTTTAGCAGCGGAAGCAATTTAGCATCCATGGCAGGATTTAGAAAAAATTATTCAAATCTGGTTTAGCAACAGGTAATTGCATATATCCATACATGCAGAATAGGTGTGGAAGTGTAACTTATCCTTCAGATATACTTCTGCGGTGTGTTCTTTCGAGAATGGAGGAATTATGCACTTTTCCGTTTCTACAAGCTCTTTTATACAGCAGCAATAGTATGTTTACCTTCGCAAGGCTAGTATTTCGAGTGATGAGGCCATAGATTTCTCTACAACCCGCCGAATGACATGAATAAGCCAGATCGTCAAACGATGCCATAACACCTGCGGCCTGTTTAGACAGTTCCTTCTGGAGATTCTCTTGGAGCTGTACAAAAGTTGGTGAAGCGATAAAAAAGACATGGGTTAAGATAGCAACGTGAGATGGAATCAAATGGCTCATCCCCGACCCACTCACTCCTCACTCAGTTACTCAGCTCAGCAGGTATATCATCCCCAGGTCATCTACATTCTAAGGTTGCTCATGTCTCAACGTTTTAACTTTTATTCTTGACCATCATAGTCAAATGTGGCCAATCAGCTGAGGTCTTTCAAGCTGATACGGTTACTATTACTTACAGAACCGAGAGTCTAGTGATCAGCCGTAATCAGTAACATAACTTCAGTGACGGTGAGAGTTAGTTTACCATTACGCTACAAGGCCCGCTTAGCAGCGCTATAAATTGCTGCCCTAAAAACCAGCACCAAATTTAAATATTCGCCTTCCATCAAAGCTGGTTGCTATATGACATAATTCGCATGTGCAACCAACCAGCTGTATTGCAACGCCCATTGAGTAGTTTAAACGCATGAGCGTGGATGTAATTTCCAACATAATGGAAACTCACCCATGCAGTTAGCAAGAAGTACCACTCGTACACGCCCCGAATTTAAATATACAACCAGGCAATCCTCTCGTATTAATTGATAACAATAGGTTTACCAGACCGAATTAATAGCGCTTCTAAGCGTGGAATATGATATTGTCGTGAAAACATCACCAGGTATGAAGAAGTATGTCTACTCTCATAAACAATGAAAAAATTCACCAATTTTGTACAAAAAGTATTTTTCCTGATTTGTTGAATACGGGACCTGACTATTTTGACTCACCCTGTATCACTATGAATCGATCGTCCGGTTGAGTATTTTTAACTCCGAGTTTAAAGAAATACGAATAATTATTATGTTATATATTTTTTTTAAAGGATTTGTTATAAAAGAATAATTAATATTACCCATGTCAGAACCTTCCAATAGTCATCATTTCGGTCACCAACATTCTTTCCACTATTATCCTCAAAAGATCTCGACGGTTCCTTGCGACTAACACTAGTATTGCGTGCAGCATCGTCAAGTCCAGACGACAGAAAGAATACCGAGCTGACGGCGATGTAGCCGTGGGTTGATACGTTTGCAAGATGGTTTTCGTAGATGAAAGAAGGTATGAAACCACCCAAACCTGAGATGAAAAACACCACTCCGTACTCGCCTGGTTGAGAAGGATAGTATACTGCGAAGAGAACAGAACATGGACGTAAACGCTTTGAAAACTGTGAAGGCGCTACAAATGTCTTTGTCCAGTCAGAGTAGACGATAGCGGCTAGATATATCAATGGAGAAAGAACACCTGGCAACATGCTTCCGAGAGCCTAGTTATCGTATTTGAAAATAAGAAGAATTTGGCATTAACATGATTAATGCACAACCATAGTTAACTCAAGAGTTTAGTATTGGCATTCGGATGCACAACCACAGTGAACTCAAGAGTTCTGTAGTAATGGCATTGGTGCACAACCACATTAAACTCAAGAGTTCTGTATTGACATTGGTGCACAACCACAGTGAACTCAAGAGTTTAGTATTGGCATTCGGGTGCACAACCATAGTGAACTCAAAAGTTCTGTATTAACCTCAACAAGTTATGTGGGCCTAACAAAGTTTCTTACCCAGGGTGCGTTGCGGTATGTCTGTTGTCGCTGTTGAAATGAAGAACGACGATACGGCGAGCTTACCGGCCTCGTACGGGTTTCCGTGGTCTACGTAAATACTCAAGCATGGCACCATGGCTGCGTAGAAGCACATTATAAAACAATCATCAAAATGTAATAAGATCTTAGCCCAAAAGGACACTCAGCTTTTGAAGTAACAACAATGATCGGATCAGACAATAACTCTAAACCATGGGTCACTAATCGGTAGATGTTTGCTCAAAAAGGTCATTCAAAAGAAAGGGGAAAAAAGTTAGGGCCACATTAAATGAGAGTCTTGGGGCATGAGTAAGAGAATTTTAAGATTGACAATAAAAAGAGTCGTTGAAAGGAGAGGAACCAGAAACTCTTATGCCGATAAGGAGCCATGATCTCCTGGAGCCACAGTCCGGCCTACGTAGACATACACGGAATGAAGCGTGAAACTAGTGTTGCGTGTAGAGGTAAGTACCCTATAACAACCAATACTTCACTGTACAGGGCGGACTATGGCTCAGGGGACTCTGTCTCTACTACACCAAGTTAGTTTGAGTACACTTTTAACTTTCAACGGTTAACATATTTAAGAAGTTTCTGGTTTAATCGTCTATTGTTGTAAACGTTGTAAAAACTACGAATAAACGAGAAAAGATATTTGAATTTCGTGAAATGCTTATGGATTTCGTGAAATGCCTATTTGAATTTTGTGAAATGCTTACGGATTTCGTGAAATGCTTATAAGGATTTCGTGAAATGTTTATATGGATTTCGTGAAATGCTTATATGGATTTCGTGAAATGCTTATATGGATTTCGTGAAATGCTTATGGATTTCGTGAAATGTGTCTGGATTTCGTGAAATGTGTATGGATGTTAAATGTTTATGGATTTCGTGAATTTCTTATGGATTTCGTGAAATGTGTATGGATGTTAAATGTTTACGGATTTCGTGAATTTCTTACAGATTTCGTGAAATGTGTACGGATTTCGTGAAATGTGTACGGATTTCGTGAAATGTTTACGGATTTCGTGAAATGTGTACGGATTTCGTGAAATGTGTACGGATTTCGTGAAATGTGTACGGATTTCGTGAAATGTTTATGGATTTCGTAAAATATTCATGGATTCTGTGACATGCTCACAGATCCCGTGAAATCCTCACGGTTAAATTAAATTCACAATAATTTTGATTTTGAGTATCCAAACAATCAAAACCCCAACAAGGTTGGCCCAACCGGGATCCGAACAAGGACCTCGTGCCCACACGGCGGGGTCACGCTCTCTGGAGTAGATTTTCACTCATTTGCACTGGTCTGTAAACACACAGACTAAAACTATATAAAAGAGTGGAATTTCACTTAAAAGAATAAGATAATATACATCAATAATGGAAGGATCACTTACCTATCGCCATTAAGAAACAGTACGTTGACGTTCTCATTATTATAATAAATAATTCAACTATAGAATAAAACTGTTATAGAATAATGTCCATCCAAAATAAAGATGCCTTCCCAATGGAATGATGGAAACAGTAAAAATAGTTCAAAATCACACCACTGGTTATATATACATTATATGGGTACTTCAAATAGAGATGTTTCAAAGGTCAGATATGATTCTATTATTATCATCGAAGTAGTATAATTATTTATCATGTTTATTACAATATCAATCAATCGATGCATTAGATAAAGGGTGAGAAGCAGATTGTTATCATTTATATTGGTGCCTTGTTCAGGTCTGGTGGTCATGAAGCTGCTATGAGCAGAATCATGTGAACACTTTATCTTACATACATGTACATATTATATACAGATAACGATTACAATGACTATAGATGGCATGACTTTAATATTGGTAATCTTATGGTTTTAATTAACATCAATCTTTGTAAAATGTTGTTATCTACATTTTTCGTACCTAATTTGCCACCGAAGAGAGTAAATCATCGAGCAAAGATTTACAACGGTTAATGAAGAATCTTGTAATTTCAAATACAACGTACAAGACCCGGGGTTTTACGTTAACTAATTTAAAATCAGTACTCAGTATCAAAAATGTAAGATATACACTAAACTACATGAATGTAGCACTCAAATGGAGTGGATATGTTTTAAGTTATGATGCTCCTAGTAACCACACCTAAGGAAAACAAAGTGTTTTTTTGTGTGTATGGGATGTCATTTATTTGTATAAACCCAGTGTGCTGGGGTGGGCATGTGTGGCGCAGTGGGTAGAGCACTGGATCTATGATCTAAAGGTTGTGGGTTCGAGTCCCGCTGTGGTCAACATGTTGTGCTCTTGAGTAAGGCACTTTACCGCAATTGCTCCTCTCTACCCAGGTGTATTTAAATGGGTACCGGCATTCTTCAGTGCTGGGAAGATAACAGACTCGCTGTGAAGGAGGTGTAGCGAGGCCAACTGTACACAGCAACCTTATAAAAAGGAGTGAGACTGGCCCTATCGCTTTGAAAGCTCCTGGCATTACAGGATCGACCGCCTTTACTTCCTTTACTTGGTGTGCTATCAACACTGGTCAGTATAATTATACATGCACGGTGGTCAGTAGGCTGCGATTCGATTAATTTCACACAAATTGTCACCGCTGAGTGAGTTTTGCTTAGCTAGGCAATGATATACAATAGCAAACAATTTTACTAAAACTTTGTTAAAGTATGCACTCGAATTGCATGACCGAGGTCTAAAATTTTGCGTGGAAGACATTTCTTGATACCAATACTGACTTTAAATTAGCTAACATTAAAGCACCTGTTCAGAAGCATGTGTTTGTAGCGCTTCAATTAATCGTTACGCTTTACAACAAAATTAAGAATACTATACTGTGCCCAAACCACCAAACGATAACATCGATACTAATACATTATTATTAGATACAACATTATTTGGCAAAACTTCAATTATTTAAAACTAGGTAAACAGACATTGTGGTGGGAAATGTAGCAATTAATCTACTCTCTGGTTGTTTATCACCCACGTAGTTTTACACGCAGTTGTCTCTTTTCAAAAGGAGTCCGGTAAAGTTTCCTGGGTTTCAAACCAGGCTTTCCAAGCGTGAAGTGAACAACGTCCTATTATTTACATACCTGTTTGTACAACAATCCTTGATCGCGTTTTTGATATCGAAATCTATAATCATGATCATAATATAATCATTTTCCGATACGCGACAACCCAACTAATGAATGTCGTGCTATACACTGACATCACGTATTGTGTTATTGAGGCGGAAATGAAATGAAAGTGAATCTATAGGCACTCGATTTAGCTCTCGATAGGCCTATTTTTGTATCGATGAAATCGTCTAACCCCTAAACAACATGGTTAAGATTTACCGAGGATACTCTTAATTTTATGATGACGTCGGTATGACGTAAAGCGTATCGGAAACCTGCGGACCTTTTACGTCTTTTTTGTTTTCCGCTATATATATTTTGTAGAAGTTAACGACTAGTAGATCAGTTGGTATAGAAACGTTTATTACAAGCGCAGAAATGATAGCATATAAATTACAACATTTATACTGAGCAGCACAATACACTTCAAAAATACTTACTAAGTCAGAAACGCTAGTGCAGTAAAAAATGAAAATATGCTGCCCAAATAACAAAAGACATGACATATCAATACTCTTAAATGATTTTAAAATACCACAATAAATTTAAGAATATTGAGAATGTTTAATATCATTGAAAGAATTGTAGTGCGCATAGCTAATATTTACAACTTTATCGTTAGTAATAATCATTGCAGACATGGAACTTGGAAGTTTTGCATAAATTGTGATATGATGGCAAGATTATGTACATATTTTGAAGTGATATCTTGAAGAAGCTGTATTTTTAAGGGGTAGAGATGTCATTCAAAATCCTAACGTCAGCCACGTCATATGACGTAATGATTTTAGTTTGTCCTGTGTGAGCTGTCATGTGAATTATCCCGGTTGCCATTTTCTTCACGTGACGTTCTCTAGTTCTCTATTCTACATAGAAGTACACCACAAATACAATCCAATACCAAATGTTAAATTAATTCACTAGTAGTACTATTCAAGATAGAATACAAATCTACTCCCAAGTTTTCTCATAAAACAGTACATACACGTGAGGTGTGGTATCAATACATTTGATAAGGATCACCGACGTTTTCGCTGGTACTATTGCAACATCATGTTGAAACATCTTTTAGGACCAAAAGGTTACGAATAAGACAATTATGGGCTTCTATTGATCTCAAAATCTCGTTGGAGGAAATTGATCACACACGGGTCACACATCGTCATTGGGTATTCGAGCCCTGGAGATTTCTCCATGCGTATGTTTTTCACTTTTGTTCGATACCATATCCAATGAGAAAGCAAATGGATTCAAACGACACAACAAGTTTAAATATTTCCATATATTGAACTTTTATTCAATTATGGTAATATATGGACTATCTTCATTGGGTCTTTCATACAGGTTGGTCTCAGCGTAGTCGTAGCAGAGCTCTTTCCCGTCCTTCTGCATGTTTTTGTTGTCTTTCCCTAAACCGCTGTTGGATTCTTGATCTTTACCAGCACTAAGTATGTTATTGTTAAGTTCAGTGTACTCCTGCACTATATTTTGCTCGATGCTCAGGTCTACGTCTTGGTATTCGTCGTCTGGTGTGTCATTGACATTCGCTTGACGCTGCTCGACAACCGACTGGGCGCGGTGCACAGAAACATCTCGTTGGGCCAATGTTGATGTCTCATTTTGTCGGACTTTGCGATAAAGACAAATAGCGATACCGGCTATTACAGCGCAGACGATAGTCATGGCTACGAACGCACCAATCCAACCGATGTTTGAATCAGCACGTGTTTCGCGCGGGTTGTTCACGGTTTCGTTTCGGCTTTCTGTCTGATTAAAGACAACAACAAGTTCAGCATTTGCCTGTAACCAGTAGTCATCAAACAAGGCGTAACACGAAATCAGGGTTCCATTGTCTTTCGCAAGTGTGGGGCCTGATACGAAAAACTGATTCAACAGAAAACCATCTTGATTGTTGTATTTGAGGCTCTGTAAGCCATAGCCATCGTAACGGCTTCGTATTATTCGGAACATGGACCACGCAATCAAATTCGGCTTCATCATATACATTGGCGCTAAATCTTGACGGTCGTATGTCGGCACGCAAGGTGGATTCGGCTTGAATTGTACAGTTTTGCTTGTAAGAAAACTCTAAACTGTTTACACTACATGTGAAAGTATCCGTAATCCTTATCTGGGAATATTGGAGGGAAATTTCAGAGGTTAGAAATCCATTTTGGTCGATCTCCGAGCCCGTTGTCGTCAATGCAGTCTCACCAAGCGCGTTTTCGTCCGTCGTCGTCCAGATGAGAGATACCTGAGGGTTGCCGGTCTCAGAGTAACAAGACAATGTAACATTGTTATCGATGTGGCCTGTTTTAAATGAACAAATGAGAAACCAGCTGCTGGGATAGTAAAGTACCTTAGTAGTAACTGACCGTTCATCGACTAGAATATTCCCATCGAATAAAGTGCAAGTGTAGGTTCCATTATCACTTCGCGAAATTGATTCAATGGTAAGATCAACTTGATCACTAAGGAATGTCACTGTTGTGTCTGTGCGATTTCCGAATTCCTCGTCAATAAAATCTCCATTTCTAGTAAGAATCTGGCCATCTTTACTCAAAATGAAATCAATACCACCAACAGGCGGATTTAAGGCCACACACCCGAGTTCAATGGAACTCCCAATCTTTGGGTTTGAAGGCCGAGCATAAAAGCGGTCGATATCAACACTATTGCAAGGAGTCGGGGATACATTCAAATACAATACAATCACTAACACAATATCCTTCAGTGCCATTCTCGTGACTTCTTAACACGATGTTGTTGCAAATCAAATTATTGATTTAAGATGTCTCTGTCTGAAAAACTTGGGGGATATCACCGTTCTGGGTAGTTATACAGTTCAACGTAGCATACAGATTATGATAGGTGACGATTTTAACAAAACTAACACGCTCTGCTGATTCACACTTCGTTATCCACATCAAACATATACAGATATACAAGTAATGTTTCCTAATCGATTTTCCAATCCCAGCGCCTACATACCGTTTTAATATCATACGTCGTAAGCTTTGTTCTTCTGTCTATTTTAGCGGAGATTTTCTGGTTACATATCTGAGTCACTTAGACGGCCTGATGCGAAGCTTTTTGAAATGTTCGAGTTAGTTGAGACGTCTCAGAAGAACAAGAGTTGTAACTTATGATTTGAAAAGCGGCACGACCAGCGATGCGATAGGAAGTAATAGTCCGACTATTCCCAACTTCAGGCAGGTCTACGCAAAGCGCTGCATATGTCGTATCAGGGAATGTGGAACAACACAATTGTACGTTGAAACATGCAAGTTTAACATGACGATTATAAAGCATGATACAGTTGACCGAGCTTTAATTGAATAGCAAACCTAACTACTTGTACCCTATAGCTCATTGTTGCGGAACTATACAGACGTCCATAGTGGCTTCTAAATCCATGAACCACTCTAGTGAGAAAAAACCCTATCATGACTATTACATATATCGTGGTCCAGGAATACGAAACGTTCATACATTAAATATTTGACACCATAAACATGATGAACACAAAAGTAACCGGTCATCTGTAATGTTCTGATTAAGTGGGCCGTATTTTCTGGGTTTCAAACCAGAGTTGTTTCCAAATGTGAAGTAAACAACGTCATACAGTGACAAGCCATATGACGTCATGGCTTTAGTTTGTGTCAGCAATCACTTAGAACATTGAACGTTAGTGAGTTCGACGGCTTATTTATTTGTATGGCAAGGTCGGTGACGTGTCGTAGAGCTTGACAGCGCTTTAGGAGGTTGTGAGGTTGACGAGCGAATATCTAAAAGTTCTGGGTATGGTGGAGACAAAATCGAGCCCTGGAGATTTCTCCATGCGTATGTCTTTCATTTTTGCAGCATGAAGCGCATATCCAATGAGAAAGCAAATGGATTCAAACGTCACACATTTTTTAATATTTCCATACACCCGACTTTCCTAATTGGGTCTTTCATATACGCCTGGTCTCAGCGTAGTCGTAGAGTTCTTCCTCGTCCTTCTGCGTGTTTCTGTTGTCTTTCCCTAAACCGCTGTTGGATTTCTGATCTTTACCAGCACTAAGCACTGTTAAGTTCAGTGTATTCCTGCCCTATATTCTGCTCGGCATTCAGGTCTTGGTATTCGACGCCGGGCTGGTGGTGTGTCATTGATATTCGCTTGATTTATGACTTGACCGTCGCTATCCAACCGACTGGACGCGCACAGAACCATCTTATTGTTGGGACAACTTTGATGTATCATTTTGTCGGAATTTCCGATAAAGAAAAATAGTGATACCGGCTATATTGCAGCGCAGACTGACTACGAACGCACCAATCCAACCGATGTTTGAATCAGCACGTATTCCGCGCGGTTTGTTCAATTTTCGTTTGATATCATTTTATTTGATATTATTTGGGTCCTACGACCCTGGATAACCCAATAAGCTTATTAGCTTATTTCCATTGGGGTCCGTTAGATGTCTGAACAGATACAGACCGGGATGATCCCCTACTCTTTACAAAAGAGTCTGTAACCTTTTAACGTGCTCGGGTATTGCTCTTCCGATGCACGGGACCACCATTTATACGTGACTTCCGAACCACTGGTTTTTTGCTGCCATTAGGAAATCGTCACAGATCATTTCGCTTCATTTAACAGGCTACCGATACGGCGCACACAGTATAGAATACTCTCTAAATGTAAAAGAGCTAAACCTCACTCTTTCGAGAGCTCTAGGAAGGACGGCTCTTCTAAGAAGTAGAGTTCACTCTTTTCAGAGTGATTTTTTTTCACTCTTTTTGAGAGTGATTTCCACTCTTTTCAGAGTGATTTTAACTCTTTTAAGAGTGAACTTCGCTCCAAAATAAAAAGAACTGTCCCGCCTAGAGCTCTCGAAAGAGTGAGTTTTAGCTCTTTTACATTTAGAGAGTTGCAACATTCCTGTTGAGAGTTAAGTCCGTTTCGCGAACGGTTACTAGGCTGTATGCGGCCATTCGCAGCCCGTCGCTAAGCTTATATATAAGATGGTCGACGTTCACCACCGTCCATCACCGCCCTGCGAATGGGCGCGAAACGGGTGCGAACGGGTGCGCCGTCCTTGTACCGTCTTCATACCGGGCTCTCATCGTTCGCCGCCGCTTTTACTCACCCGCCAGGAGTTTTGAGCATGTTCAAAACTCCGGTGGCCGGCAAAGTCCCCTGAACGTGTTCAACGGACGGGAAACGGTCCACCGTGTGTGCCGCCGTCCGCACCCATTTTTCACACGGTAAGGGTCGCCCAGCTCACACGGATACATGTGAGGGCACGATGTTGTTGAAAATCAAAATATTGAAATAAAACGTTTCCGTCAGAGAACAACAGTAGTATACTAGACTTGGAGATATCACCGTTCTGTGTAGTTATACAGTTCAACGTAGCATACAAACCCGGAAGACGATTTCAACAAAACTAAAAACGTTTTGCTAATTCGCACTTCGTATCCACACCAAAACATGTACGAGTAGTGTTTCATAATCGATTTCCCCATCCCAGCGGTTACATTCGTAAATCATAAGTCATAAGCTTTGTTCTTGTGTCTATTCTACCGCAGATCTTCTGGTTACATATACCTCATTCGGTGCGACGGCGTCATCCCGTTTTCAAAGGGGGTGGGGTGGGGGAAGGGGGTGGGGGAAGGGGGTGGGGGACACGAGTGGCGGCTTATGGGTGTTTGTAAACCGATTGACAACCGGCGTGAAGCGCCGTTGCATCCCTATGCGATGCCACGGGGGGGGGGGGGGGGTGGGGGGGGGGGGGGGTCTGAGGGGGGGGGGGGGTCTGAGGGGGGGGGGATGTGGCCCTCTCATATATGCAATGAAAATGGTGCATACTTTTAACCACATGTTTTACGAAATATGCATAGTCGTGCACAGGATTTTGTTACCAGAGGGGCTTAAAAATAAATGTCAGTGAGTATGCATGATTGACTAATCATAACGCGGTAACGCGGACAGGGGGAGTCAGAGCCCCCCTTGGAATTAAGTTTTTTGTTCAATTTACGAACCCATTTGGTGCGATTTGGTGTGTACTTTTGACCAAAATTTGATTGAAAAGCCTTCACTTCATTTCCAACCAAAATTGGCTTATTATCAATATCATCCAAAATTCGCATACATTTAACGGTACTCGCGTGGAGCGCAAAAATATTGCCTATTGTAAAAGGAAAGGTTTAAAAACCGTTCCTGAAGCCATGTTGTTAAGCTTGATTGATAATTTAAACTGTGAAACTATAAACGCCTATTTTAATACTAAAAAGGTACAGAAAACGTTTCTGAAGCCATCTTGTACCAATTTGATAACAAAGTAGTAAAAATAATTAGCGCGGAGCGTGAACAAAATTGAAGCTTGAATAATAAATAAACAGCTGAAACTAATTCGCGCGTAGCGCAAAAAAATGGCTATTTTAACACTAAAAGGTCCAGAAAACGTTTATGAAATCATCTTGTTGAAATTCAATAACACAAAATTAAAAATAATTCCCGCGGAGCGCGAAAACATTGGCTATTGTTAAAATAAAGGTTTAGAAAAACGTTCCTGAAGCCATCTTGTTAAGCCTGGATAATAAATAATCAGTCAAACTAATTCGCGCCTAGCGCGCAAAAAAATGTATATTTTAACAATAAAAGGTGTGTATCTTCTATCAGATACACGCTATCAGATACACCAGGCCCTAAAATAAGTGTGGTGCCAGTATACATAATGTGCAATTGAGATTGATTGGAAAATGTGCAGTTGAAGAAAAAAATGCAGTCCAAATGTTGGCACACAAAGCTCAAAACATTCAATAATCAAAACTGTAATGTTCATGAACTCATTAACTTAAATGATAATTTAGAAATATAACTTTGCATAATAGCTTTTCTCACTATTTCTATCATTGAGTGCATTGCCATGTCATACAGGTTGTGGATTTCAATGTGTTAGAAGCCATATTATTGGTTACTGTGATCATGTGTACAATGTTCAGCAAAAGGTAAGAGCTACATCTTTGAAGTTCCATAATATTTGCTCCACCATTCCCTCGGTTTGCACCGTCACAAACCTGATCCCCGATCTCTGCGTGTTCTGGGAGAATTCACGGAAACTGGTCATCATCTGATCATCGAACTCACAGTGCCCTTTGAACTCAATCTTGAGAAAGCGCACACAAGAAAATCTGACAAATACGCCGCTCTGGTTGCTGATATTCAGAACAATGATTTTGAGTGTGAGTTGGTCGCCCTTGAAATTGGTAGCCGTGGTTACATATCCCCTCACAATCTTGGTAGACTCAAATATATACTCAAACTGTTCAATAACCCCACTAATTTTAAAATGTTCCGGGACAACATCACCAAACTATCTATTCTGTCATCTTTCTCGATTTTCCATGCTCACAAGGAACCCACATGGGACAATTATATAACTCTCAACGTGCAATCATAATGGTTTACTGCAGGGCAGGTCCCTTTTATATGAATATCTATTTTTTAATGTTTTAACACGTCTGTTTTGTTTATCATGTTGTGTTTAGTTTGTCCCCATTATCCCTGCGTTCGTCCACCTAAATGGAGAACTGATCTGGGATTTACATGTTTTCCTTTATTGTGTATCAATTCTGTATGTGTAACTTTTATGATGCTAATAAAGTGATGTGATATATATATAAAACTTATGTTTTAGCGACCTAAATTTAAATTAAAAAAATCCAATTGCTACTATTGACCAGCAGCCCAGACCAGTTTAATCAATCGATCAACTAACCAGATGACCCAAAATATGGTCCCTATGCTCACTAACTTAGAATTGACCTAGACAAAATATTGAAAATATCACTTCAAAGTAATTTTGAAAAATAAGGTGATAGAGTTACACAATCTGTCGCTGAGTTATGTAAATTGTAGAGAAATATATAGCTGATTATTATCCTTATGAAGTAGGCCTATGAGTAAGTCAACATGTTCAAAATTTGCTCTCATTTTGGGCTTTTACAAATCACCAGAGGGAGACCTTATGTTGGTTTTTAATGAAATTTGATTCTGAAATAATTCTTGGAATAATGCTGTAGCCAAGCCATTAACTTAATTTACAACACATTGTCGAATTGTTACCATAGATAATTTCATTTGACCAACCGCACCACTTCCTTAATAGATCCCTCCTCAATAGCCCAACACTGTGCCTTTCTAAACCTTGGTGGCAAAGACGGGCTCTAGTGTGTGATTCGGTCGCATATTGCTACGCTCGCAGCTCGGTACCAGCGCTTCTTTAAGGATGTACCATATCTTGTAGTTATATCTGTGCATAGTTTTGCTCCTCTTTTATTAGTTTATTTACGATACTGGCAATCTGTAGAGGGTAGTTGATTGAAAATAACACCTCTCCATTCGTGATTTTACGTTTGTATCGCTCCATTCGTACACAATAATGGAGCGAAATAACAATAGGGTGAGGTCTCAGGTGTGTATTAATTAAATTAAATATTACATCAACTTATGATATTAATTATCCTATAATAATCAAATTTCTACTTATTTATCCTACTTTGAGTGAAATTGAGCCGTTATTAGAGATCATCAACAAAACTTGGTTATGCATAACTAACTTGAAACACGGATAGATTACACTGTGGAAACCAAGATGGCCGTTATTGTTCTCCAGCTGGCTGAATGTTTTGATCATAAAGCATAATATATCTATTAGTTACTGTAAGTAATCTATGTACATTTTATAACCTCAGTGTAAACTGAAACAGTCAAAACTTGACTCCTAAATTACTTAAATCATGACCACTGTACACACTGCTGTATGGGTGCTGAATACTGTCCCTGCCAGGAAAAGTCCTTAAAGGTCCTTAAATAAGACTATTTAGAGTTAATGAATAAACTGATCTTCATCATTGATAGTTGTAGCCTAGTGAATAAACTCTATTGGATCATCAGACAATCTTGTTAACATCGTAGGTCTTGTATTATTAGTAAGCTTAATATCACATTCACAGCCAGTCTAGAGTTCCACAAATTTCACTTATAGTACAGCTTCAGAATACTATTAATTTGACATCGTAAATAACCTGATTAATTACAGTACTGTAATTATTACCCAACATGGTGTGTGTGTGTTTTATAGTAGATGATTGTTTAAGTCCTGCTGAGTGAGAGGTGTCCTACTGTGAAAGTGGTCTGTATATATATATTGAGGTGTAGGCTGTGCAGGGGTGTGTATAGCAGAGTTCTGCCACATAAATCATCACTAATAGTACTGTCGATGAGTTCCTTCCTTATACATGTTATAGATACCAAACAAAACAAATGAAAACGGTACAGGGTTTAGGCATACCAAAAACCAGTTCCCGTTACAATCTATAATATGATACGGAGTTGCCAAATTTCATCCACACCCAAAACGAGATGTCTCCGTATCGATTGTTTTCCCATTTCAGTCTAAAAGCGCTTACATTATAATTCGTAAGCATAGTTAGGTTTATTCTTCTGTCTATTTTGGCGCACATTTTCTGGTTACATTTCCCACCCTTTTCTCACCCTGTGAGTTGGCCTGATGCCAGCCCGTTTTGGAATATAATGTTCACCCCGGGTGTTCACGTTGTCACGTGAGTCTTCTCTGTGGAGAGGAAGTTACAGCTCAAAATCACACTAAACTGATACTACCTTTATGCATGCTTTATGTAAACGTTCACAAATTAATACAGGCGATTGGCAAATGATTTGGGAAGTGTAACAAATTATTATTAATAATATACCAAATATTATATTGTGATTTATTTTTAAATTGTCAGACTTCAAAAGCTATACTCATTAATTATATTAAAACACAACGATCAATTTAAGAAATGTAAATACCTCAAAACTATCAACAACATTTTTATTGTTTACAATATTCATAAGCTACGATTTTACAATTGCATTGGTTTAAAACGGCATTGACACCGAACAAAGAAATGTAGCAAAACAAGAAGATTCTTTAAAAAAGACAACCATCGCTCAGATGAGGTAGATTAAAAGCTAATATTAAGTTTTAAAAGAGTCTTATCGTAGAAGTAGTTCGACCACGATCAGATCTTATAATGTCCCTAGCTCTGGTCTCCCGATGGGACTATACATATGTAGCAGCTAGTTGTGATACAATGTAGATAAAGTATTGAAACTGTCACTGATATAATGGCTATACATGGTGAGCCTAGCTACCCTAAAATGCTAAACATGCATAGCTAAATGAGAATGTACCCGAGCGTGACTAAAGCCACTGCATTTATACCAGTCACTGAACTTATCATTGACATTATTATAAACTAATTTTAGGTTGGATATTTACATTACAGTGGTACATTGTACAGAGATGACTTGTGTGAGGTCATATTGTGTTAAGGATAGTGTTAGCTTGAACACCGCATTCGGAAGGCTGTTATATATAGATAAAATGACAACTTAATAGCGCACTTTGACCGGGGGTCCAAAAACAAAATTAAACATCTACGATGAAAAAGGCAACTTGGTAATGGGTCAATGAGAATGGCGAGCATTGGTTTACTATGTGTTTGTTACACGTGAATAATCTGATTTGAGTCCAATTTCATTTTTCTAATCTACACGGTGATGCATCGTAGATACAGCGAAAAACCCTATGTTATGTTAATTTATTCTATTAGTTCTGAAGATAGAAGCCAAATTCATTTCAAGTTTTCTCATAAACAGCACACGAACTTCAGATGTAGTAAACCTTTAATAAAAATTCAACGACTTTGTTGCTTGTACTTTTGTAGCATCAAAGCGAAACATGCTTTAGGCCCAAAACTGTGTAAAGGTATGAGACAATTTTTGCCTTCTTTTGATACAAACATCTAAATTTTGATAGGGGAAAGTGATCTATTCGAGGACAGATCTAAAAGTTCTGGGTACATGTACGGTGGCAGAACAATCATGTTTGTTCGATAGCATATCCAACGAGAAAGTAACTGGACCAAACGAGTTAAATATTTCCATATACCCGACTATCGTCATTGGGTCTTCGAGCCTTACAGATTTCTCCATGCGTATGTTTTTCATTTTTTCAAACGTCACAAAAAGTTAAATATTTCCATACACCCGACTATCTTCATTAGGTCTTTCATATACATTTGTTTCAGCGTAGTCGTAGAGTTCTTCCTCGTTCTTCTGCATTTTTCTGTTGTCTTTCCCTAATCCGCTGTTGGATTCCAGATCTTTATCAACACTAAGCAGGTTGAGGTCGGTGTACTCCTGTCCTGTATTCTGCTCAACGTTCAGGTCTTGGTATTCATCGTTTGGTGTATCATTGACATTCGCTTGGTTGACTTGAGGCTGTACAACCGACTTGACGCGGCACACTGAAACATCTTGGTGGGACACTTTTGTTGTCTCATTTTGTCGGACTTTTCGATAAAAGAAAATAGCGATACCGGCTATTGCAGCGCAGACAACGATCATGACTACGAACGCACCAATCCAACCGATGTTTGAATCAGCACGTATTCCGCGCGGGTTGTTCACGGTTTCGTTTCGGCTTTCTGTCTGATTAAAGACAACAACAAGTTCAGCATTTGCCTGTATCCAATAGTCATCAAACAAGGCATAACACGAAATCACAGTCCCATTGTCCTCGGCAAGCGTCGGGTTGATACGAAAAGCTGCTCCAACAGAAAACCTTCTTGAAGGTGGTATTTGAGGTTCCGTAAGCCATAGCCATTTTAAGGGCTTCATATCGTTCGGGGCATTGAACACGCAATCAAAACCAGCTTCACCATAGGCGTTGGCGCTAAACATTGACGGTCGTATGTCGGCACGCAAGGTGGACTTAGCTTGAATAGTACAGTTTTGCATGTAAGAAAACTCTGAACCATTTGCACTACACGTGAATGTATCCGTAATTCTAATCTGTGAGTATTGCAGAGAAATGTCAGAGGTTAACATGTCGGTGACCGTGTTCGTTGTCGTCAATGGAATATCAAGCGCGTTATTGTCCGTCGTCGTCCAGATGAGAGATACTGGAGGGTTGCCGGTCTCAGAGAAACAAGACAATGTAACATTGTTATCCATGGGGCTTGTTTTAAATGAACAAATCGGAAACCGACTGCTGGGATAATAAAGTACATTGATAGTAACTGACTGTTCATCGAGTAGATTATTCCCACCGTATAAACCGCAAGTGTAGGTTCCACTATCATTTCGTGATATCGATTTAATCGTAAGATCAATTCGTTCACGTCGTCCACGAACGGTAGTGTCTGAGCGATTTCCGAATTCATTGTCCAGAAAATCCTCATTTCTGGTAAGGTTGTGGCCATCTTTACTCAAAATGAAATAAAAGCCAAAGCCATATTTCGCTTCAATGGAAAAACACGTGAGTGTAATGGAACTTCCAATCCGTGGGTTTGAAGAAGGGTCAATGCGAAAGTAGTCAATATAACTTAAACAATTACAAGGACTCGGGTGTAAATTAAAAAACAACAGAACCAAAACTATTTTTTTAAGTGTCACCGTCATGATTCTCACCATCCGATGTTGTTCAAAATCAAATTGAAATGAAATGTCACCCTCTAAACTACAGTATACTAGACTTGGTGATACGCTCGTTGGGTAGTTATACAGTTCAACGTAGCATACAGATCCGGAACAGTGACGAACAAGTCCACACCATGCACCCAAAATGTGTACGAGTGGTGTTTCCTAATCGATTTTCTCATCCCACCGCCTAACATGCCGTGTTGTAAGCTGTATTCTTCTGTTTATTTTTGCGCAGATTTTCTGAGGTTTTTCAGGTTACAATTCTCAGCCGGTGAGTCACGTCGGCCTGATGCGAAGCTTTTGGAAATGTTCGAGTTGGTAGAGATACCATAGAAGAACGAGAGTTGTAACTTATGATTTGAAAAGCGGCACGTCCGGCTACGAGATAAGGAAGAATAGTCCGACTATTACCAACTTTAGACAGGTCTGCGCAAAGCGCTGCATAATATAATTATGTCGAATCAGGGAAGTGTGAAAAAACACAATTGTCACTACTTCCGTGTGTACGGTGAAACATGCAAGTTCAACTTGACGATTATAAAATATGATAGAGTTGACTGAGCCTTCATTGAATAAGCAAACATGTATCGTGGTCCTGGAATAGTAAACATTCATACATTAAATAATTGACACCATCAACACAACATAAACGTATGATTCCACAATTAATATTTGCCTTATCTAAATATGAAACACTCCCGGAAATATTAAACTGTGGTTTATTTTCTTTAACCTGCTGAATTAATGGCAAAACTGTTGATTTAAAAAAAAAACCTAAGTAGACAAAATTATTGGTTGAGTGCCAATGATGGGGGTTTGCTGTTGCACAGAGTAGTCTCCTTTCCTTTCAAAAAGAACCGGTCATCTGTGTTCTATTGTAGCGGACCGTATTTTCTTGATTTCTAACCAGGGTTTCCAAATGTGAAGTAAACAACATCATATTATTAAAATAATCGTCTGACAAGCCATATGACGTCATGGATTTAGTTTATGCCAGCAGTTACTAAGATGAGTTCGCCGGCTTGGTATTTGTATGCCAAGGTTCGGTGACGTGTCGTAGAGATTTACAGCGCTTTATAAGAGGTTAGAAGGTTTACGAGCGAATATCTAAAGGTTCTGGGTATGGTGGAGACAAAATCGAGTCCTGGCAATGTCTAATGCGTATGTCTTTCATTTTTGTTCGATAGCATACGGTATATCCAATGAGAAAGCAAATAGATTCAAACGTCATTTCCATACACCCGGTTCTCTTCATTGGGTCTTTCATACAAGTTGGTCTCAGCGTAGTCATAGCAGAGCTCTTTCTCGTCCTTCTGCATGTTTTTGTTGTCTTTCCCTAAACCGCTGTTGGATTCTTGATCTTTACCATGTTTACCAGCACTAAGCATGTTAAGTTCAGTGTATTCCTGCTCTGTATTCTGCTCGACGTTCAGGTCTTGGTATTCGTCGTCTGGTGTGTCATTGACATTCGCTTGATTGACTTGAGGCTGTACAACCGACTTGACGCGGCGCACCGAAACATCTTGGTGGGACAATTTTGTTGTCTCATTTTGTCGGACCTTTCTATAAAAGAAAATAGCGATACCGGCTATTGCAGCGTAGACAACGGTCATGACTACGAACGCATCAATCCAACCGGTGTTTGAATCAGCACGTGTTGGCTTTCGTCTGATTAAAGACAACAACAAGTTCAGCATTTGCCTGTAACCAACCAATAGTCATCAAACAAGGCGTAACACGAAATCAGGGTTCCATTGTCTTCGGCAAGCGTAGGGTTCAAGAGCGTTGTGGTATGTATTCCGATCAATGCTGGTTGATAAAAGGAAGTTAAGAGTGAATCAGGTGAGAATCAAATCCGGAGTAGAATGTGAACGAAGTCCGGGATAATACAGGGCGTTTCAATAATAGTGTCCCATGAATTAGAAATTAACACTTTCCACGCGGCTATTGGTTTTATCAAATACATAACAGATTTTTCAGAAACCTTTCAGAAAAGTCTATCTCAAGGATTACTGAACCAATACTAGGCATGTTCGTACTTATTTCAATGCATTTATCATGGTTATTCCTTAATCTGTTAATGGCAATGAAATTCAATAATCTTGACATTTTTGGAACATTTTGTGACATTTTGAAATGTCGTCTGCAGACGCCTGAAAAGTGTTAATTAAAAATACATCCTAACTTTCAAGATTAAGTATGTAGAGTATTATTAAATTTATTGATTATGTTTAATTACACACTGAAAGGTGATTATAATATAAGGGTTATGCCAGCATATGAAAAGTGGCCAACGCGGAATTTGACATTGCCTGAGTAGATTTGCCATAATTTGATAACGCAAGCTCGAAAATTGATAGAAACAATTCTTATGACCCATTACAGATTGCTGATCATCATTATTACTATTAGTACTTTACGTCGAACTTTGTATTTTTCCTGGCCACACTTATCATGTTTTACATGGGACACTTTTTTGACACGCCCTGTACGTGAAACCAGTAGACCCTGTTCAAAAAGTTAAATATTTCCATACACCCGACTTTCTTCATTGGGTCTTTCATACAAGTTGGTCTCAGCGTAGTCGTAGCAGATTTCTTCCTCGTCCTTCTGCATGTTTCCGTTGTCTTTTCCTTGTTGGATTCCTGATCTTTACCAGCACTAAGCATGTTAAGTTCGGTGTACTCCTCCTGCACTATATTCTGCTCGACGTTCAGGTCTTGGTATTCGTCGTCTAGTGGTGTGTCATTGACATTCGCTTGATTGACTTGACGTTGTACAACCGACTGGACGCGCACAGAAACATCTCGTTGGGACAAATATGATGTCTCATTTTGTCGAACCTTGCGATAAAGGCAAATAGCGATACCGACTATTGCAGCGCAGACGATGGTCATGACTACGAACGCACCAATCCAACCGATGTTTGAATCAGCACGTGTTGCGCGCGGTTTGTTCACGGTTTCGTTTCGGCTTTCAGTCAGATTAAAGGCAACCAACAGTTCAGCATTTGACAGTAACCAATAGTTCTCAAACAAGGCGTAACACGAAATCAGGGTTCCGTTGTCTTCGGCAAGCGTAGGGTTGATACTAAAAGCTGATCCAACAGAAAACCTTCTTGAACTTGGTATTTGAGGTTCTGTAAGCCATAGCCACTTTAAGGGCTTGATATCGTTCGGGGCATTGAACACACAATTAAAATCAGCACCCTCGTTTATGTCGGTGCTTAATCGTGAAGGTCGTAGTTCGAGACTCAAGGTGGACTCTGCTGGAATGATACAATTGTTCGTAAAATAAAACTCTGAACTAATAACACTACAGGTGAAAGTATCAGCGATCTGTGAATATTTGAGGGAAATTACGGAGGTTACAAATCCAATCTGGTTGGACACCGAGGCCGTTGTCGTCAATGGAATATCAAGCGTGTTATTGTCCGTCGTCGTCCAGATGAGAGATACCTGAGGGTTGCCGGTCTCAGAGAAACAAGACAATGTAACATTGTTATCCATGGGGCTTGTTTTAAATGAACAAATGGGAAACTGACTGTTGGGATAGTAAAGCACGTTGATTGTAACTGACCGTTCATCGAGCAGAAAATTCCCATCGTACAAACCGCAAGTGTAGATTCCACTATCACTTCGAGAAATTGATGCGATTGTAAGATCAATGTCGTCAACACTACGATCAAAGTTCACTCTTGTGTCTGTGCGATTTCCGAATTCCTCGTCAAGAAAATCTCCATTTCTGGTAAGGTTGTGACATGTTTTACTCCAAAACGGTCCGAAAAAACGCTTTACATAATTGAAAATGGGGCGTTTTTCGGAAAATTGGGGTGGGTGGGGGCGTTTTCACACAAAAAAAAGGTACATTAGTAACAAAAAAAAGGTACATTCGTACCCAAAAAAGGTACATTGGTACCCAAAAAAGGTACATTGGTACCCAAAAAAGGTACATTGGTACCAAAAAAAGGACTTTTTTCATACGCCCCCCCCCCTAGTTACGGGCCTGAGTACACGTGAGTTTAATGGAACTTCCAATCTTTGGGTTTGAAGAAGGCTCAGCACGAAACGAGTTTATACTATCAAGAAGACAAGTGCAAGGAGTCGGGGATAAATTAAAAAACAACAGAACCAAAACAATTTCATTCAGTGCCATTCTCGTGATTATAAGTGCCCGATGTTGTTGAAAAAAAATAAAAAATAGAAAATGCTGAAATGAAATATCTCTGACTGAACCACAGTATACTAGACTTGCTGATATCACCATTATGGGTACCGGCATGCAGTTCAACGTAGCATACAGATCCAGGAAGGTGATGATTCCAAAATAAATAAAAGGACACGATCCGTTGATTCGCACTCAGTATCAACACCCAAAACGTTTACGAGATGTCTCCTGATCGAGTATTTTCCAACATAATCTCAATATATAAGTGCTTGTATATCATTCGTCAAGCTTTATTCCTCTGTTGATTTTTTGTTACATTTCTCATCCGGTGTATCTAGTATTAATCGGCCAGATGGAGGTCTATTGGAAATGTTCGCGTTGGTCGAGGTATCATGTTATAATAATACAACTGTGATTCTAGGTTGCTGGTAAGTCTGCACGTCCACATATTGCTGCATACGTATGTCGAATCAGAGAGGCAACAATGATTGCGGGAAACAACACAATTAATTGTCACTACTTCCTTCATGAGAGTTGTGGTATGTATTCCGATCAATGCTGGTAGATGAAAGGAGGTTAAGAGTGCATCAGGTCAGAATCAAATCCGGATTCGAATGTTCCGGGATAATACAGGGCGCTTCAAAAATAGTGTCCCATGAGTTAAAAAATAAACACTTTCCACGCGGCTATTGGTTTTACCAAATACAAAACAGATTTTTCAGAAACCTTTCCCAACTGTCAAATTCTATCGCAAGGATTACTGAACCAATACTAGGCATGTTCGTACTTATTTCAATGCATTTATCATGGTGATTCCAAATATGGCAATAAAATTCAATAATTTTGACTTTTTTGAAACATTTTGAAATGTCGTGTGCAGAAGCCTGACGCGTGAAAAGTGTTAATTAAAAATACATCCTGACCATGCCTGAGTAGAGTTTGCCATAATTTGATAACGAAAACTCGGAAATTAATAGAAACCATTCATCTTATGACCCATTAGAGATTGCTGCCCATCATTATTAGTACTTCACGTCGAACTTTGAATTTTTCCTGGCCACAACTGAAAACATGTTTTACATGAGACACCTTTTTGACACGCCCTGGACGTGAAACCACAGCACCAGTTATGTAGACCCTGTTCAAAATCCAGTTAACTATTAATTATTCTATAATACTACTATTCAATCAACTACTTGCATTTCTATGAGAAGATTCATAAGGTTTGCATAGGCGTGCGCAGGATTTTTTTACCCGGGGGGCTTAAAAATAATTTTCATTGGTTCGCACCGCTCCGCGGCAACGAGTCTGAGGGGGTGTGCCCCCTTGGATTGGATTTTTGGCTTGGATTGGATTTTTTGGAATATTGGCTATTGTCAAAAGAAAGATTTAACCGGGAGTTTAACAAACCGTTCCTGAAGCCATGTTGTTATTAAGTTTGACTGATAATATGAAACTAATTTGCGCGTAGCGCGCCAAAAATGTATACTTTAACACTAAAAAGGTCCAGAAAACGTTTCTGAAGCCATCTTGTTCCAATTGAATAACAAAATAGTATAACAATAATTGGCGCGGAGCGCGCAAAAATTTGCTATATGTAAAAATAAAGGTTTAGAAGAACGGTCTTGAAGCCATCTCGTTAAGCTTGAATAATAAATAATCAGTGAGACTAATACGCGCGTAGCGCGCAAAAAATGTATATTTTAACACTAAAAAGTTTCAGAAAACGTTTATGAAGCCATCTTGTTGAAATTGAATAACACAAAATAAAAAATGATTCCCGCGAAACATCGAACAAATTTGCTATTGTAAAAATAAAGGTTTAGAAAAGCGTTTCTGAAGCTATCTTGTTAAGCTTGAATAATAAATAATCAGTGAAACTAATACGCGCGTAGCGCGCCAAAAAATGTCTATTTTAACAATAAAAAGGTCCAGAAAACGTTTCTGAAGCCATCTTGTTCAAATTGAATAACAAAATATTTTAAAAAAAATGGCTATTGTAAAAAGAAAGGTTAAAAAAACCCTTGAAGCTTGAATAATAAAAAAAATGAAACCAATTGGCTCGAAACGAGCAATAATGTCTAGTTTACTAACTAAAATGGTCCATAAAACGTTCTTGAAACATGTTGCAACGTTGTTATAAAGCTGGAATAAACATTGAAAGCAATTCGCGAGAAGCGCGCAAAAAAATTCTATTTTAACACTAAAAAGCTCCAGAAAAACGTTTTTAAGCCATTTTGTTCAAATTGAATAACAAAATATTTTTAAAAAAATGGCTATTGTAAAAAGAAAGGTTAAAAAAAACCTTCCTGAAACTATCTTGTTAAGCTTGAATAATAAAACATTGCAACTAATTCGCGCGTAGCGCGCAAAAATTTGTTATTTTTACACTGAAATGGTCCTGAAAACGTTCCTGAATCAATCTTGTTAAGCTTGAATAATAAAACATTGAAATTAATTTGTGCAAAAAATGGTTATTTCAACACTAAAATGGTCCTGAAAAACATTCATAAAGCCATTTTGTTTAAGCTTGAATAATAAAAAAATGAAACCAATTGGCTCGAAACGCGCAAAAATATCTACCGGTAGTTTACTAACTAAAATGGTCCATAAAACGTTCTTGAAACATGTTGCGACGTTGTTATAAAGCTGGAATAAACATTGAAAGCAATTCGCGCGAAGCGCGCAAAAAAATGCTATTTTAACACTAAAAAGCTCCAGAAAAACGTTCCTTAAGCCATCTTTTTATAACTTGAATAAAGAAACATTGAATCTAACTCGCGCGAAGCGCGCCAAAATTTCTAGTTTTCCCCTAAAATGGTCCAGAAAACGTTCCTGAAACCATGTTGTTAAGCTTGAATAGCAGTGGCGTATATGTAGGTTATTCATATTGGGGGTGGGGGGGCGAGAAATGAAACCGACAAGACTTTTTTTAGGCAAGAAATGCGCGCGTAGCGCGCGAAATTTTCGACTTTACACCTATTTTTGGCACGATCGAGGTACATTTTGGCTCTAAATAACAAGCTTGTAGCAAAGAATGTTGCACTTTGGGGACACATTAAGCGAGCGTAGCGCGCGAAACTTTTTCATCTGTGTACTTTTGACCATCATAATTCCATAAAATCCTGTGGTCAAATGAACCAACGTCAATATTTTTTTTTTTGGGGGGGGGGGGGGGGGGTGGGGCGATCGTCCGCCCCCCCCCCCCCTCACGCCCCTCTGGCGACGCCACTGTTGAATGGTTAAACATTGAAACTAATTCGCGCAAATTTTTCTTTCTTAAGAACTGATGCAGGCTCAAAAGGGGGGTCATAAGAACTAGCAGCAGAGGGTGAAAAGGGGGTCTTCAGCGCGGCACATACCTTATTATATCTATACCCTTTTTCCAATGTCAGTGCCCCCCGGCTCCTCCTCCCCCTCTCCCCTCCCCTCCTCCTCCTCCTCTCCCCTCCCCTCCTCCTCCTCTCCCCTCCCCTCCCTTTTCTCCCCTCTTTTTTGTTTACCCTCTGGGGACCCGGGGGGCTTGAGCCCCCAAAGCCCCCCCCCTGGTTTGTTGAATATCATAGACATGATACTGTCGAAACCAATACATGAAAACTCGTGTATTGATATTTCATCCTCATACATCGGAGGATATCATCTTCAGAGTTGCCAGATTGTTTTAGTGGTGGATCATAGACGTGACTAAACATAACAAGTCACCAAATCCAGAGAGATATACGAGGCGATGGAAAGAAGAAATTAAACATTGCTCATGTTAACAGAGGGGACCAAACACTCAACCGTTAGTTTTGGTATTAATACGAATGTCTATCTAGCCTGTTTGGTCAAGTCACACTATAGGATATAAAAAAATATGATACATGTGGTCAGGACATATACGATAACCTATCAAAAGGTTCTTGGTACGGTGGCAAGATGATCAAGTCCTGGAGATTTCTCAAGCGTATGTCTTTAATTTGTAGATAGCATACCGTATTCAATAAGAAAGAAAATGGATCAAACGTCACAAAAAAAACTTAAATATTTCCATACACCCGGCTCTCTTCATTAGGTCTGTCATATACATTTGTTTCAGCGTAGTCGTAGAGTTCTTCCTCGTCTTTCGGCATTTTGTTGTTGTCTTTCCTGAAACTAAGCATGCTAAGTTCGGTGTACTCCTGCACTATATTCTGCTCGACGTTCAGGTCTTGGTATTCGTCGTCTGGTGTGTCATTGACATTCGCTTGATTGACTTGAGGCTGTACAACCGACTGGACGCGCACAGAAACATCTCGTTGGGACAAATATGATGTCTCATTTTGTCGGACTTTGCGATAAAGACAAATAGCGATACCGGCTATTGCAGCGCAGACGATGGTCATGGCTACGAACGCACCAATCCAACCGATGTTTGAATCAGCACGTGTTCCGCGCGGTTTGCTCATGGTTTCGTTTCGGCTTTCGGTCTGATTAAAGGCAACCAAAAGTTCAGCATTTGCCTGTAACCAAAAGTTCTCAAACAAGGCGTAACATGAAATCAGGGTTCCATTGTCCTCGGCAAGCGTAGGGTTGATACGGAAGGCTGCTCCAACAGAGAACCTTCTTGAAAGTGGTATTTGAGGTTCTGTAAGCCATAGCCATTTTATAGGCTTGATATCAGTCGGAGTTTTGAACACGCAATCAAAATCGGCTTCACCATTTTCTACGGTGCTTAATCGTGACGGTCGTATTTCAGGACTCAAGATGGACTTGCCTGAAATGGTACAATTGCTCATATAAGTAAAGTCTGAACTATTAACACTACAAGTGAAAGTATCCGTGATCCTGATCTGTGAGTATTGGACGGAAATTTCAGAGGTTAAAAATCCATTCTGGTTGGACACCGAGTCCGTTGTCGTCAATGGAATATCAAGCGCGTTTTTGTCCGTCATTGTCCAGATGAGAGATACTGGAGGGTTGCCGGTCTCAGAGAAACAAGACAATGTAACATTGTTATCAATGTGGCTTGTTTTAAATGAACAAATGGGAAACTGACCGCTAGGATAGTAAAGCACCTTGATTGTAACTGATCGTGCATAGAGTAGATTACTCCCACGCAAGGGCGTCCCCAGAGGGGGGTGTGGGGGGGGGGGGTGAATCAAAGGAAGGAGGAAGAAAAGGGAGAAAGAAAAAAAGGAAAGAGAAAGGGAAAGAAAGAAGGGGAGAAAGAAAGAAGGGGAGAAAGAAAAAAAGAAAGAAAGAAAAAGAAAGGGAAAGAAAAGAGAGAAAAAAAGAAAGAAAGAAAAAAAGAAAGAAAGTGAAAGGAAAGAGGAAAGAAAGAAAGGAAAAAGGGAAGAAAGAAAGAAAGCCCTATAACAATTATCGTATGCGCAAATGATAATGTTGTGTCGGCATATATGTTATTTTAACACAAATAAAATCAAAAATGAACAAAGGCAATGTAGGCATATATGCATTTGTAGGCACTGTGAACGAGCCCATTTTTATGAGATTTTGTGTCGGCGCACATGAACAGCCTAGGCCCAAGTCTTTGTTTTGCTCATTGTCAAGACACACAAAAAAATTGTGTCGGAATAGTATAGGCCTAGGCTAGGTATAACGGGCAATGTGTGGGACCTTTAATCATACTAACTAGGCCTATTTCATTGTCGTTGTCAATGCAAACCCAAGTCAATAATGTCGCCAATGGCCAATCATGTTGGCGCATAGGTTACGAAATATTAACTAATTCGCCTATAATTATGTACATGTACGTAAGTTGATGTAGGCCAATTGCTCTCATTGTACTGATTGTAGACGGCTGCAAGCTCACTATCAGTCTATCGCAAAAGTAAGTCCAACTCCAACAATTAGTTGTCAATGCAAAGTAAGAACTTATAAGTAGACTCTGTCCTAACTTCGACTTGAACAATGCAAATTATCATTATAATTAAGACAATAAGCACAACTGTCGTTATTTGCGTGAGACCAGGATTTACAGTGTGTGCACCAGGGGCACAATCGATATCTCACGTAATGGTATAGGTCTATGTCGTTGTCGGACATACAGGCTGTAGGCCTATCATGCCTATACTGAACATTTGACCATGTTTTGTTAGCATTATTCAACAAAAACAAGATGGCTTCAGGAAAGTGTTCCATGACCATTTTAGTTTAAAAACTCAAAATCTTTGTGCGCTTCGCGCGCATTCTTTCTACAGGTTCCAACATTATAATGGATCTCGAACCAAACCAAATATGATGGGGGATGTTAAAAACGTCATACTGGACCCTTTTAGTTTTAGAAATGGCAAATGTTGCGCGCTTCGCGCATATTAGTTTCAATGTTTCATTATTCAAGCTGAACAAGATGGCTTCAGGAAAGTTTTCCATGACCATTTTAGCTTAAAAACTGAAAATCTTTTTGCGCGCTGCGCGCATTCTTTCTACAGGTATCAACATTATAAATGTCTCGAACCAAACCGAATATTATATGGGTGACGTTAAAATCGTTATACTGGACCCTTTAAGTGTTAGAAATGCAAAATTTTGCGCGCTTTGCGCGTATTAGTTTCAATGTTTCATTATTTAAGCTTAATTTATAGTATCTGAAGGCTTCCAACCAGTTTTCAATGACCATTTTAATTTTAGTTCAAAACCTGAACATTTTTGCGCGCTCTGCGGGCATATTTTCTACAGGTTTTAACATTATAATGGCCCTCAAACCATACGATTTGGATCAGGACTTGATATGTGTAACTATGCAATATCAAAACGTCATACTTGACTATTTAAGTGTTAGAAATGCCAATTTTTGCGCGCTTCAAGAAAGCTTCAGGACAGTTTTCCATGACCATTAGTTCAAAAACTGAAAATTTTTGCGCGCTCAGGCCGCATCAGTGGCGTAACCAGCGGGGGGGGGGGGGGGGCGGCTGGAGCCCCCCACTTGCTTGGAACCCTTGCCCCCCAAATGAATCATGGAATAATGATGGTACAAAGTAACAGATGAAAATGTTTCGCGCGCTACGCGCGCATGTCTTCATAAAATGCAATATTCTATGGTACTAGCTTGTTTAGAGCCGAAATGTAGCTCAATCGTACAAAAGGTAGGCGTAAAGTCGAAGATTTTCACGCATTTATTGACACTGGAATGAAGCCCATTTCAAGTCACTGCCCCTTCTTGCCCCCCCCCCCCCAAATGCAGGGGCGTAACTACTTTTTTTGAGTGGGGGGGATGAAAATTATCAGACTCAAATACGGCAGGGCTGTCAAGTTTAGAGTAATGTTCAGAGTGAGACTTTTTTAACCTCAAAATATTTTTTTACTCGCTACGCTCGTAAAACTATTGCCCGCCTTTTGTAACCCAAATAATACACTTTTTATAGATTGGGCTCATTTTGTAGCCCAAAAATTCAGGCGGATCCAGGAAAATTTTAGGGGGGGGGCCCAAAAAAATTGCCGGTACCATCCAAGCGGTGCGCAGCACCGCCCTCCGAGCTATGCTCGGACAGGGGGGTGTCTGAGGGGGGATGTGCCCCCCTCTGAAGTAGAAAAATTTTCAATTTCCGAACTCATTTGGTGCGATCTGGTGTATACTTTTGATCAACATTTTATCAAAAAGCCACCTCTTCATTTCCAATAAATATATTATTTTTTTATCAATGCACGAAAGAAGTTGAGCATATTATACTGATATATTTTTTATTTAAGTATAGATGATTTGAAAGGTCGAACAGGGGGGAGTCTGAGGGGGGAAGTGGCCCCTCAGAAGTAGAAATTTTTTCAATTTTCGAACTCATTTGGTGCGATCTGGTGTATACTTTTGACCAACATTTTATCAAAAAGCCACCTCTTCATTTCCAATAAATATTTTGTTTTTTTTATCAATGCACGAAAGAAGTTGAGCATATTATACTGATATCTTTTTTATTTAAGTATAGATGATTTGAAAGGTCGAACAGGGGGGAGTCTGAGGGGGGAAGTGCCCCCCTCAAAAGTAGAATTTTTTTCAATTTTCGAACTCATTTGGTGCGATCTGGTGTATACTTTTGACCAACATTTTATCAAAAAGCCACCTCTTCATTTCCAATAAATATTTTGGTTTTTTATCAATGCACGAAAGAAGTTGAGCATATTATACTGATATCTTTTTTTTATTTAAGTATAGATGATTTGAAAGGTCGAACAGGGGGGAGTCTGAGGGGGGAAGTGCCCCCCTCAGAAGTAGAATTTTTTTCAATTTTCGAACTCATTTGGTGCGATCTGGTGTATACTTTTGACCAACATTTTATCAAAAAGCCACCTCTTCATTTCCAATCAATATATATTTGTTATCAATGCAAGAAAGAAGTAGAGCATACGACGTATATACTGATTTTTTCTGAATTTAAGTATAGATTGTTTAAAAGCTCGAACAGGGGGAGTCTGAGGGGTGCCCCCCCCCCCCACCCCCCTCTTCCTCTCTTTCTTTTTTCCTTTTTTCCCCCTTCCCCCCCCCCCCCCCTTTTTTTTTTTCTTCCTTTTTTTCCCTTTTTTTTTTTGGTAGGGAGTGGGGGGGGGGGGGGGCCGGGCCCGTCGGGCCCCCCCCCCCCCCCCCCCCCCCCCTGTATCCGCGCCTGGACTCATGCATTCCTTGATTGATAGCAATTTGTAAATCGCTGTCGTCATTGTTTTCATTTTAAAATGATAAAATCCAAACTGCAATGAATGAATTGAATGTCCCAGTGTGGTTGTGTCCAGTGTGCAGTGTGTGAATCTTTACGCCCACCTATTTGTTTAAATACGTCACTTTTAAAATTATTGGTTATGAAAAATCTGGGGGGGATGATTACATTAGGCATCCCCCCTAGGTAAAAATCTGGGGGGGATATATCCCCCCCATCCCCCCCTGTTGTTACGCCAGTGCCCAAATGAAAAAGTCTAGTTACGCCACAGGCGCGCATATTTTCTGCAGCTTTTTGCGTGCTTTGTATTGGTTTCAACGTTTTAATATTTAAGATAAACAAGATGGCATGAGGATGTGTGCCCCCTATCAAAACAGTCCTGGATACGCCCTTGACTCCCCCAGAACTATTCAATCAGCGCTGCGCGCTGCTTTATTTAACATTTAAATTATCATTATCAAATTTGTGTCCCCCCATGTCTGAAAACTGATTGACGGTTCTGACCATATACAGTCCATACTAAAATATGCGTGTATGAATTCCGGCGAGCGAAGCGAGCCGAAATTTCTTTTTGTCGGCACAAATGGCTCTGTCGGCAATTGATGACCTTTACACCCCCCCCCCCCCCAATGAAAAGGGTCTGGGGACGCCCTTGCACCGCAAGTGTAGGTTCCATGATCACTTCGTGATATCGATTTAATCGTAAGATCAATGCCGTCACGTTGATAATACACTGTAGTGTCTGTGCGATTCCCTAATTCCTCGTCAAGAAAATTCCCGTTTTTGGTAATGTTGTAGCCATCTTTACTCAAAAGGAAATCAAAACCATCAAGAAATAACGTATCGAAGGACAAACACGAAAGTGTAATGGAACTCCCAATCTTTGGGTTTGAAGAAGGCTCAGCATGAAAGGAGTCTATAGTATAAAAACAATTGCAAGGAGTCGGGGATAAATTAAAAAACAACAGAACCAAAATAATTTCGTTCAGTGCCATTTTCGTGATTATCACTGCCCGATGTTGTTAAAAATCAAAATATTGAACCAAAGTTTACTAGACTTCGGGATATCATCGCTCCGGTAGCATGGGTAGTCATGCAGTTCAATGTTACATACATACATGTACTGTACATATCCGGAAAGGTGACGATTTTAATCAGACTAACAACAAATATGTGACCCGTCACATCAAAATGGACATGTTGGTGGCCCGAATCAAATCTGAGTTATTGTTATGACTTGGAAGAGCACATTTTAAGCTTTAAAATGATACCATGGTGAAGGTAATCGGACTTTGTAAACACAAGATATGAATTGAAGAAGCATGTTTTTTTTCTATTATTTTCTTTATATTTCACCGAATATATTGGCCTCTATCTCTAAACTATGTTTGCCGACAACATGTCCTTTTTGACGCGACTGGTCACATATCTGCTGATTCGCACTTATTTTAGTATCCACTACGCCCAAAACTAGTACGAGCTGTCTTCTGGTAGATTATGTTCCCATCTCGGTCTATTATATAAGCACTCACATAATATCATAAGTCGTACAAGCATAGATTTATTCCTCTGAATGTTCGCGCTATCAGCCTGAATCTTCTAATCTCTATCCGGAGAGGAAGTTGCAGCTCACAACGATAATATTGCAATGAAACTATCGTATTGATGTAAACTTTCACAAATTTAGATACATCGTTTGAGTCCCAGTTTGGCAAAGTGTAATAAGTTATCCGGGGGAGGGGTCAAGTACAAAGTTGTAATCAACCGTGTGAACGTAAAAGCGGATTTTGTGCTTTATTTCGGCCACAACGCGGAGGTACTGCGCTGCTAGCTCTGCTACGGAGCCACTCTTAGTCCCACTCCTTCATCAACCTCTCCCCACTCCTCCCCTACACCAAGGCTTGCCTTGCCTACACCAACCATACACTCATATGTAATGCCCATCATAACATCATGTACAGACTATGTACATGTACAGCCATAGCCAATCACTGGCACCAGTGGCCCAGTGACAGTGACCAGACCAAAGACAAACTGCTCAATTACAATAGCTCCCAGGCCACTGACAATCGAGGATTTGGTAGCCGCGTAGCGGCTGCCAAATCAGAACACATCACACACAGCGGTATGGACCATCTGGTGAACTGTATGGAGACAGTGTTGGTAGATAATTGACCTGCTGAAGTGTTTCTAGAAATTGGATTCAAATTCAAATACAGTACTATTAATGGGAATTCTAGGCGATGCCCGCAGAGCTACTGCGCTGCTAGCAGAGAGATGTTATTTTAATTAAAATAACATCTGTATGGTGCTAGGGTATCAGAATTGCCAATTTCAGAGAAAAAATTGTATTTTTCAACCGGAATCCGCGCTAAAGGTAGCTTGCATCGATAGTCACATGCCATCATATTATAATAATTGCCCAGAATGGTTAGGCCTAGTATAAGAGAAATTAACAAACTCAGAATCGCATAATTACTTCATACTTTTTTCATGAGGTCTTGATGACCTGGGGGGGGGGGGGGGGGTCAAAAAATTTCGCACGGTCAAAAAAATTCGCACAGTCAAAAAATTTCGCACAGTCAAAAAAATTTGGACTCAAAAAAGCACAACAGTTAACAAATAATGCCAATTCCTCAGTGTTTTAGGTCCTATTTTTTTCCTTATGCAAATTTAGCGACCCGGTCTTGGGAATTTAGCGTCCCGGTATTTGGTCGGTACGCCACTGCCAACCCACCCTTCGCCCATCCCCCAAACATACATTTATAGAGTACTTGCACAACTGGGAACCCAAATCACTGGGAATTGGGAACCAGCTAGACGACTGGTCAACCCGACATCCCCAACCCGGGCCCCAGCCCAACACCTATGGCTACCCTAACCATGCTAACCAACCCTAACAATGATAATGGATGAATGCAAACCTTGATTCACAAACAGATCTTCTTGGAACAAGCACACATTTATAACCAATTGATTAAACAGGCTAAATGTGACTACTAGTACCATAAGAAGCAATTTGATGGTTGCAATTCACGACAACTTTTTCAGAAAGTGAACAAACTTACCTCACCAAAATCTACAGTTTTACCAACTGAATCTGACGTCCCACTTGTTGAGCGCTTCTCTAGTTTCTTCGCTGACAAGATTAAACGTATTGCTGATGAGCTCCACAAATCTCCTCAAATTCATCTCTCTGTGCAACTTCCTCAATCCACCAGTGCTGTTTTGTCCGGGGTTTCCACACTTTCGGAAGAATCGGTCAGAAAACTCATTATGAAGTCGCCGTCTACATCATGTGGATTGGATCCAATGCCAACTTGGCTTCTGAAACAATTTCTTCCGGAACTTGTTCCCATCATAACAAGAATTGTGAACTCTTCATTGGAAGCAGGCCATTTCCCTGATGCATTGAAACATGCTCAAATCACACCGCTCATCAAGAAACCTAAATTGGATCGCGAAATCCTAAAAAACTACAGGCCTGTTGCAAATCTTAAGTTTCTTGCCAAGACTGTTGAGCGTGCATGTACTGCCCAAATACAAGATTATTTGTCAGAGAACAACCTATACGGAAAAATGCAGAGCGCTTATAGATGTAATCACAGCACAGAAACAGCACTTCTCTGTGTCTACAATAACTTACTCCTCGCTGCTGACAAGGGTCATGAAGTCATTCTTATTCTATTGGACTACTCCGCTGCTTTCGACACCATAAATCACCAAATCCTGTTAGCCCGTTTCTCAAATAAATATGGATTTACTGGATCTGCGCTTTCATAGATTAAATCATACTTCACCCATCGTTCACAATCTGTTATAATAAATGGTCGCGAGTCATCGGTTCATGTTCCTCAAGAGGGTGTACCTCAAGGGTCAGTACTTGGCCCTTTAGGCTTCACAATGCATCTCCATTAGAAGATATCATTGATTCTCATGGCATTTCTAAAATGACCTATGCTGATGACTCTCAGTTATACATTGTTTTGAAAAATGATGACAGAGTATAGGTGCAATATCGAAACTTGAAGCTTGTGAAAGATATAAAAACCTGGTCCACAGCTAATGACCTTAAACTGAATGACGACAAAACTGAAGTTCTGCATATTACATCTCGCTTTAGAAACAATTCTGTTATTTCATCTATAAACATCAACGATTCTCTAATTGAACCAGCTTCTAATGCCCGCAATCTTGGTATTATTCTTCAAAATGATCTCATGATGGATGTCCATATCAATAATATTTGTCGCGCGGCCTCTCATGCTCTTTACAAGATAGGTCAAATTCGTCGATATCTTAACCAGCCAACCACTGAAAGACTAATCCATGCTTTTGTGACATGTTGACTTGATAATTGTAACAGTCTGCTATTTGCTCTTCCTGAAACACAGATCTCAAAACTTCAACGCATACAAAATTCAGCTGCTCGACTTGTTACTCTCTCCAAGATTCGGGTTCTACCTCCATGTAAGCCATCACGAATTATATAGGGAGTAAATAGGGAGCCATAGTAATATGCAGAATGAATATTGGATCAGGTGAATGTAGGATAATAATAAACTGACTTGTTTCCATGTTTTATACAGGTGGACTTTCCGCTCCAAAACATTTCTATACCGGCGACGCAATACATTTTGTGCGAACAGACAACTTGTGACAAAAGGGGGCATATTAATTTATATTTAGCTATGCCGGCCACGCAAAATATTTTGCCTGCTATGCCGGCGACACAATTCATTTTGTGCGAACTACTACGGAACTAGGCATGTGACAGAAAGGGGGATATTATTAGTAGTGGCAGAAGGGGCATATTAATTCATTTTGGCTATGCCGGACAAGCAAAATATTGTGATAGGAAGGGGGGATTTAACTTAAATATTGCTATACCGGCGATGCAATACATTTTGTACGAACTAGGCTTGTGACAGAAAGGGGGCATGTTAGTAGTAGTGGTAGAAGGGGGGGGGGGGCATATTAATTCTTTTTTGGCTATGCCGGACAAGCAAAATATTGTGCTAGGAAGGGGGGATTTAACTTCAATATTGCTATGCCGGCGACGCAATACATTTTGTGCGGACCGATAACTTGTGACAGGAAGGTGGCATATATTAGTTCATTTTGGATATGCTGGCCACGCATTCACTTTTTATTTTAACCTGGGCACGCATTCACTTTTTATTTTAAACTGTGCTTACAAATTGTGACAGGAAGGGGTAAGCACACTATAGTGTTAGGTATTTATGCCATGCCATTTTAATTTTGTTTCTGTGCCGGGTCCCTCAGACTCTTATTTTTTTTCTCTATGCCAGCTGTGATAAGTACGCTATATAGTCTTACACATTTTCATGCCACAGACTCTGTACGGTACTCACCATTTCTTTTCATGCAAGCCATCACGAAATACTTACATGATACTGTGTACTTTTAATATGTTTAAGGGTACTGTTTCATCCCGACTAATGTGTGACACTGTGTCAGGTAGTGTGCCAAATGCAGCCTTTTACATGATATTTTGCCTATTGTTATCTTAATTGTTCATCCTGATTTATGTGCGACACTGTGCCAGGGTTGCCTAAATACTTTATGTACGATATGTCATTGTGCCAGATACAAAATACTTACGTGATATTTGGACTTTTTAATATGTTATCTTAATTGTTCATCCCGACTTATGTGTGACACTGTGCCAGGGCTGCCTAAATACTTTATGTACGCTATGTCAGTGTGCCAGATACAAAATACTTACATGATATGTTTACTTCTAATATGTTATCTAAAATGTTTCATCTCGACTTATGTATGACACTGTGCCAGGGCTGCCTAAATACTTCATGTAGTTATGTCAATGTGCCAGATACAAAATACATGATATTTGGACTTTTAATATGTTATCTTAATTGTTCATCCCGACTTATGTGTGACGCTGTGCCAGGGCTGCCTAAATACTTTATGACCGCTATGTGCCAGATACAAAATATTTAGGCCCCTACACGATATGTTTACTTCTAATATGTTATATAAACTGTTTCATCCCGACTTATGTGTGACACTGTGCCAGGGCTGCCTAAATACTTCATGTGGTTATGTCAGTGTGCCAGATACAAAATACTTACATGATATGTTTACTTCTAATATGTTATTTAAACTGTATCATCCCGACTTATGTATGACACTGACCAGGGCTGCCTAAATACTTCATGTGGATATTTTGACTTTTAATATGTTATCTTAACTTGTTCATCCTGACTTGTGTGTGACACAGTGCCAGGGCTGCCTAAATACTTTATGTAACTATGTCAGTATGCCAGATACAAAATACTTACATGATATTTTTACTTCTAATATGTTACATATCGTGTTTCATCCTGACATATGTGTGACACTGTGCCAGGGCTGACTATATACTTCATGTAACTATGTCAGTGTGCCATATACAAAATACATGAAATTTTGACTTTTAATATGTTATCTTTACTGGTTTATCTTGACTTATGTGTGACACTGTGACAGGGCTGCCTAAATACTTTATGACCGCTATGTTAGTGTGCCAGATACAAAATACTTACATGATATGTTTACTTCTAATATGTTATATAAACTGTTTCATCCTGACTTATGTGTGACACTGTGCCAGGGCTGCCTAAATACTTCATGTAGTTATGTCAGTGTGCCAGATACAAAATACTTACATGAAATGTTTCCTTATAATATGTTATATAAACTGTTTCATCCCAAATTAGGTGTGACACTGTGCCAGGGCTGCCTAAATACTTATGTCAATGTGCCATATACAAAATACATGATATTTTGACTTTGTATATGTTTTCTAAACTGTTTCATCCCGACGTATGTGTGACACTGTGCCAGGGCTGCCTAAATACTTCATGTAGTTATGTCAGTGTGCCAGATACAAAATACTTACATGAAATGTTTACTTCTAAAATGTTATTTAAACTGTATCATCCCGAGTTATGTGTGACACTGTGACAGGGCTGCCTAAATACTTCATGTAGTTATGTCAGTGTGCCAGATACAAAATACATGATATTTTGAATTTTATTATGTTATCTTAATTGTTCATCCCGACTTATGTGTGACACTGTGCCAGGGCTGCCTAAATATTTTATGACCGCTATGTTAGTGTGCCAGATAAAAAATACTTGCATGATATGTTTACTTCTATATAAACTGTTTAAGTAAATGTTAACACTAAGTAATGTAAAGATCTACCGTATCATATATGAGTTAGGTTTGCCTGGCACAGTGTCATTTAAGTAAAACTAAAGACAGCCTGCCTGGCACAGTGTCACAGTGCCAGAATGAATAAAGACTTTTAAAAGTAAATGTTAACACTAAGTAATGTAAAGATCTACCTTATCATATATGAGTTAGGTTTGCCTGGCACAGTATCATATAAGTAAAACTAAAGACGGCCTGCCTGGCACAGTGTCACGATGACAAAATGAATAAGGACTTTAAAAGTAAATGTTAACACTAAGTAATGTAAATATCTACCTTATCATATATGAGTTAGGTTTGCCTGGCACAGTGTCATATAAGTAAAACTAAAGACGGCCTGCCTGGCACAGTGTCACAGTGCCAGAATGAATAAGGACTTTAAAAGTAAATGTTAACACTAAATAATGTAAAGACCTACCTTATCATATATGAGTTAGGTTTGCCTGGCACAGTGTCATATTTATAAGTAAAACTAAAGACGGCCTGCCTGGCACAGTGTCACAGTGCCAGAATGAATAAGGACTTTAAAAGTAAATGTTAACACCAAGTAATGTAAAGATTTACCGTATCATATATGAGTTAGGTTTGCCTGGCACAGTGTCATATTTATAAGTAAAACTAAAGATGGCCTGCCTGGCACAGTGTCACAGTGCCAGAATGAATAAGGACTCTAAAAGTAAATGTTAACACTAAGGAATGTAAAAATCTACCTTATCATATATGAGTTAGGTTTGCCTGGCACAGTATCATATAAGTAAAACTAAAGACGGCCTGCCTGGCACAGTGTCACAGTGACAAAATGAATAAGGACTTTAAAAATAAATATTAACACTAAGTAATGTAAAGGTCTACCTTATCATATATGAGTTAGGTTTGCCTGGCACAGTGTCATATAAGTAAAACTAAAGACAGCCTGCCTGGCACAGTGTCACAGTGCCAGAATGAATAAGGACTTTAAAAGTAAATGTTAACACTAAGTAATGTAAAGATTTACCGTATCATATATGAGTTAGGTTTGCACAGTGTCATATTTATAAGTAAAACTAAAGATGGCCTGCCTGGCACAGTGTCACAGTGCCAGAATGAATAAGGACTCTAAAAGTAAATGTTAACACTAAGAAATGTAAAAATCTACCTTATCATATATGAGTTAGGTTTGCCTGGCACAGTGTCATATAAGTAAAACTAAAGACGGCCTGCCTGGCACAGTGTCACGGTGACAAAATGAATAAGGACTTTAAAAGTAAATGTTAACACTAAGTAATGTAAATATCTACCTTATCATATATGAGTTAGGTTTGCCTGGCACAGTGTCATATTTATAAGTAAAACTAAAGACGGCCTGCCTGGCACAGTGTCACAGTGCCAGAATGAATAAGGACTTTAAAAGTAAATGTTAACACCAAGTAATGTAAAGATTTACCGTATCATATATGAGTTAGGTTTGCCTGGCACAGTGTCATATTTATAAGTAAAACTAAAGATGGCCTGCCTGGCACAGTGTCACAGTGCCAGAATGAATAAGGACTCTAAAAGTAAATGTTAACACTAAGGAATGTAAAAATCTACCTTATCATATATGAGTTAGGTTTTCCTGGCACAGTATCATATAAGTAAAACTAAAGACGGCCTGCCTGGCACAGTGTCACAGTGACAAAATGAATAAGGACTTTAAAAATAAATATTAACACTAAGTAATGTAAAGGTCTACCTTATCATATATGAGTTAGGTTTGCCTGGCACAGTGTCATATAAGTAAAACTAAAGACAGCCTGCCTGGCACAGTGTCACAGTGCCAGAATGAATAAGGACTTTAAAAGTAAATGTTAACACTAAGTAATGTAAAGATTTACCGTATCATATATGAGTTAGGTTTGCCTGGCACAGTGTCATATTTATAAGTAAAACTAAAGATGGCCTGCCTGGCACAGTGTCACAGTGCCAGAATGAATAAGGACTCTAAAAGTAAATGTTAACACTAAGAAATGTAAAAATCTACCTTATCATATACGAGTTAGGTTTGCCTGGCACAGTGTCATATAAGTAAAACTAAAGACGGCCTGCCTGGCACAGTGTCACAGTGACAAAATGAATAAGGACTTTAGAAGTAAATGTTAACACTAAGTAATGTATTAAAGATCTACCGTATCATATATGAGTTAGGTTTGCCTAGCACAGTGTCATATAAGTAAAGTCCTCAAATCATTGCTTTGATATGCATGGGTACGTTAAAATTCGAATTTGAGTATAAGAATGAACTTACCTATTGATGAATCTTATTGTGAAAGCTTTAGAAGGCATACCAGAAACACAAAAGCTAAGATAACACATTAAAAGTCAAAATATCATGTATTTTGTATCTGGCACACTGACATAACTACATGAAGTATTTAGGCAGCCCTGGCACAGTGTCACACATAATTCGGGATGAAACAGTTTATATAACATATTAGAAGTAAACATATCATGTAAGTATTTTGTATCTGGCACACTAACATAGCGGTCATAAAGTATTTAGGCAGCCCTGGCACAGTGTCACACATAAGTCAAGATAAACCAGTAAAGATAACATATTAAAAGTCAAAATATCATGTATTTTGTATATGGCACATTGACATAACTACATGAAGTATTTAGGCAGCCCTGGCACAGTGTCACACATAAGTCAAGATAAACCAGTAAAGATAACATATTAAAAGTCAAAATATCATGTATTTTGTATATGGCACATTGACATAACTACATGAAGTATTTAGGCAGCCCTGGCACAGTGTCACACATAAGTCGGGATTAAACAGTTTAGAAAACATATTAGAAGTCAAAATTTCATGTATTTTGTATATGGCACACTGACATAGTTACATAAAGTTAGAGTCAGCACTGGCACAGTGTCACACATAATTCGGGATGAAACAGTTTATATAACATATTAGAAGTAAACATATCATGTAAGTATTTTGTATCTGGCACACTAACATAGCGGTCATGAAGTATTTAGGCAGCCCTGGCACAGTGTCACACATAAGTCGGGATGAAACAGTTTAGAAAACATATTAGAAGTCAAAATTTCATGTATTTTGTATCTGGCACACTGACATAGTTACATGAAGTTAGAGTCAGCCCTGGCACAGTGTCACACATAATTCGGGATGAAACAGTTTACATATTAGAAGTAAACATATCATGTAAGTATTTTGTATCTGGCACACTAACATAGCGGTCATAAAGTATTTAGGCAGCCCTGGCACAGTGTCACACATTAGTCGGGATGAAACAAGTTTAGAAAACATATTAGAAGTCAAAATATGATGTATTTTGTATCTGGCACACTGACATAACTACGTGCAGTATTTAGGCAGCCCTGGCACAGTGTCACATATAAGTCGGGATGAAACAGTTTAGATAACATATTAGAAGTACACATATAAGTCGGGATGAAACAGTTTAGATAACATATTAGAAGTAATCATTTCATGTAAGTATTTTGTATCTGGCACATTGACATAGCGGTCATAAAGTATTTAGGCATTAACTTACAATATCACGAAATTTCGTGAAGGCTTAAATAATGTCATGAAATGAACCAAGCAGACCATCACAATACTTCGTGATGGCTTACATAGAGGTAACACCGAGATTCGCTGTCACATTTCTCCTGTCCTTCGTGACTTACACTGGTTACCAATCAAATCACGCATTATGTTCAAGATTCTTCTATTAACTTTTAAATGTTCTCGTGGTCTAGCACCTATGTACCTCCAAGATCTCATACAAAATTACAAGCCGTTAGTTTTCAAGATGCTTCTGCTGAACTTTGGAATCAATTACCATATCATGTTAAATCAGCCAAAACTCTTGAACAGTTCAAATCATCGCTAAAAACTTACCTATTTTTAAATGTTAATGCATGATTTCCTTTTTGTCGTGTCTTTTGTTACTACTACATGTATAGTTTTGTATTTTTGCGTTTCTGTTTTATTTGTTATAGCGCATAGGGACTTAATTGTGTTATGCGCTCAATAAGCATGGTTTTATTATTATTATTATTATTAATTAGACAATTATACAATTATTGTGAAAACAATTTCCGGACTTTTGACGGGTATGTAAAACCCAAACCAGCACCAGCAATCTTGGCAAGGTGCCAATTTCTTGTGCGACAAAACCCCCCATAATTATTGGGCGAGAGGTGTGGTGAATGAGGGTGGGTCGGGTGACAATATGTATTTTTCGATGGATCCTGGTATCATTTGGGTGGTTCCTAGTACATGTTTTGGTATCCGAACCAGTCATGTATCTGGATGAATAGGTAACAGGCATCGACAGGGAGTCTGTATACAAAACTTTTTCACTGTGTATCACACACTAAGCAACGATATCCCATTGAAACCTAATTTGAGTGCAATTTATTTTTTTGGTAGTTGTGGTAACTGAAACAATCATAACTTCAAAACTATCCACTCGTGTTTTATGAAGGAGGTATCAAAATATGGAGAAGAAATTTGCTCATTGAAATGTATATCTCAGATTTTTCGTCCCGATTATTTATTTTGGATTAGTCAACATCAAAGCACCTGGTCCGGGACTTTTGTGTTAGGTGTGAGCTGGGGTAAGGGCAGCATATCATATGTGGACAGGTCTGAGATCGCGGCTCGGGGGGGGGGGGGGGGGGGGGGTGACCTGAAGGATATCGGGGAGGTGAAGCCTGGCAAGGGGGGCTCCCTCTCTGAGTATGCCCCTGCTCAGGGATAGCACTGGATCAAAAATGTGAGAGGTCCCATGACATTTTTCAGGACCCCGTAGGACTTCAAAAACAAATTTAAGGGGTCCCCCAAGAAATTGAGGGGTCCTGAAGTTTGGGTATTTGAAAATTTTACTTTTTAACAGGCAGTTTTAATGAATTTATATTGTGAGCAAAGGATGGATATGTAATTTACAGAATTTCTTAAGGTTTCCATTTCCATACATCGTCAAATATAAGGGGTCCCTTCAATTTTGATCGGGACCCGCAAGTCTTTCCAATATGAAACCTGACGCGTCACTATTAGAAAGTGAGAGGTCTAGGACGCGCAGACGCGTCAGAATGCGACCCCTGCCCCTGCTGACATCGGGTAAACTAACAACACGCGTACAATCCTAAAATCATCTTATTTGAAAGTACACGTATTGACTGTTGACACCGATCCATGATAAAAATATATACACTGGGGTTGATTTTCGGACTCCAAAGCTTTAGAGGTTGTAATAGTACAGTAATATTTGGAATATTTCAAAGATTATCTGCCATTAATATGTTTTACTCTTAAAACCCAACAAATGGAAATCATGTACATCATCATCAATTGGGGATCTCGGATATGACTATATGCCCCTTTGGGTAATTTCATTGTTGTACAGTGAAAATCACTGCAACTTATGAACGTGGAGTTTTAGACAGCGTGTACTATTATTGAAAGTACTTTTTAAGCGCCTCCAAACTGTGTCAAATGCCCAGTCACTATGCCTTAAGTCGACAAAAGCCATGTACCTTTTTACCTAGTTGTGAGTAGGTGTGATGATTGTAAGCCTACATATTTGGCTTTCTTGGACTTCCGAAAGGCATTTGACAGTGTGGAGAAGCTTAAAAAGTACACCCAATAGTACACGCTGTCCAAAACTACACCTTCATAAGTTGTAGTGTATTCTAAACAATTGATACACAGTATATAGGCCTATCCCCTCAATAAAAACAATACAAAATATTGCAACAATGGCAGACCCATGTTTTGATAGCATTAAGCAATATACCCATTTATTACACAATATCTATTTACAAAAAAATATATATATATTGATCATTGAAGAAGACATTTTTTTATCTACGATATATATTGATCATTATGTATAATATAAAAAGATCCTTCGCTTTACATTTATACGAGTAATATTGAATATTTTTGAGTGTGATGACGAACCCAAACCATTAATATCTTAACCATTTATCATTCATGAAGTAATAAAATGCTTAGATTAAGGTTTAATTACACGATGAGAAAACAGGAAAACACAAATATTGTCATTTACAATTACTTGAAAGCTGATATAAAGCAACAGCATTATACTCATGTGGTATCAATATGCTAATAAAATTAGCATTTTGATATATTTCCGGCCAAAGTGATACGAGCCTAAACCATTAATATAGGTTCATATTGTATGAACAAACAGAGGTTAAAGGTATATTATGTGATCTTTCCAGGGAACGCCCTCAACATCAAAAAGAAAATTGAAAGAAGATTTTCTTGCAGATTTACATTTCTGATCATAAATCGTACATGCATTCCAAGTTACAGGGCGATACGATTCTTAATTACTTCAAAATCATGATTTTAGAGTGAAAATAAACTGTCGGATTATACGACAGTTTATATTTTCACTCTAAAATTCACTCTAAAACCATGATTTTGAGGTAATTAGGAATCGTATCGCTCTGTAACTTGGAATGTATGTATGATTTATGATCAGAAATGTAAATCTAAAAAAAATAATGAATAGAGGGCGCTCTCTGGAAAAGATCACATAATATGCCTTTAACTAACAATATCAAAATGCTAATAACCAGTAAAATTGCCGTCAGTATTCATGCCTACTGAATGATAAAAAAAATGTATTGCATGAGATAGAAAAATATTGCCCAAGTCGAAGACGAGTGCAACATTTTCTATCGAGTGCAATATATTCTTGTATCACACGAAAATAAGCCATTGAATATTATTATAATTATTTATAACAGAATGTTTTGATAAAATCAATCAATCATCTTAATCTCAGTAATGTACTTATGCGTATCCTCTGTGCATACACGTCGCGCACATCTTCTGCGCCGCACAATATGCAGTTTTATTGGGAGCCCCATAAAAATAATAATACACAATGTTTATCCTATATAACTTAAAATGGAATGTTTACATTCCCTAAGAAGCAAAAATAGATTTTCTTTATTCCTTTGTGTTTTCATGCAATTTTGCAACGGTAAGATAAAGAATTATTATTTGATTGAATGAAGGCTATTCATTTTTCTCTCAAATATTTTGAATGATTTCTGACAATTCGTTGGTCCCACTACCGTACTATAAAAGCCATTCTTAAACAGCTAAGAAAGTTTAAGCAATCTCATTGGTTCTCAGAGAAATCAGCGACATCTAGATGTGACCATCCACCACAAACCCAGTGAAAAGTCGCCCGGGCCTTTTCAGAGATATGGCTTAATAAACTCAAGAAAATTGGATTTTCAAGAGGATTTTTGATTATAAAGTGTTTATTTACAAAACAATTACATGTCATATCATTTTCAAGCTTATTTGAAGTAGATTTTAACTAAATCAAAATGTCGATTTTGAAAAATGGTGACTTTATACTGGATTCATTGTGGACGGTCACATATACAAAACCTTTCCCAACTTTAAAAGAATCTCAAGAATTACTTATCAAATACTAGGCATGTTTATACTTATTTCAATGCATTTCTCATGGTGATTCCAAATATGGTAATGAAATTCAATAATTTTGACATTTTGAAACATTTTGTGACATGCCATTTTGGAATGTTGTCTGCAGACGCCTGCCACGTGGAAAGTGTTAAGCACACTGCTATTCATTGTATTTGCATAACCAGCAATTATACACTATACTTTGTGTCGATTGTCAGCTTAAGTTAGAGGTACTTTCTGCACCACGGTCGATATTCTTCTGTGAATCGTGTGGATTCAAAAAATGTCGCAATTATGTACATGTATACGTTTGATATTATGATGATACATTCACTATAATAAGGGCTGGCGTCAACTCGTAACTTGAGAGTTGACACAAATTATAATGTGAGTGTGAGAGGGACTGTTATGTTACACCAAAGAACCTGTTGGTTATTCTTCACAACAAAACCTTCACCATCACACATACCAAGATAGGTACTCTTGCAGTTAGTCCTCAAAATGGTTGTTTAAATCCAAATAACCTATACCGGGTGGTTCAACAAAAAAAGTTGACCCAAGTTCAAAGTAATTTTTCAACCACATTTAAAGTTTCAGAAAATTTCTGTTTACTTAGTCTTGATCAGCAGTAAGTTTTGAAATTATCCTGATAAAATGGTACATTTATCTTGGTTGGTTCTTCAGATATGGTTCAATACAGAAAGCATGCACAAAACTGCCTTGGCCACGGGAGCGTCCTTTAGTAGAGATGGAATGCACAAAGTGGACTTACACACGATTGGTCACAAATTGTAAAAATAGGAGAAAAAGAAAAAAAGGAGACATCTGAAACATCTGTCTGGTGCTTGGCATTACCTACCTATACGTATCTACGTTTTTTGTTGAATGTGAATGGCACATAAGCATAGAGATTGGGATACTTTGTCAGGGCGGGCTTTTCAATTCTGAATCTAGAGCATGCTGTTTTGTTTAAGACAAAAACTAAATGACACTCCCGTGGACAAGTCAGTTTTGTACATGTTTTCTGTAATGAACCATATCTGAAGAACCAAACAAGCTAAACGTGCCATCTTTTCAGGATAATTTCAAACCTTACTGCTGATTAAGACAAAGTAAAAACAAATTCTCTGAAACTTTAAATGTTGTTGAAAAATTACTTTGAACTTGGGTCAACTTTTTTTTGAACCACCCGGTAGAGGCCGCTTAAAAAGGTTTACTGTGGAAACAGGATGAATAGTTTGGATTTTTTTTTGAAACATAGAGCAATTGTGAACAATAGCCCAACAGACATTAACAAAGTTAATGAAATGAGTGATTACAAAACAAACTGGTAACTCTCTACAAAGAGCTCTGATGGGCCAATCAATTGGTTCACTGCAACTCAGAAAATATGTATGGTCAATGTGCATAAAATCATTTATTGGATATCACGATCATTTTACCATGTCAGTCAATGAATCAAGGAATCAGACAATTGATCAACCAACCAACCAACCAACCAATCAATCAATCAATCAATCAATCAATCAATCAATCAATCAATCAATCAATCAATCAATCAATCAATCAATCAATCAATCAATCAATCAATCAATCAATCAATCAATCAATCAATCAATCAATCAATCAATCAATCAATCAATCAATCAATCAGTTTCGAAGCACAGGCCGGATATGGATACCTTTTTCAGGGATCATGAGGGTCTTTCCCAGATTGGCTAGCTCACGCAAATCCTGCAAAGAAAAACACAACATTTAAACCATTAGGGGTTTCTTGCCTTAAAGAAATAGAATCAGTCAAACTAATTGTTTGGCAACCTACTACATTGTATTTAATACTATTCCTTACTCCAAAAAGAGGGGTTCTACTCTTGCATGGTTCTACCTCTGAGTAAGATATTCATGAAATCACCAAAATTAAACCTATTGAAAAGCTAACATAATTCAAGAGGTGTTCTAACACTAACACATCAGGTGAAAGGTGGTGATGAGCTTTAATCCATTCATGAATATCTTACTCTTTTTTAAGTATGTTTTTTTTCTCTTTCCAGCCCGTTTATAGGGACTTTTTATTTTATGTCATACAACAATAAATTAACAAAATACAAAAATAACACTACAACAAATACATCAAACAGACAAGGTATCAACATTCAGACGCCACAAGTGCCAGACAAAGTTTTACTATTATATAGGCACATAATGCTATTTTTTAAAGAAAACATTATGAAAACAATATTATGAAAACAATATCCAAATAAAAAAATATTAAGATTAAAGGTAGATGACCCGATCACATTTTCGTAACACAGAATTATTTCAAACATACGGAGATTTTTATATCATATGAAAGCTCGTATTTTTCTCATCATCATACTGAAATTTGACGGCCTAAATCGGTATAATTACGGAGAAATCGATGAAATAACGTCGAATTACCGCGAATGGTGGTATACCACCGGTATAGTTTGTGTATTACTCAATGGGTACAGTTCACAGCATCTTGTGCGTCTAAAATAAGAACCATTAGAGCTATGCAACTCAAACTTTGGAACACGACTTTTTTAAGGATGACCTTTCATGTAGAATAGAAAACTTCAAGTTGAAAATCGGAACATCTACCTTTAAGAGGTACAATTAGGATTTATCATTGGAAAGCTTAACATTTCTTGTTAATTAAAGAATTCCAAGAAGTTATCTAAAATCTTGCGACTATTGTTCCCTGCCTTCCTCCCCTCCCCATGTCAAAGCAATTTTATGTGAGTTTTGTCCATTTTGTAGACATATTTCTTTGTCTTATAATGAGGTTTGTCTTATCAGGAAAGACTTTCCTGGACTCATAAATCTATCTTTCTTGACTGAATTTGCCATGAAAAACCATCACAGAACTTTACTAAATCATAATGGAAATCTGCTTCTAATTTAAGGAATACTTTTTGACATATTTGTTTAAATTTTCATCATAAATCATTCCATAATACTTAGTCTGGTCACTTGTGTACAGTTGTGATCATAGCTGGAAACACTGTAAAAGGGTTTAACACAGTGACAAACTGTAAAATTCTATTTACGAACGAAAAAACACTCAGAAAATGAGTTGTCAGAGCAGACCTGACAGTTTATTTCAACAAATTCAAACCATGAGTTTGAAGTAATTAGGAATCATATCGCTCTGTAACTTGGAAGATCTTTACAATATGCTCAAAAAATGCAAATCTGAAAGAAAATATGCTTTCAAAGTGAAGGACAGAGGGCGTCACTTGGTAAAGAACGCATAATATAACTTTAAATGACCCATCCCCTTCAGCATGATAAATATCCCCTCCTCCATTCCTTAGTTATAATCTTAAAACACACAGTTCTTCAAAAAAAAGACTCTTGGGGGAAAAACTCTCTAAAAAACACCAAACAAACTCAAATTTGAAACCAGGCGGTTCTCGAACCACTAGTCTCGCTTGCTTTCGCAACCGCCTTCTTGTGCAATCTATTGTAGGAATTAAATCTGAACTGCTCATGTAAGAGCATTTTCTAAATTGCTGCCTATTTTACAATTTGACCTTGGGAGACCTTTGCCTTATATTGATTGAACAATTTCTAATCTCAACCTACCCCACGTTACTGGTATTACAGCTGTACGTACTGTACTACAATCCTATGACAGTCACTTAAAGGTAGATGACACGATCACATTTTCGTAACACAGAATTATTTCAAACATACGGAGATTTTCATATCATATGAAAGTTCGTATTTTTCTCATCATCATACTGAAATTTGACGGCCTAAATCGGTATAATTACGGAGAAATCGATGAAGTAACGTCGAATTACCGCGAATGGTGGTAACCACCGATATAGTTTGTGTACTACTCAATGGGTACAGTTCACAGCATCTTGTGCGTCTAAAATAAGAACCATTAGAGCTATGCAACTCAAACTTTGGAACACGACTTTTTTAAGGATGACCTTTCATGTAGTATAGAAAACTTCAAGTTGAAAATCGGAATGTGATCGGGTCATCTACCTTTAACAAGTACAAAAAGGAGTCAGTCGGGACAGAAGAACATGTTTTTCCCCATGGCCTAAGTTAAAGATATACTTACCGGTGTATCAGGCAAAAGTTCCAAGGTGTACTTTTGAAGCATTCGTATTATGGCCATTTTTGCCTCCAGTATGGCAAACCTCATGCCAACACAGTTCCTTGGTCCATTCCCAAATGGCATGTAGGCACAGGAGTGATGAGACTCCTTGGCCTCTTTGGTGAACCTAAGAGATATCATGAAAGGTAGTCAGGGTTCAAACCCGGGGGCAGGGGGAAGAGGGTACTTATAAGTGGAGATGAGGTTACAGGGATGTGCCGCCAAATAGGGTCCCATTTTTCCGAACCCTACTCGAATAGTGAAGAGGGTAGGGGTGTGCGGCTGGGTAGTCTGAAAACTGGGGCTTACCGAACTGAACGGGCACCAAAACAGGGGCTTACCGAACTGAACGGTCACCGAAATTGGGGTCTTAGAGAACTGAATTCTTATACAAAATTGTGTCTTATAAACTAAATTTTAGGCAACATTTTGCCTTATGAACTGAATTTAGGCAAAATTTGAGGCTACATAGCTCAAATTCTTCACACATTTTATGATTTTTGGTTGAATTTCGGGTCTAAAGTTAACTGCCAATGGATGAAAAGGGGGTCTTATGGAGCTGCTAATGGATGAAAAGGGGGTCTTACGGAGCGGCCGAAAGGCGTTAAAAGGGGGTCTTGAGGCTGTATGGCCAATATACGTTAGTACCCCCCCCCCCCCCCCCCCCCCCCGGGACCTTCGCCCTTTTCAAATATTGCTTCATAAAACATCACCAACAGTTGATCTATCAATTTAATTTTGTTATGGAAATCAAAAAGAGGACAAAGAAAATTACCTGTTTATCATTTAGATTGAGCACTGTGCCGACCATGGTCAATTATGCTATGAGTTTCAAAAAGGTGATTTTCGTCAAACTTGGAATTAACTATTTAACTCCAGAGTCCATATCATATTTTCTGTCAGAAACGTCCGATTTTTAAAATTCAAAATTCCTCCGAAAGCTAAATGTATGTAGAGGTTAATATCATCAGCATCTTGACATATTATAATGGTATTCATGGCTAAATAAATGCACCTTTCCTGGAATAAATCATTCTGGGATGCCCTGTATTATGAATTTGACTCACCTCTCTGGGTCAAATGTGTGAGGGTCTGGCCAGTGTTGAGGGTCATGGTGAATGGCCCAAACGTTGATATAGAAATTTTCCTTCTCAGGAACATTCAAACCTTTGTAGCTGAAATCCTTAGTGCAATGTCTCTTCAGGCTGCAAAAAAGATAACATTTGCGGCCCTTCAACATGTTTAATGTAAAACTGCCCAATGGTTATGCATAGGAAGTGTTGCTTTATACATGTTCAGAGCAAGAGCACTTATACACGATTTTGGCCTTTGAACATGTTTAGAGCAGACTGCCCAAAGGTTATACATAGGTAGCATTGCTTTATACATACTGAAGAGCCGGACGTAGATACAAGGTTTTGACAGACAAGTGATGAATTAACCTTATAAGGTCACGGACAGAGCTTTCAAAAAGGTAGGTCAGTCTCGTTTGGGGTAGGGGTAGGGGTTGGATGTTTTTAGAAATTATATAGTATTTCAATTTTTTTACAATTTTTGAATACAGTGTGCCTAACACCCCATATAAATTACACAGTATAATACACATCCCTTAGAGAGGAATTATTTTCAAGACGCCCTCGTTTGACTTGCGTGTTGCTTTACTTTAAAAAAAAAGTGATTCTAAGCGGATTCGAACCAGCAGCAGCACAGCAATCTTTGCATTCATAGACAGCGCTCTTATCGATTGAGCTACGGAGGGAACTGCCAGAGTAGCGCAAGATTATAATCTATAGGTATTACATTCTCAAAATCGATTACTGGTGTCACTATAATAGACGATTTAGTTAGCCGATTTTAACGATCTATACACAAAATTGCTGAGAAATCGACAAAGCTCAACGCATAGTACAACATGAAAATTAAATCTGATGAAGACAAATTAGGAAAGTTTAAGCAGCTGCTGTATTTCTTCTGATGAGCAATTCTCCACGAAAATGTTTTTGCGTTGAAGTTCAGTATTTTCTTCATCCAATGCGTCAATGATCTAAGATCTATCATTGGTGAATTCTCTAATTTAATGTCACCTTTCATTGTTTCAACACCTGTAGTGACCTATGTTTATAACATGTAGGCCTGTGGTTGTATAATTGTCATCCATGAATAGCGCCACCAGGCTCAACACAGCTAAACTTTTTTGTGATAAAAAAATCAACAGAGGGCGGTTGCTATTATGTCCCAAATTTCAAATTTCTAAGGGATGTGAATAAAATACACAAGACCGTGACACCAGGTGGTTTTGTAGCAAGGGTTTTAAAGTAGCCCAATTCCGTAATTTAGCCACATGTTTGGCAACACTGTTTGAACTTACATTCCAGCTATTGGCCACATCCGCAGTGTTTCACACCACACCATGTAGCAAGGGTTTAAAGTAGCCCAATTCCGTAATTTAGCCACATGTTTGGCAACACTGTTTGAACTTACATTCCAGCTATTGGCCACATCCGCAGTGTTTCACACCACACCATGTAGCAAGGGTTTAAAGTAGCCCAATTCCGTAATTTAGCCACATGTTTGGCAACACTGTTTGAACTTACATTCCCGCTATTGGCCACATCCGCAGTGTTTCACACCACACCTTGTAGCAAGGGTTTAAAGTAGCCCAATTCCGTAATTTAGCCACATGTTTGGCAACACTTTTTGAACTTACATTCCAGCTATTGGCCACATCCGCAGTGTTTCACACCACACCTTGGGAGTGTTCAGAAATACTTTGGTGGGGGGGGTTGGCCAAAATTTTTTTGTCGGTGTCTAAACTTTTTTGACCCCCCCTTTAACAGGGTGAAAAACTGTTTGACCCCCCCCCCCCTACTGTCAGATGTCACGGTAGATAGACATTTGACTCAAGTTCTATGACGCTTACTACAGTCAGAACTGTGTATAGCTGGCAATCAATTTGCAACACTTCAAATTCACTTGAAACATATCTTTCAAGCCTCCGAATTGTATTTTTCGGTGATTTGTATTTATCATGTTATAGCCTTTTTAAAAACAGTTTCTTTTTTCCAATTGTAAAAAGTTACTCTTTGTATACAAGTCCTTCTATCTACACAATACTTTCACAAAGATATGCGCGGAGAATGAAAAATTTGGTCAACTTGCTAGTACAAAATGTAAAAAATCACGCCCCGAATCACACATAGCGGGCAAAAATTTGTATCCTGTTGTTGATCACCCTTACCAAAAGTAAAAATTGTGGACACTGGTTAGTCACATTTTGTATAACAAATCCTGCTGTCTGCACATTGTTTTCACAAAGACGTGTGCGGAAATCTGTATAATTTGTTATAGAAATGTCAATATTGCAGTATTTACTTGCGCGTAGCGCAGAAAATTTTGGTATTTTTCCCGTTAACGACTAGTATTTGGCCTAACTTTTTGGACCCCCCCTCTTGAGTAGGTAAAACTTTTTAGTCCCCCCTTTTTGAGACTTCAAACTTTTTAGACCCCCCCCCCCATTTTGGCCAACCCCCCCACCAAAGTATTTCTGAACACTCCCTTTGTAGCAAGGGTTTAAAGTAGTCCAATTCCGTAATTTAGCCACATGTTTGGCAACACTTTTTGAACTTACATTCCAGCTATTGGCCACATCCGCAGTGTTTCACACCACACCTTGTAGCAAGGGTTTAAAGTAGCCCAATTCCGTAATTTAGCCACATGTTTGGCAACACTTTTTGAACTTACATTCCAGCTATTGGCCACATCCGCAGTGTTTCACACCACACCATGTAGCAAGGGTTTTAAAGTAGCCGGATTCCGTAATTTAGCCACATGTTTGGCAACACTTTTTGAACATACATTCCAGCTATTGGCCACATCCGCAGTGTTTCACACCACACCATGTAGCAAGGGTTTTAAAGTAGCCCAATTCCGTAATTTAGCCACATGTTTGGCAACACTTTTTTAACTTACATTCCAGCTATTGGCCACATCCGCAGTGTTTCACACCACACCTTGTAGCAAGGGTTTTAAAGTAGCCCAATTCCGTAATTTAGCCACATGTTTGGCAACACTTTTTGAACTTACACTCCAGCTATTGGCCACATCCGCAGTGTTTCACACCACACCATGTCCAGGTACTCCATCTTGGAAATGACATCATACTCAAGCGGCTCCCCCGACGGGACTATCTCATCAATTTCTTCCTGCAGTTTGATTTGCACCTCGGGATTGGTTGCGAGGGCGTACGACACAAAGCTCAGCGCAGTGGAGACGGTGTCATATCCAGCTAAGAAGAATGTAAGGCTCTGAAACATGAAATGGGTTACACAATGGCTTGACAAATTGTGTGTAAAAAACAATTGATCATATAGTGGGTGTGGTTTTGGATGTCAACAGGAAATTTGATTGGTTTTGGGCGGATTTCCCGCTGCTACACATTATTATATGAGGCAACAGTATACAGGGTTGTCAACAACAAAAAGACTCTCTTTAAGTTGACTTACAAGTCCAATTTTACCTGTCTATGAATGGTTTTAAATGCCCTTTTCTGTCTATGATTGGTATAAACGCAGGGTAAACGCACTGTTGACATGATTGGTGCTATCTACCTCATGCTTTCCTACTGAGGCTTTCTCATGAGAACACTGAGCAACATTGAACATTGCACAAAAATATTCATGCATTGCCACCTGACGCTCGGGAGAGAAAGACAAAGGTTGTGCGGATGCCCCGTGACAAGTCACATGGCAAAATAGCTATTTATTTTCAGCAACAGTTTTCAGATTTCATAAACAATAATTGACCAAAATAATCATAAACGATAATTTTGCACAATGGATTTAACGATTCTGACATACGACAAAGGAGGAACGAATGTAACCCTCCAACCTCAACTTGAATTCAAAGAAGAGGATGAGGACAGAAAGAATAAAATCAATGCCTATAAACGCCAAACCAACTCAGAATATAATCTTTCAAATAAAAGAATTTTTGACAGACACGGTCCCCGGTTCGAATCCCAGTAACGCCAGATTTTAAGTCGGAAGGTTAAGTTGCGATATATTTTACTTATATATAGCACCAGTACAGGTTTTGTAGTGTGTTTAGGTTAAAGGTCAACATATGTATTTTTGTTTAAGGCTCACCTGTCCTAGTAATTCATCAATCGTCTGAGGAATCTTCTCCCTCACAGCGCCCCCATGAGGTGTTTGATGAGCTTTTGAAGCGTCGTGTCCTTCTTCTCCTCCAGTTTCACCGGCATCGATCATCAACTGGAGAAAATCTTTTCTCTGGAACAAAGAAGGCTGAATTAGGCTTAGGAAATAACACCTATGGCAATGACCCACCCATTCTTTATTTTAATTTGTTGTTCTTTTTTAAAAATTTGGACATAAAACAAATGTATTTGAAAAAATTATACGAATAGTTGAAAATGTTTGCCTTTGTGACCATCCGGCCTGGTTTAGCCCTTTTAATCTGATCCATAAACATTACCAGTACTAAGTGATATAAGTGTGTCATTTGGTGAAACAAGGTTTTACGCGCCCACACATAGGTTACGTTCTTATGTTTTTAGTATATTTATACGCACTGCCCTCAATAGTCGAGAAATGGTAATAATGTTTCGGTTGATTGCCACATCCGGGTAATTTTTAGTGTAACGCTATGGGAAAAACATACAATTTCTTGGTGGCTTTTTTATGAAAAAATGCCGGACATTTCGTCCATAAAATGCATAACACTTTGAAGAGTGGGACTAAGGCTACCGGCTAGCTGGCCTACTTTGGGGATAGCATACCTTTTAAAAGGTCAGTAATGTGGGGAACACCGATGTCATGCGAAATACGTGAAACTTCGTACTTGCAGATGGCATTTCTCAAAGAGAGTAGTTTTAATCACAGAATAAGTAGCTGATAAAATGTGTTTCAAGCTTTCCATTGATATCAAATATGTGGTATTTACCAGCCAAATAATGTGTTAAAAAAGTAAAAAAAGGTATACCTTTAGATTTGACCTTTAGTAGGGGATGTACAGCAATGTACAGCTATGCACAGTCTCACGGTAAACTATAGGGGCATGTACATTCCTATGCACTCCATATGAACATGTATTTGTAGTTGGCCCGCATATTTAGTCTGCTAAGCAGCAGGATTGAATAGCGCGTGCAAGGGTCCCATTGTCATATCGATTGGCTGATATTTACAATAGCATCTGAGACTAATATACCTAATAAGAATCACGGTACAGCTATTCATCGCTGTACACAAGATCCGATGCGGATATTGTTTAGTCAATCGCCAATCGATTATTATCATTCAGTTTAATTTGTAGCACGACCTCATTATTTAAGTAAGCGCGCTATTTGAATCCAGTATTATCCACACGTTCATTACATTTTTTAAATAACCTGAACGCACTTTAGCATGGGTTGGCTACCGACATACAGAACGTGATAAAATGAATATACATTTATATCGCTATATTTTTGGCATTTCAGAAGAGATATGACAATTAAAACCTATCGGGTACCTTCATGGGCATATACACAAGGTATTATGATAACAAAGTTTATGGTAATGTGTTTATATTTAACATGAATTGAGAAACAAATGTTATACTTTAATTTATAAACAAGTTCTCCAGGCCCGTAACCAGGTGGGGCGGGGCTGGAGGGGGGGGGGGCATGTACCTTTTTGTACCAATGTACTTTGTTTTGTACTAATGTTCCTTTTTTGTGAAAACGCCCCACGTGCTGACGTTAGTGAATGATGATCGAAATGATAGAACCCAGAACGCTTGACTTAATAGTTGTCTACCTCTAGCCCATCTTACTGTATATGGGGCAAAGGTTCCCACGGTTTTGACAGGTTTAGACAATATTAATTTGATTGTTAGCTTTCAGTGTATGTGTTATTTTTATTTCAAAATTCCCTCAAATAACTCATTTTTGGTCGATTAAATCGATAGTTCACCACTGGCTTATTATCTATTGAACACGACGGTCGTTTCAATGAGTAGTCATGGCCGAGCGGTTAAGGCTATAGACTATAAATCTATTGGATTCTCCCCGCGCCGGTTCGAATCCTGTCTGACGAAATTTTGTAACAATAAGCGATTTGGTCTGTGTATTGGAAAATGGCGTATATTTTTACTCCGCAAATTTTCATTCATGGATGTAATCGTCTACCTCCAGAGTATATTACTGCATTATTTCCAAGATGTTTCACATGTTAATGTCGGGAACCTTATAACCTTTTTCAAATGTGTTATTTTTTCTTTGGGAGAAATTTGCTATCAAACACGATGATAATATGTGGCAATTGTGCCGGTTTATCGAAAGGTAGGAAATACTGTTACTATATGAGAAATATATTGTTATATCCATTATCCTTTTTATTACCTGGAGTTCATGGGTTTTCTAAACCACAGTTCAAATTTTAGCCTATTAGACAATACCATGACGAAATGAGAAAGGTTTGAAATAAGCCGCTCCTAAACTAGTTAGTATGCACATCCAATCGGAGTGCGTGTCTTCCGCAAGAAATCATGCATATTTCATTTCACAGTGAACGCTTTTTGTGTGTGCTAACGACTGACTGTTTAGCATGTACATAATCTATCAAAATCAATACCTCTGTCAGCAACTCATTAACATACGGTTGCTAGCAGTGTTGGCAAGTGGTTATCACTGGTTATATAACATTTGGGTCAATACAATATGTTGGAAACTCCCATTCACTTTTTAAGGGCGATAGAGGGCAGGGGGCACAATTTATACTTCTAATCTATGTGCCCAGCCAACCCATTTAATTTTTATTTATTTTTTGATTTATGGGGTTTGTTTTACAATACTGTTTGAAAAAGGTTGGCAAATTTTTGATTTATTTTGGAAAATTATGAAAACAATTCAATATTTTTGCAATTTTTTGCAAATATCAAAAATTGTTGAAATCCACCAAATTGTTAACAAAAATAAATAAAAAAAACACAAAAATGCTTACGACTGACCAACTCTACCTGAAAGATCCATTTTACCCTTAGAACATGGTTGTTTTGTGTCGCTTTAGACTGGACTACATAATCACCTTACTGGATCCACCTTCCTCTTTCCTCAGCTCCACTGCTCTTTTAACAATATCGACGAAGAATTCTGTGTTTTTTTTCGGGATAATGTCGACCCCTAAGCGACTTACGTAAGGCAGAAGCGATGGTGCTATAACTATAAATAAGGAACACAGAAACCTATTCAGACACATTCAGAGCATTCAGGAGCTTGGTCCCACTTTATTCTCCCTTGCTTTCCAAACAAATACCAGGAAAGCGGAAATGGTGGTCTAGGGGTTAAAATGAGTTTTCAAAACCTTAACGATTTCCATGCGGCAGGCGTCTGTATACGACATTCCAACCCCGATTCCAACATTTCCCAAAATATTTCAAAAATGTCAAAATTGTTGAATTTCATTACCATATTTGGAATCACCCTGTGAAATGCAGCATTGACAAAAGTACAAACATGCCTACATGTAGTATTGGTTCAGTAAAGATGGAAAAGGTTTCAGTTTGTATAATTATGGTAAAACCAATAACCGTGTGGACACTTTCCACGCGGCTATTATTTCTACCATACACAAAACAGATTTTTCAGAAACCTTTCACAATTTTCAAAGTCTATCTCAATGATTAATGAACCAATACCAATGTTTGTACTTACTTCAATGCATTTCTCATGGCGATTCCAAATATTGTGATGAGATTCAATAATTATGACATTTTTGAATCATTTTGTGAAATTTTGGAATGTCATCTGCAGCTGCCTGCCGTGTGGAAAGTGTTTCAAAACATTTCAAAACTTGGCATTGGGACCCTTAGCCTAATCAAACTTGGCATTGGGACCTCTAGCCTAATCATTTCTTAATTTTGTGGGGGATTTATTTCGCACATTTTGCGAGGGATGTGATGTAGATTTGCGAAATTAAATATCCACAAAATTGTCAATTTTGCATTGAAAGTAACAGTAACAAATTAGGATTTGCGAAATGTAATTCACTAAACTAGCAGTAATTTTTAATTCATGAAATAAAGTATTTGGAAATTACAGTGTATTACAGGCTTTAGAAATGCCAGTCAGAACTACTGACAAATCCTCAAATTGCGAACAATTCCTGAAAAAAATCCAAAAACAATTTTGGGACAAAAAAAACTTTAAAAATACTGAAAAGAAATAACAAAACTGCCTAGGGTGGCACTCCCATATTAAGTTGTATGCATTTGTGTGGATTGAGAAATAAGGGTTCTCAACCAAAACTCCAACCAGAGCAAGATCATAAGGGAATCAAACTGCCCATTTCAGAGACGTCTTTTTCAACAACTTTGTCCATGCCAAGGGTAGCTTGTGCCAATAATTGTGCACCCTGAGTTTATTTCGTCTTTTTCGTCCAGTCATCACCATTATTTGTTCTGGAGATCGTCTTATTCTCTCTCCATTGTCCACCTTTTTACTTGCACAAACTTGCTGTATGACGTCATCACTGCACCACATCCAAGTTTAGCTTTACAGCTGTATATGGATTACACTACCAAGTACCAAGTGTGTATCATGGTCAAAATATCCCAAAATGCAACAATTGCTACCAAAATGTATGCTTTCAATCATGTCCTTTTTTATCTGGAAGAAAGTACACTCCATCTTAAATGTATATTATGTGATCTTTCCAGGGAACGCCCCTCAACATCAATTTTTTTTAATTGAAAGCAGATTTTCTTGCAGATTTACATTTCTGATCATAAATCGTACATACATTCCAAGTTACAGGGCGATACGATTCTTAATTACTTCAAAATCATGGTTTTAGAGTGAAAATAAACTGTCGGAATATAACACGACAGTTTATATTTCACTCTAAATTCACTCTTAAACCATGATTTTGAGGTAATTAGGAATCGTATCGCTCTGTAACTTGGAATGTATGTACGATTTATGATCAGAAATGTAAATCTGCAAGAAAATCAAAAAAAATTATGAATAGAGGGCGCTCTCTGGAAAAGATCACATAATATGCCTTTAAAGCCATGTCTCTCTGGTACGGAGCATGCCTCGCAGAGCAAAATCCTAGTTTTTATGGTCACTTCATTCTGTTTTTAAAATTTACATTATCATGATTTCTGATTATCAAGGCACTTCCCCATGGATGCTCAAATCTTTATCCATCCGCCTTCCCCTTCCTCCTCCCCCACACCTTGAAAAACGGCTTCAATTTTGATTACAAATTTCCCTGAAACTGTAACATTTCCTGAAAAATGGCATCACTGCTTACCTCCCGGAAAATTGTATAAATTTTGATTAAGAAACAATTTCCCTGAAATAAAAAATGTTTCCTGAAAATTGCTATCTCTATATGCAATATAAAAAGACTCATACAGACCAATATTTGTCTTTCAACTCGCATCATCCACTCCACCAACCAAAAGCTAGGCGTAGTCAGAACGCTCCTCGACAGAAATGAAAAAATAGTCACAGAAAAAGACGACCAACATAAAGAAGAGGAACACATCAGAGAAGCGCTTGCGGTTTGTGGCTATCCCAAGTGGACAGTGGAGAAACAAATTAAAGCCAAAAAAGACAAAACAGTAGTTGGAAAGAATCAGAAAGCAGTCCAGGAAAACAAAAGCAAAGGCATGGTCGTGCTTCCTTATGTGGCAGGTCTCTCTGAAAAAGTCAGCAGAGTTCTGAAAAAACACAACATAGCGTCCGCCATGAAACCGCACACGACCATCAGAAATATGCTTGAGCATCCAAAAGACAAACAAGAGAAAGACATGAAAGCAAATGTAATTCATGAAATACCATGTACCAGCTGTGACAAGACGTATGTAGGCAAGACAAAGAGGAGATTTGGCGTCAGACTCGGCGAAGCGGCAAAAGCCGGTCAAGCAAGTTTCACCAGATCTAAACGTAAAGAATCACTAACTCAATAAATCAGCCATCACAGATCACGTGGCCAGGACAAATCATGTTAATAACTGGGAGGGGGCCTCAATTTTGGGTAGGGGGGAGAACAGAAAGGCACGATGGATACGGGAATCCATCTGGATGGGGAGGCGAGGCACAGAGATCATGAACAGAGACGAGGGGGTCTACAATCTCAGTCACGTGTACGATCCACTGATTACGCCCTCCACCACCAAGGGCGTCACGAAACTGACCACTTCCCGGCAAAACAACAACAGCCGATCAGTAGCTTTGAGATAGCTGGTCGTTGACCAGCGAAACTGTCAGCTTGGAAAAAACATAAGTTTTTTTTTAATAAATCTGATATTGGTCTTGCCAAAAAACATTCTACTTCATGCTATCTCTATATACTTACACATCACTAATCGAGCAGGACTGAACAAATTTGGCGAGATGAACTGCTTAGCATTGGTTAAGAAGGGATCATTAGGGTTACGTTGACAATCGGCTTTGATCCCAAAGGCACATGAGGCGACACAATCTATGACATAGGCACCAAAGAACCTGTTGATGAAAAATAAAAAATAAATAAAAAAAGAAAGAAAAAGAAGAAAAAAAAAGAAAAAAGAAAAAAGAAAAAAAAGAAAAAAAAGAAAAAAAAAGAGACACGGCTGTTTGATCCCACATAATTTGTTCGTTTTATTCTGAGAACACCGTAACTTGCTGGCCCCGTTCTGGTTTTAACTGATTCAAGTACCTGAATATACTGGCCATCTTTTGTAGAAATTTCAGAACATTTGTTGGTGCCAGTTCTGTGAAATAGAGCTTTGAATTTTATTATTTACTATAATAGCGCCCTCATCGGCCACATTTCCCATAGTTACATGTAAAATGTGTGTTAAGTAGAAAATGCCGATAATTTAAAAAGGGCTCGAAACGATTTTCTTTAAATTTTCACCGTATATTCGTATTCATTAGCGCTACCTAAATCAGGTCAAATCATAAAGGGGCCACTATGTAATCTTTTTTTATCCCATAATTTTAATTATAAAGCGGACAGTCAAACAGCCGTGCAGAGGCTCGACAATCGATCCTTCTACGTACGCACGACTCTTGTGGTGTCATCACACACAAACATTTAAAGGGGCAATAGCATTCGGAAACAAGTGTAAGCATATATGCAGAATGCATCACACGTAACCCCGGGTAGTGAATCAGAATGAATCCTGGGTAATTTGTCTGGATGACTGACCAAGAGAATAGCTGTTGCTAGGGCCAGGCGCGTACGCAGGATTTTGTGAAGGGGGGTGTTTTAGAAATATTGATATAATTATTTCACTATATCCATGCCTGCGCAAAGCGCTGGCCGGGACACGCTTGCGTGTCCCGCCTCGACGCCAGAAGTTTTTTGAAATTCACGGTTGAAAAGAAGGCATTTCCTTGCATATTTTTGAACACTTATTGCAGGTTTATTCTTAGTTCAACGTTGCAATTTCTCACCAGTAGGGGAGATGCGGGAGAGTTGAGCCATTTTTTATATTTTGTGTCACCATATGCGGAAGAAAAGTACAAACCTGTAAAAAATTAGTGTAAGATAAACTTTAGAGTGTTGTTTTCGTTGTGAAACAATAACAGTTGGGATAGCAGTTAAGGCTTATTTATACAAAAGGTTTGAAAAAAAATGGTAAAGTGGCTCAACTCTCCCTACAGTATGGGAGAGTTGAGCCACCATTACAGGAGAGTTGAGCCAGCATGATAAGTCAATGGCTGGTGAAAAAAACAAAATCACATTTGTTCAACTTTTGATTTATTAATCCTTAAAGTAAATATGGTGCTCAATTGTTATTATCATGGCACAACATAACATTTTCTCTCATTTATTATACATTTTTCACCTTTAGTCCAAAAATCAAAATGTTACTACATGTTTTCCCTATGCTCAACTCTCCCCATGACCAATGGCTCAACTCTCCTCATGGCGACCATTTTGTAAATAACCCAATCCTGTCTGGTGTAGAACTTTTGGTAGTTTACAATAGTTCTCTAAAATAATGGTCATATATACCCCCTTCAATAAACATATTACTGCTATTATATTCTAAGTCTTGCTATGGGAAAAAAGACAAAACATTTATTTTTCTATTTTTCACTCAAAAGTGAAAAAAATGATTTTTTTATAGGTATCTTTGATACTGAGCACACATGACAGTAGAGTTTAACACTAAAAATGTCGTATTGATGCTATATAACAATATATGCCAATATAAATTTTAGTAAGTTACTACTTTTCGAGTTATAGGGGGTGGTTAAACTCTCCCGGTGGCTCAACTCTCCCGCATCTCCCCTAACTCATGTTAACACCAAATCTTAATACTTTTGACTGAGTTCAACCCTAAAAACATCATTATATACAGTAACTTAATCCGCAGACATTGGTTTTACCGGCGATCTCATTAGTTCAATGTGTGTCACATGACCAGGGATGGAAATAAGACCCGCCCGCCCGCCCATAGCGGGTAACTTTCGTGTCGGGCGGGTGAAGATTCAAAGGTACCCGTCCGACTGGCGGGTAACATTTTTGAGGCTCAAAGTGTAAGTAACAGTAAGTTCAGGGTAATTTCATCATCAGATGATCGTGTGTCATGATGATAGAGGAGATCAGGTTGATAGGAGATTAAAGAGAGTATTGAATTGATAAACATGATGAATACGAGAGACAAAAACATGTAAATGTAGTTTAAAAGTAAGTAGTCTTGCATCGTTTGCTGCAAAATGTTATGAAAAAACCTTGGGCTGTTAGAATTTTTGTCGGGCAGGTAGATTCTGTGAGTTACCTGCCCGACTGGCTAGTTGAAACAAATCTGAAGTTCCATCCCTGCACATGACACATGTTATTCTCCCTTTCAAGTTTAACAGACGGACAGAAAAAGCATCGACGCCTAATAATCCTTTCAATTTAGTTTCTTTTAGTTTATCTATTTTTCTCTCTTTTCATTTTTATCCTGTCTTTTCCATTCCTATTCTCTTATTTTTCTTTTCACCCTGACGTGGAGGGGGTGTTTAATACGTGGTTAACCCTTTGAACCCTAGCTGTCCCCGCCTGTTTGTAACCCTCACTGAGGGCAACGGCGTATCCAGGACTGTTTTGATGGGGGGGGGGCAAAAAACCTGAAGCCATCTTGTTGATCTTAAATATCGAAAAGTTGAACCTTATACGCGTGAAGCGCGCAAAAATTGTGATTTAAAAAAAAGAGTAACGTATGACGTTTTAACGTCCCCACATAATATTTTATATAGAAAATTTGGTGTGGTTTGAGGGCCATTACAATATCAAAACCTCTAGAAAACATGCGCACGGAGCGCGCAACATTTTGAACCAAAAGTGTAATGAAAAACTGTCCTGGAGCCATCTTGTTAAGCTTAAAAAATGAAATATTGATACCAAATTGCATTTCTAACACTAATGGTCCAGTATGATAATAACGTCCGCCACATAATATTTAGCATTTTTTGTGTGCATGGTTTGAGGGTCATAATAATGTTAAAACCTTTATTCACGCGAAGCGCACACATTTTTTGAGTTTTTGAATTAAAATTGGTCATGGAAAACTGTCCTGTCTCCTTTCCCCTTTTTAATTTTTTTAGGACAGGCACAAGGGGGGTGTTTCACACCCAAAACACCCCCCCTGCGTACGCGCCTGGCTAAGGCAATCGAGAGAGCCAAAAGTAGACATGGTCCTAAGGCCAAAAAAAGAACGAAGTTGTTTTCCCCTTAAGCAACCGACCCTAAAATCGCAAAAATTAGGGTCATTTTTTTATTTAGATTTAAATTTGTCCTTAAAGTGTCTAAATGTTACTATTTCTTGCTTGAAATGAATAAGTTAGCTTTAATAAATGTTTTAGATTATTATCACACTAGAAACATTAGTTAAATTGACATATCGTCAGCCTGCTTCGATAATTGCCTAACTCATTTTGTCTAGTTCTTAGAAAACAACAAAAGTATGAAACCTGTTACCTGTGTACCTGTTACTGGTGGATGGGAATGGGGAGATAGAGGGAGAGGTGGATGGGAAGGGGGAAGGAGATGGGGTATAAACATTGCCAAATTCACACATGATTTAAATACTTACTCCTTTGCATTATAAGTGTCTCCTTTCTCATGAATCTTATCCAAAACTTCTATTAAAGTATCGCAATGACCGTTGAGGCTTGGTATCATCTGTAATAATAACAATAACAATAAAACTAACACTAATAATAATAATAATGTGGTCTTATAATGCATGACATATTCGCCTTATCGGGCTGGCTGTGTGAGGGCAGCAGCAGCCCACATCACGCAGCGGGCAGACACTGTTCACACAATACACAACCAGAAGGAAATTAAACCCAAAAGAAAATAACGAATCAGAAACAGCAAAGAGAGAAGTACATGCATCGCATATATTTGCATGAGGAAAAATAACTAATCAGGGACAGCGAGTAGGGGAGAGTCATAAATATGCATACGGTCAATAACCAATCAGAAACAGCAAGGGGAGGGGCCCAGAAGGTGATTCGCCTACCACGTACCTATGCTCAACCAAGCATGGCCACAAAATGCAACAAAGCAGCTAGCATAACACCTTTTTGGAACCCCTGAATGGCATAAAGCATATATAAATCCAACCACAGGGATAATTAAGGGGGTTGTCAAGTGTCAGACATAGCCTCCGTAAAACTGCCGTAACTTCGTCATTATTCATATAATCCATATAAAAGTATACATTTGATGACTGTTGGCTGTTAGTTTGATTGTACTTGCTCGTCCCAACCCATTTTTCTCAAGTAATCATCAGTATTTATTGACGTTTAAATGAGCTTCAAGATGACCACATTACCTTTTAAATGCCATTTGTTTTGTTTCATTTGCTTTATCCTATCAAAAAATATGCTTGATTAAAGTTGATGTAAGAAAGTCAAATTTGTGCTAAATTTTAAGAAGAAATGCTTCAAAACAGCAATTTTACACATAGATGATTTCCCTCAAAAAACTCACACAGTTTTCATTTTGTTTACTCATGGTCAAACAAGCACATCTCTAGATAGACTCAAGCAAATTCGACAAAACAAACTGCATACGAAAGCTTATTTAGTTATCTTGAAGTTCGTACAAACACCAAATCCAAATATGAAATGTTCAAAGATAAAAATGGCACATTTCCCAAAAAGCATCTTTTTCTAAAGGTGGCGTAAACCCGATTTTGAGTGCTTGTTGTTGATCATACATATTTTGAAATTGAGAAAAGTAAACACAATAAAATAACAGCATTTGAAAGCCTACTAAAATTATCTGTTAGATTATATAAAGATTACAGCCAAATACTGGGTAATCAATTAGGGCAATGACGTGGAACATGTGCACCCTTGTTTTAGGGACACCCTGTATATGGCCGCCATCTTTAGAAATGGCGGACCAAATTGAGGGACTGGGTAAAAGAACATGGCGAAAAAGTGTGTGGTCCCTTGTGGAATTCCATGAGCAATTAGCATATATATGAATATGCAAACGAATACCGGGCATGTGCATTTGTGCCCTGCAATAACAGAAATATACCACCTGATTGGTCCAATTAAAATGCAGTGCGTCGAACGATCGTCATGCCGCACCAAAAAAAATTCAGTCTTCACATTTTGAGTACCCTCGTAGGGGCTGTGTGTTATAGAAAAGACATGAAGGATACTGTCGCGGGAGCGCGAGCGAGCGAGATAGCACGCATGCGAAGTGTGCAGAGTTTATCAGATCTGGCACCACCAAATTTTGTGCGTGGGAAGGGTTTAATTAGGAAACCTTTAGTCTTTTATTTGTTACCATGTGAGTTCGTCTGCAGGGCAGAACCTGCGCTTTCGACTCAGTAACGCGAACCAATGACACTGGACGACTACTAAAGGTTCACAGTTTACAGGGTTAGTTTTACAATATCCAAAACAATTACAACTTCAAACAATTTTATAATTTTTAAGGTTGGGTCAAGGTCTACGTCTCAACTATCTTGGTCAAATAGTTTACAACGGTCTGTCCTCAACTACTACCTCCACAACAACCTCAAGTCAACCTTGACCTTATCCTTTAGCTTATCCTCAACAACAACCTCAACAACAACCTTGTAACAACAAGGTAAACACCTATGGCTATGGGTGTTCACTACAAGACGCGTCGTCCAACTCCACTCTGCTAACAATGTTCTGCAACAGTCTGATGTCCTACACAAATAAAGGATTTAGGCAGATTCAACAATTATATCCTGAGTATATCTTCTAGTATTGATCTCCTCACAAATCCGGCCTACGCAATGTCTTTGTGGAAAATTACAAGAAAAGACGCTAAAAATTAGTGCTCGTAATTGGCTCAGCTCTGTCAGGTGACGGCCGCGCAGCAGTGACAAGGTCAAAAATGAGTAACCAGGCAAACAACAAGTCTTCTTTGTAACCCTTTTATGATATGGCCAGTAATAATATTAAAATCAACAGGTCTACTTTGTAACCACTTTTTGATATGGTTAGAAATAATATATAAATCGTAATAAGGCTAAATTAAAACAAGGCGGTTCTCGAACGGCGCGTCTCGCCTGTTCATCAAAAGTGACTTGAAAGAAATGATGATGAAACATATGATACAATGTAGCACTGTCACCCCCTTCCCTCCACCAAATCCCATCAAGATAGGCCTTACTGATCTATTTGACCCCATATTTGACCCCCAATGACCCCGAAAAATTAATCAACAAAAAGAACACACCATCCCTCTTCCGTCCACCAAATCCCATCAAGATAGGCCTTACTGATCTATTTGACCCCATATTTGACCCCCAATGACCCCGAAAATTTAAGAACAAAAAGAACACACCATCCCTCTTCCGTCCACCAAATCCCATCAAGATAGGCCTTACTGATCGATTTGACCCCATATTTGACCCCGATGACCCCGAAAAATTAAGAACAAAAAGAACACACCATCCCTCTTCCGTCCACCAAATCCCATCAAGATAGGCCTTACTGATCTATTTGACCCCATATTTGACCCCCGATGACCCCGAAAAATTAATCAACAAAAAGAACACACCACCCCCCTTCCCTCCACCAAATCCCATCAAGATAGGCCTTACTGATCTATTTGACCCCATATTTGACCCCCGAAAATTAATCAACATAAAGAACACACCATCCCTCTTCCGTCCACCAAATCCCATCAAGATAGGCCTTACTGATCTATTTGACCCCATATTTGACCCCCGATGACCCCGAAAAATTAATCAACAAAAAGAACACACCATCCCTCTTCCGTCCACCAAATCCCATCAAGATAGGCCTTACTGATCTATGTGACCCCATATTTGACCCCCGATGACCCCAAAAAATTAATCAACAAAAAGAACACACCATCCCTCTTCCGTCCACCAAATCCCATCAAGATAGGCCTTACTGATCTATTTGACCCCATATTTGACCCCCGATGACCCCGAAAAATAAATCAACAAAAAGAACACACCACCCCCCTTCCCTCCACTAAATCCCATCAAGATAGGCCTTACTAATCTATTTGACCCATATTTGACCCCCGATGACCCCGAAAAATTAATCAACAAAAAGAACACCCCCCTTCCCTCCACCAAATCCCATCAAGATAGGCCTTACTGATCTATTTGACCCCATATTTGACCCCTGATGACCCCGAAAAATTAAGAACAAAAAGAACACACCATCCCCCTTCCCTCCACCAAATCCAATCAAAATAGGCCTTATGGATCTTATTTGACCCCCGATGACCTTGAATGACCTCTAATGACCTTGACAATTTATTCAGCAAAAAGAACACACCCAGCAAACACAGAACGTTTCCGCAACGTTGCACCTAGGTTGCAGTTAGGTTGCGTCATTTAAAACGTTTTAACAACGTTTTTATAACGTTACGGTTTGGTTGTGATTTGGTTGTTTTAGGTTGGTCCGTTGAAACGTGAGCAAAACGTTCTCTGAACGTTAAAGTTTAGTTCTAGTTTGGTTGCACTTAGGTTGTGGTTAGGTTGTCATTATAAACGTTCTTATAATGACGTTGCGGTTTGTTTGTTTTAGGTTGGTTCTTGGAAACGTGATTAAAACGTTCTCTGAACGTTGCATGCTGATCATCGGAAACGTTTACATAATGTTTTAACAACGTTGTAACACTCAAATAGTTGGTTGTTTTAGTTTAATCCTTTAAACGTGAAAAAGATGTTCCCTGAACGTTGTAGTTTAAGTTCTAGTTTGGTTGCACTAAGGTTCTGGTTAGGTTGTCATTAAATACGTTCTTACAGCGTTATTATAACGTTGCGGGTTGTTTGTTTTAAGTACCAAATCACACCCAAACCGCAACGTTATATATAACGTTGTAGAAACGTTTTAATGACAACCTAACCACAACCTAAGTGCAACCAAACTAGAACTTAACTGCAACGTTCAGAGAACGTTTTGCTCACGTTTCAACGGACCAACCTAAAACAACCAAATCACACCCAAACCGCAACGTTATAATAACGTTGTAGAAACGTTTTAATGACAACCTAACCACAACCTAAGTGCAACCAAACTAGAACTTAACTGCAACGTTCAGAGAACGTTTTGCTCACGTTTCCATGGACCAACCTAAAACAACCAAATCACACCCAAACCGCAACGTTATAATAACGTTGTAGAAACGTTTTAATGACAACCTAACCACAACCTAAGTGCAACCAAACTAGAACTTAACTGCAACGTTCAGAGAACTTTTTGCTCACGTTTCCATTGACCAACCTAAAACAACCAAATCACACCCAAACCGCAACGTTATAATAACGTTGTAGAAACGTTTTAATGACAACCTAACCACAACCTAAGTGCAACCAAACTAGAACTTAACTGCAACGTTCAGAAAACATTTTGCTCACGTTTCCATGGACTAATTAAATAATGAATTACATTTTATTTAAAAAGGTTTATTACGAATCAAAATTTTAATACAAAACAATTTGGCATTACAAATTTGATGTACTAATCTAGGCGTATACAGGGTGACCCAAAAAAGTAAGATATCTTAAAAGGACAGGAACACACGGGTCTAATCTTGATGTATTATGAAAGCTGAGTAAATAAGCTTTCATTTGCATTTTGTTGCGTTCCAATTGGTTATTTAGAACGGGAGATATGCTTCAGCAAACATGAGGAAGCAAAATCGGCTTGGTCCAATTTGCATTAATTACAACTATGATTACGAACTTGTAAGAATGCCAAAAACATTATTGTGCAGTAATTCAAAAGTAACAATACCATTGCAACATTTAATCATAAGTTAGAATGTATCGATTATTGAATATAATTGAATCTTTTCATTCATTTATCCAACGATACAAGCAAGTTATAACAGGTGGTATTACCATTGACATTAATTGGATGGACCATTTCAACAAAGAGCATGAAATGTTTCAATTTCAATTTTAAAGACTGCTTTACTGACTTTCTGGTTTCCTTGTGAACTTAGGCATTTTTATGCTTTTCCGTTAGTTCCCGTTTTAACTCAAGCGCAATATGCTCTTTTCTAAGCGTGTAAATCCGTTAAAGTTTGAATCGAATTCATTCCTCGTGGGTATTGCACATGGAAAAAGAGTATAGAACTTGAACTCATGACAAAATACCTGTATAATTTATGTGGAATATATTTATTTATGTCTTTTAAGCTTGAAAAGAATCTGGCTTCATCACGACGTTCATATAACGTTCATATAACGTTTACACAACCAAATTATGTTACCTGGGCTGTAATCGCTAATTTGCATATTTTACCTGGCCTTACATGAGTCGAGTAAATTGTGGAAATAGCTCATTAGCATAATTTCAATGGTACAAAAATTAGCACCGGTGCTCGTTTGTAACCTTAAAATTATGGTAATGAGCTAATTTGCAACTTTTATTTATTTAAACCTATTTTTTTTAAAAATTTAAGTCGATACATACAATATTTAACAGCTTTTAACACTATAGAAAGTATTTTGATCTGCATACGTAAGTTCTCATATGTATAGCTAAAGGCAAGTCATTGTTCACTAATGCCATATACATTGAGCAAGAACATAGTACACATGAAAAGGTCAATGCCCGCCCCATCCCTCTATAATACCACTACCATTCCCTGGTTGCCATGGTGTAACTAACCGAATTTGATGAAAATTTTTTACACGTTTGGGATAACGTTGTGAAAACGTTCAAGACTAACGTTCATACAACATAAAAATGTGTCGACAAATAAACGTTCTTTGAACGTTTAATCATAACGTTCCAAGAACGAAAGTGAAACGTTGTCACGACGTTCCAACAACGTAATAAATAGGTTATAAAAACGTCATTTGGACGTAATGGTATAACTAACAGAAGTTTTTTAAACGTTTGGGACGTTGTTATAACGTTGTGAAAACGTTCATTACTAACGTTCAAACAACGTAAAAATGTGTCGACAAATAAACGTTCTTCTAACGTTGGATTGCAACGTTCCATGAACGTTGTCACGACGTTCCGATAACGTAATAAAGACAGTATAAAAACGTCATTTGGACGTAATGGTATAACTAACAGAATTTCAAGAAAGTGTTTTAAACGTTTAGGACGTTGTGATAACGTTGTGAAAACGTTCATGACTAACGTTCATACAACGTAAAAATGTGTCGACAAATAAACGTTCTCCTAACGTTGGATCACGTTCACAACGTTCTTTGAACTTTTAATCATAACGTTCCAAGAACGAAAGTGAAACCTTGCCACGACGTTCTAACAACGTAATATGGTTAGCTGGGCACCACTCCCCTTCCCTCCACCAAATCTCATCAATATAGGCCTTACTGATCTATTTGACCCCATATTTGACCCCGATGACCTCTGGTGACCTTGAAAATTTAATCAGCAAAAAGAACACACCACCCCCCTTCCCTCCACCAAATCCCATCAAGATAGGCCTTACTGATCTATTTGACCCCATATTTGACCCCAGATGACCTTGAATGACCTCCGATGACCTTGAAAATTTAATCAGCAAAAAGAACACACCACCCCCCTTCCCTCCACCAAATCCCATCAAGATAGGCCTTACTGATCTATTTGACCCCATATTTGACCCCAGATGACCTTGAATGACCTCTGATGACCTTGAAAATTTAATCAGCAAAAAGAACACACCACCCCCTTCCCTCCACCAAATCCCATCAAGATCGGCCTTACGGATCTTATTTGACCCCATATTTGACCCCGACGACCTTGAATGACCTCCAATGACCTTTAAAATCTAATCAGCAAAAGAACACCCCACCCCCTTCCCTGACATCAAGTCCCATCAAGATAGGCCTTACGGATCTCTAGATATCGCGTCACAACGCATCTCAAAAGTTTTAAGCATATTTGACCCCGATCAAAAATCAATCAGCAACAGAACTCCCCACCCCCCTTCCCTCCACCAAGTCCCATCACGATAGGCCTTACGGATCTCCAGATATCGCGTCACAAAGGTATTTCTTAGCACACGGCATACGGCATACGGCATACGGCATACGGCGGACGCCGGACAGAAATAGTGATAACATAGTCTCTTTCTGATTACATCAGGCGAGACAAAAATCATTTGTCTCGTTAGTTTATTGATGCGCATTAGAAAAACAAAAATCTTAACAAATCGGTTTTTTTTCTTTCTTTTTTTTTCAAACAAACAACAACAAAAATCCCAAAATTTCACCGATTTTTCAGATTTTCATTGATCACATCATTCTAAATACAAAAGGTCACTTTAACAAGGATTTAAATATTATATATTTAAAAAAATATAAAAATGCATTCCGCATTAGGTTTGGAAAAACTGAAGAGCTTTGAGACAAAAGATTTTTAAAATTTAGCCTAATAAAAGCGATTCCCGCTACAATACAGTATATGATCGACCTACCTGTTTCATCTTAGAGCCACTGAAGGCTGGGCTGACATAGCCCCTTGCCCTCTTCCAGGCGGGTCCGTTCTGGGAAAGCAGACTATCGGATAGATACTTCACGTAGATATCACTGCTCTGTATTAATAAGAACACAATTCAAATAAGGCAACGGGAAAAAAGAGAGTTACTCAACTTTGGAATGATCAGCTCTAGTCGTGGTCAGAATACTCGTGTTGGCGGGGACATGATTCATGACCCATAGTTAAGATCGAGGCCAATCAGATAACAGGGGCCGCGACTAAACTTCTTTTTGGGTAGGGGTGTGCCGCCCAGGGTCTCAAAAAGGGGGGCTACAGAACTGAACTGAGTGGATTTTATGATGAAAAATAGGGTCTTATAAGGAACTGATTTTTTCCAAAAAGTAGGTCTTGAGAACTGGCCTATAGTTCCATGAAGTATCATGTTAAAGGCATATTATGTTATCTTTTCTAGAGAGCGACCTCTATTCATGATTGTTTTAGAAAGTAGATTTTCTTGCAGATTTACATTTCTGATCATAAATCGTACACACATTCCAAGTTACAGAGCGGTACGATTCCTAATTACCTCAAAAATCATGGTTTTAGAGTGAATTTAGAGTGAAAATATAAACTGTCGGTGTTTATTTTCACTCTAAAACCATGATTTTGAAGTAATTAAGAATCGTATAGCCCTGTAACTTGGAATGTATGTACGATTTATGATCAGAAATGTAAATCTGTAAGAAAATCTGCTTTCAATTTTGTTTCGATGTTGAGGGCGTTTCCTGGAAAGATCACATAATATACCTTTAAAGGATTACATTATGAGTATATTTCATAGGATTCCAATAAAGTTGAGACCTCTTTTCACTTTCTCGATCTCCTCCATTTGCTTTTCTATTATTTTCTCCCTTTAGGTGACGACATCAACCCTGTTCTACGTCTACGGATTCGACCGACCCAATTTTTCTCCATTTTTTCTTCTTTTTAAATCATTTGAAAATGTGTTAATATATTTTTTTGAAATTTGAAATGTTGGGAAATGTTTTTAAAAATTTGAAAATTGTTGGAAATTCTCCAACATTTTCACAAAAATGTTGAAAAACAAAACACATTGCCCGACCCTACCTGACAGGTTCGTTTGCCCATAGAATAGGGGTTTGTTTTCGTCACCTTACCCCTTTTTTACAAATCATGGGTGTCCACCCCTCTTCTGGGCTCAAAACCACTAAAAACGACCAATTCGGATTTCAGAATTTGTGAGAATTCAAATGTTCTCAAAACTATTGTAACACCTAAAGAATTAAAGATAACACTTTGAATTTTGACTCGGACAAATATGAGCATGTAATATTCGCAACTTCTTATTTTTTAAAATGTAAATGTTAAAATTTACAGATGAAACCTACGTTACCAATGGCTCAAATGTTTAGATTGGCAAGCCTTAAAGTCCGTAAAATATGCCTATTCCATTAAAACAATGTACTTTATCATTTGTCTACTTTGTATTTTATATCACACGCTTTAAACACAATATGTACTTATAAATTCTACCATACAAAGGCAAAGGTGAAATTGAAACCTACGTTACAATTGATGCAACCTACGTTACAATTGATGCAACCTACGTTACACATGGTCCTGTTAAGAAGCGCCATTTTGCAACTATTTTTGTTTCCAACCTCTCCTAGACGCATGATGGCGGTACAATAGCACTTGCTAGGGGGTGATCGTTACGATTTTACTAAAATAAGTTGAGGTGGGTGAAATGGCAGTCACGTATGTTTCGGTAACGGATGTTTCATTTGAACTTCACTGTGACCCAGTTCATGATTTACGGTCACTGATGAAATAAAATAATTTCAGTTGGATAAGGGTACCATGTACTTATGTTTAGTATATTCCTTGTATACACTCCATTGTTTAATTCTGATAAAATTGGTAACGTAGGTTACTTTTCTTAACTATACGGTCGCAAAACCGATACTAAATGTATTTTTTTCTCCAAAGCTTTTCCCCAAATTATATCTACATTCATATAAGCTTTAGACGAGGTGTTATTTATTTTATAAAAGAAAGAAACATGACTTAAAACTGAAAAAAGGCAGAAAGGGTGAGGTTATATGTACAGTACAGCTCGCATTAGAATGGACACTGCAATATCATTGCAATATCATTGCAATGACATAAATGGTTACTTGATTAGTACAGGCATTGCACTGATATTGCGTCGACATTGTCCATTCTATTTCGAGCTGTACTGTATACGGTAACGTATGTTTCATGGAACTTTGCGACAATTTTCAATTTAAAAATAATTAACCTCTGCATATTTCTAATGCATTTTTGTTTTTTTTTGGTATAAAATATGGAACTGTGTTTGTTTTCTAGTACTAATTTTATGCACAACAGGACTCGGTTTTTTTCAACAACATCACAAAATATCTATAAATAGTGATTTGCGACATATGGTTTTTGCCCGGTTTAGCGTATTTACGAAATCGTAACTTCCAAAATAATAATACCCAAGTCCTAAAATTTTCAGAAGTTTTAGTCTATTATATGTTGAAAATGTCTAATGCATGTAGTTCATAATTACTTTCCAATTTTTATATTTATTCTTAATTGAAGGCATGCGACACGTATTTTGCGTATTGGCCGTTTTTAGTGGTTTTGAGCCTCATGGCCCCCCGGGAGGGGTACTCGCCTAAGACGGTATACGGGGGTGTGCCGCTCTAATGGGTAGCTTTTTTGGCTAAAAATCCCTAAACATGGGGTATGATTTTGTGCTGGAAATCCCTAATAATGGGGTCACTTTTTTCAAATAGGTCTATTTTGCCGAAATTTGTGTCTATTTTCGCGAAAATTTGCAAAAATTAGGTCCATTTTCCCGATAATTTGCGAAAATTGGGTCAAAAATGAAGCAAAACCCCTAGAAATGGGTACCGTTTTTTCCAAAATCACCCCTAAAAATGGGTAGGGGTTTTGAATCTCCAGCGGCACACCCCCGACCAAACCAAATCCGAGTACCCCCCCCCCCCCCGGGCATGGCCCTTCTCTTAATCCATACCCTACTTTGGAAACTGCTGAAGTCCTTAATGAGCACCTGCTTGGCTATATCAACATCATCAGACAACGTCAAACGCATTGTACCGGCGTATACACTGTTGTAGTAAAAAGAATATATATAAAAAAAGAAATAATTAGGCTACGTACAACTACCATAATTAAATTCCCAACCCAGTGTACAAATATGATTTTGCCAATTTGGAACTGATTAAACTATAACTACGAGTAAGCAATCGCAAATGAGTCTGTAGTGCAAAGACTTCTATTGTATAGTTATATGGATTTGGGCTACGTACGTACCCTACCTCTTTTGTAGGATTAAAATCGCTACCTTGGCACCGGCAGCCTAACTGGTCTAGTGGCCAGTGGCATACCCAGCTTTTGGAAACAGGGGGGGGGGGGCTGACCATAGTTGTACAGGCAAAAGGCATGATTTACCAACAATTGTTTTTACAGACTCCAAAAAAATCATAAAACATGCCAATTTTTTTTCCCCGTCAGCAGCTGAAATCTTGATAAGGGTGGGGGGATAGGTTGTCCACAAAGCCTGCAAAAAAACCCGCATGGTCAAATACGCAAATCTACCGACGGAGGCCCTGGCCCCCCTCTGGGTACGCCACTGCTAGTGGCTATGACATTCGCTTTGGGACCGAAAGGTCGTGGGTTTGAATCCCGGTATCTTCAGATTTTATGTAAAAACTTTGCTTTCAATTATTTTTTTTCTGAAAATGGGGACAAAGTTTCTAAGTCAAAATACTTACGGCTAGGCTAATAAGTAATATAACTTACTCATAGGTAACACAGAGCTAACCCTTCTCTCTGATACACAGAGTTCACACTATATGTCATGGTGATATAACCCAAGGACAGGGGAATTCCATTGCTGAGGTGACACTTAATAGGCCAATTTGTTGTTGATGTGTGTTGCCCTCAGCAACCGACCCTAAAATCCCAATAAGCAGATCATAATCTTGTGAACCAAGACACTGTTGTAGCATAATGACACACAGTACACAAAGAAAGATCAATTTGATTGGGTACTGAAATGTTTGTTAATTTTATGGACAAAACCAGCCATAGCCAGTGAGATTTAGTGCCACTTTTTTTCTGTATACAAATTGGTAAATGGCACAATTTCTTATCGTTGCATTGTCTCAAGGCCAACAAATTTGGTATCAAAATGTGCCTAAAGGCCCTGTCACACCATAGCGTATGGCCGGAAACATGGCCTTAACGTATGCCGACGTATTCAAAAAATAGCTCGAAAATTGTCAGAGTCCAAGAACGTCCAACTTCCCAACGAATTGCGTAAGAAAAGTCGACATCGGTGATGGAATGGACGTATCCATAACGTATTAAACGTATACATAGCGTATGACTAACGTATTGATAGTGTATCACTAACTATAACAAACTTATGACAGCGTATCACAGCGTATGCGATCGGCGAGCGTATGACCAACGTATGCTTAACGTATTCGTAGCGCATGTCTGCCTTGTTCGACGTATCCTCAGCGTATTCTCGGCGTACAACGAACACTACACGGCGGGACAAGTGTTGCCAGTTTAAGTAAACGCAGCCTAGATGATAACTATTAAAATATCTAGAAGGGTAAATATATAGGTCCTACCTATAACTTACGACGAGTAACGTACCTCTAACGTATGTCAAACGTATGTCTAACGTATGTCAGCGTTTGTAAACGTATGTCTAACGTACCACGAACCTATCGGGAACTTATGCAGAACGTAAGTTAAGCACACGTTGAGTACGTCGAGCAACGTATTTTTCGATATTTCGCATACGTTGTCATACCTTCAGGCGATACGCCATGGTGTGACAGGGCTACCGTACAGCTAGCGTATGTACCGTACAGCTAGCGAGCATTCGGCGTTTTGGGAACTTATGGAGGGTTTGAGTATATAAATGGGTCCCTTGAGTATCTCATCCTCACTTCTTCATGGTCTGTCGTGCTGAACACATCAACCCATCATCATACGCTACGAATACGCTACGCTACGTTAATTATATGTTAAGCATATGTTAGTCATACGCTCGCATACGCTGTGATATGCTGTCATAAGTATGTTATAAGTTAATGATACACTATCAATACGTTAGTCATACGCTATGTATACGTTCAATACGCTATGGATACGTGACAGGGCCTTACACGAGTGCCCGGCATAAGGTGAATACGTGAGAATACGTCGAAACTCGTTGGAAATACGTCAGGCATACGTTAGACATACGGCACATACACGTTATCAACTCGTTATCACTACGTTGGCTGTACGTTTCCCCGTCAGTCTACGTTCATCAACGTATACCAACTTACGAGTAACATACCACTAACGTATGTCAACGTATATTTAACGTACCACAAACTTACCGGGAACTTATGCAGAACGTATTAAGCACACGTTGAGTACGTCGAGAAATTTTGAGCATGCTCAATATTTTTTCGCGGGCTCGACGTGTTCCAAATTGTCACAGTGTAACACAACGTGCTCTTAACGTAAACGACGTATCCCCAACGTACCCCTAACTTATATCAGCGTACACCAACGTACACTAACGTATTTTTCGATATTTCGCATACATTGGCATACGTTGAGGCGATGCGTTATGGTGTGACAGGCCCTTAACAACTGGTTGCATCTTTCTAACTGAAAATTATTTAAATCCATCAAATATTTCTGGAAATATTCTAGTATAGCTAGGGGGGGGGGGGAACTTACATATTTGGTTGGGTGTACATACATATAGAGTATAATGACTCACCCATAATAGGATCCATATTTCTTTCTCCAATTGTCAAATGCCCACATAAACCCCTGTAAGTAATACAAGCGAATACAAAATACTATAACTATCAAAGTAAACATTTAGAGAATAAAATATAGTTTGTAGCTGTTTTGCTATATAATATGTTGGTCTCATAAAGTATAGGCTGTACCATGGTCTCATAAAGTATAGGCTGTACCATGGTCTCATAAAGTATAGGCTGTACCGTGGTCTCATAAAGTATAGGCTGTACCATGGTCTCATAAAGTATAGGCTGTACCATGGTCTCATAAAGTATAGGCTGTACCATACATGTTGGTCTCATAAAGTATAGGCTGTACCATGGTCTCATAAAGTATAGGCTGTACCATACTTGGAGTCCGTGTATGGTTGCTGCAGCACGACGACACATATGGTACAGCCTATACATTATGAGACCAATGTATATAGCAAAACAGCTATGAACTAAATTTTATTCTCATTCTTATTTAGTTATTGGTTATTTTTATCTTTTATCATAAAATAACGCATTTTGTTAGATTTATTTCAATCAAACAACACTAAATGTCCTCCTTTATAAAATCGGCGAATCCAACGAGCTGTTTACCAACTTCCTGCTCGAACACGAATTAATTGTGTTCTTAGCACACACATACATGACAACTATCTACCCCACTCCACTCAACCCTAGAGCAGAACACCTTCCAATCCTAGAGTTTTGATTTTGAACTCCCAAATAGGGAATTCTCTCTGGTTAAAATACCTGGTAATCACATAATCAAAGTACTTAGTTCACGAGATGGAAGTGATGATAATAATTAATCTTTCTCTCGTGATGGTCGAGTCTCGGCCGGGATTTTAACCCGGGACCTCCTGAACTCTAGCTAGACAGACCCTCTACCAACTGAGCTATCGAGAACAAATCGAATCATTAGAAATACGTCATCCAAAGGCTTAGGGTTCAACTTCCTATATTTCTCAGCCTCTATGAAATCAAGGTGGAAGTGATGATAATAATTAATCTTTCCCTTGCAGTGGTCGAGAAATGAAAATTGGAAAATGAAAAATTCATTTCTCGACCGGGATTTGAACCTGGGACCTGAACTACAGACAGATACTCTACCAACTGAGCTATCGAGAACAATAGGTATTAAAGCAAGAGAAATCCATCTAAAGGCTTAGGGTTCAACTTCCCATATTTCTCAGCCTCTATGAAATCAAGGTGGAAGTGATGATAATATTAATCTTTCCCTTGCAGTGGTCGAGAAAAGAAAATTGGAAAATGAAAAATTAATTTCTCGACCAGAATTTGAACCTGGGACCTGAACTATAGATGGTGTGACCGGTGACGTCAAGTATTTACAAATGGGACACCCTCTGTTGATTCCCGCCAGGCAGAATATACAGTAAAGTTAATGAAGACAACATGAAATTTCTTTCTAATGAATTGTAAAACTCATTTTGTTGTTGTTGTTGTTGTGAAATGCGATAGCTCATAGCATTCCTAAGCAAGTTTAAAGACAGTTTTGATAACAATTTGCTGTGACACCACAATCTAGTTAGAAAACCTGATCTGGCCTATGTAAACTATAGGAACTCTTGCCCTGTGTGATTTGTCTCAAATCAACAGAGGGCGTCCTAAATGTAAACAACGGTCACCTCATCTATATAGACAGATGCTCTACCAACTGAGCTATCGAGAACAATTGGTATTGAAGCATTAGAAATCCATCTAAGGCTTAGGGTTCAACTTCCCAGATTTCAATTCCAATTCTAATCACATGTTCTTACAGCTTCAAAAGACTAACATTATGATCACAAACCCAATACTATACATCTTTGTGTGAAATTTCAAAATTCTGTTCATATGTTTACATCTTTCATTCTTTGTAAAATGTTCTGATCACAAACGCAATATACTTACACCTTTGAATGCAAACATGTTACCTAGTAGTGGTAGTGGTATTGGTCCGGGGATCCCATGTCTCCAGAAATACGTCAGGCCATACACGCAATACTTACATCTTTGAACGCAAGCATGTTACCCAGCAGCGGTAGTGGTATTGGTCCGGGATCCCATGTCTCCAGAAATACATAGGCCATACACGTAATACTTACACCTTTGAACGCAAGCATGTTACCCAGCAGTGGTAGTGGTATTAGTCCGGGGATCCCATGTCTCCGGAAATACGTCAGGCCATACACGCAATACTTACACCTTTGAACGCAAACATGTTACCCAGCAGTGGTAGTGGTATTGGTCCGGGGATCCCATGTCTCCAGAAATACGTCAGGCCTTACACACAATTATATACTTACACCTTTGAACGCAAGCATGTTACCCAGCAGTGCAGTGGTAGTGGTATTGGTCCGGGGATCCCATGTCTCCAGAAATACGTCAGGCCATACACGCAATACTTACACCTTTGAACACAAGCATGTTACCCAGCAGCGGTAGTGGTATTGGTCCGGGGATCCCATGTCTCCAGAAATACGTCAGGCCATACCCTCAATACTTACACCTTTGAACGCAAGCATGTTACCCAGCAGTGGTAGTGGTATTAGTCCGGGGATCCCATGTCTCCGGAAATACGTCAGGCCATACACGCAATACTTACACCTTTGAACGCAAGCATGTTACCCAGCAGCGGTAGTGGTATTAGTCCAGGGATCCCATGTCTCTAGAAATACATAGGCCATACACGCAATACTTACACCTTTGAACACAAGCATGTTACCCAGCAGCGGTAGTGGTATTGGTCCGGGGATCCCATGTCTCCAGAAATACGTCAGGCCATGATACACGCAATACTTACACCTTTGAAGGCAAGCTTGCATGTTACCCAGCAGCGGTAGGGGTATTGGTCCGGGGATCCCATGTCTCCAGAAATATGTCAGGCCATACACGCAATACTTACTACACCTTTGAACGCAAGCAGGTTACCCAGCAGCGGTAGGGGTATTGGTCCGGGGATCCCATGTCTCCAGAAATATGTCAGGCCATACAAGTGGTGGCTAGAAATAAAAATAAATTGCGTGAATGAAAAGTTAACACTTTCCACACAGATTAGTTTAACTGCCACAAAACTAATTTTTTGAAACCTTTCCCAACTTTCAAGTCTTATCTCAAGAATTACTGAACCAGTACAAGGCATGTTTGTACTTATTTAAATCCATTTCTCATGGTGATTCCAAATATGGTGATGAAATTCAATAATATTTTTGAACCATTTTGGGAAATTTTGGAACTGTCGTCTGCAGACGACTGCCGCATGGAAAATGTTAACAGATAATAATGGTGGATGACCAGATTTCTATAGAGCAGTATACTTTGATTTATGCAATTCAAGCCTCCAAATAAGCAGGCACCCAGAAGTTCTTTTACCCAATGGTTGACAAGTTTTGGTTCTGGCGATTTCCAAATTGTGCACAGTAAAGTTGTAAGACCAGGAGCTATTTTTGTCCAAAAAGTAAAAAGTCGAAGCTCCTGGTCCATGCACACTTATTTGAAAGCTTGACACAACTCAACTCATTGGTTGTGAGAATCTTTGTGAGAATGATTTCTCAAATTCTCATCCGATAAATCTTGTTTTCATTCTTATTGCTACACACTGAACATCTTAAAACCCACTTACACAACAAATAAAGCTATAGCAGTGCAAATCAGCAGCCATGTAATAGATATCGAGTCGGACGCCGCTGACTCAATTTCAACAGTCTCCATGGTGACCAGCGTGCAAGATTCAGCAGAAATCTGAAATTGTAAGAACAAATTGAGCAAGTGATTAAAGGGGCATTGAGAGATTGCTGAGAAAAATGAAATTTGGAAGAAGAAAAAAATTGTTTCAATAGATAAGGTGCGTACATACATGTAGGTACCACGTGAAGTGTAATGATTTATGGGAAACGGTTGAATAATGGCGTAGATTGAAATTTGGTTGAAGCAAGTTCTGTTGTGAGTGATGCTGATAATTTCGATGTGATCTACATCGAAATTACCAAATCGTGAAATTTTACATGATAGACGGCCAATTAAGGTAAATGGTTTCAGATGGTAGTTAGTATTGCCTAACTTTAAGTATTACGTAGGTACAATCAAACTGATTTCCAGAAATATTGAGGGTGCACTCCCGGGGGGGGGGGGGGCACTGACATTTGAAAAGGATATAGGTATGTGCCGCGCTGAAGACCCCCTTTTTCACCCTCTGCTGCTAGTTCTTATGATCCCCTTTTGAGCCTGCATCAGTTCTTAAGACCCCAATTTTATTGAAATTTCAAAAATCACGAAATTTTGCGTTCCAAAGCCCCAATTTTGTGTTCCAAAGCCCCAATTCTTCGAAAATTTTGCGTTCTTAAAATAAAATAAATCGAAAATTGAACTATAGGCCAGTTCTCAAGACCTATTTTTTGGGGGAAAATCAGTTCCTAAGACCCTATTTTTCATCATAAAATCCACTCAGTTCAGTTCTGTATCCCCCCTTTTTGAGACCCTGGGCGGCACACCCCTACCAAAAAAAAAGTTGAGTGCCCCCCCCCCCCGGGGGTGCACTCCATCCCATACATACCTCTCAGTGCCCCTTTATATTATTCATTGAAATGATTAATGATCATATGTGATGTGATCAAGCAAAAGGAGACGGAACACGCCAATATTATTCTTTTGGGATAATACCAAACAAAGGGTAGAATTCTGGGTAAGCTTTAGAACTCTTTTGTTTTCCATTGTTTCAGATACCATTCAATTGCTAATATCTTGCTAAAATGTGGTTTTCTGCCAAATGGAGCTTGGGGCTTTCCAATATCCATTAAAATCAAGTAGAAAATAAAGAATGTGATATTTTAGACTTCAGACTCATTGTTGCTTGATCGCATTCGCAGCCTTCAAAAACCGACAGTGCCTATATCTCTACAGACACAGTGCCAATGTCGGCTGCCATGACTTGAATAATGGCTATGCCACTGGTGAGCCCTTTATAGATGCCTCTGCGACAGAGGTGAGAGAGAGTGACTAACTTGGTCATAAACTTTTTGCAGCCAGGGTTAATTTTTTTAATAATAAATCAAATTTTACAATGGTTTCAACTATAATTAATGGGAAGACACCTATATATCCACCAGTGGCGGCACCAACATCATATTTTGGGGGAGGGGCGGTGGGGCAAGACAAAATTGACATTATTTGTAAAGATTACACGCAATTAGCTTTATTTCTTCTGAATTAGACATTTCAGACCCCGGGTTTCAGACCAACTTTATATTAATTATAATTACTAGTATAGTACAAATCATGATCGCATGAAATAGCTGGAATTTGAATTTCGTCCATAGCATAACAACCTATATTTTGATTTTTAACTCCCAAAATCAGACCCATTGAACCGTTTCACATTCTGGTCCTCATGCCCCCAAATTATGAATAACGTGTTGGCATGTACATGATGTAGACCTACATCATCTATCTAATGCTCTATACAAATTATGTACATGATACATGCCATGCTACAGTACATTTGTATACATGTAGGCCCAGGAGCGTAGCCAGCATTGTCATTCCGGGGGGGGGGCAAGCATCAATATCGTCCCTATTTTTTTTTTATGTCCCTAAATTTTTTTCGTAAAAGGTTGCCCCAATTTTTTTCTAGTCACTTACCTCGTGAATTTCACGTAAGTGGGAGGGGGGGGGGGGGGGGGGGGGGGTGGGTGGGTAAGGTCAAAAAATTCGCACAGTGCAAAAAAAAAAATCGCACAGTAAATGTACTACATGAACAAATTCTCGTCCCCATTTCTCTTCTCTTTCCCCTCTCCTTCCCCTTTCCTTCTCTTTCTCCCTCTCCTTCCCCTTTCCCTTCTCTTTCTCCTCTCCTCCCCCTTTCTCTTCTCTTTCTCCCTCTCCTTCCCCCTTCTTTCTCTCTTTTCTCCCCTTCTTCTCGTCCCCATTTTTCCGCTTCGCCGTCCCCATTTTAGGTGTCCGGTGGGGGGGGGGGGGGGGGGGGGGGCGACTCGCCCCCCCCCTTGCACTTGATTAGCGGTCTTGCGCTAATAACGCTAATTGCACTTGGTTAGCACTCTGCCGCAATTAGCGCGATATCCCGTGTTCATAGCGTTGTAATCGCTAAAGTGCAATTTCTGAAGATGAACCAAGTATATAGGAGTCGCGCAATTAGCGCTAATAGCGCTAATTGCACTTGATTAGCGTTGTAATCGCTAAAGTGCAATTTCTGAAGATGAACCAAGTCTAGAAGTCGCGCAATTAGCGCTAATAGCGCTAATTGCACTTGATTAGCGGTCTGGCGCTAATAACGCTAATTGTTCTTGATTGG
>CM069455.1:18051183-18176871 GCA_035610835.1 Ophiura sarsii
TAAAATGTTTTCCTTGGGTCTATTTTAATTGATGCACATTGTTCATGAATGCGTTACCGAATGAATGAATGAATGAATGAATGAATGAATTAATGAATTAATGAATTAATAAATTAATAAATTAATAAATTAATAAATTAATAAATTAATAAATTAATAAATTAATAAATTAATAAATTAATAAATTAATAAATTAATAAATCAATAAATTAATAAATCAATAAATCAATAAATCAATAAATTAATAAATTAATAAATTAATAAATTAATAAATTAATAAATTAATAAATTAATAAATTAATAATTAATAAATTAATAAATTAATAAATTAATAAATTAATAAATTAATAAATTAATAAATTACATTACCACACTATTATAATAATGATAAAACTGATAATAAAAAATCCCGGGATATATGCAATAGTCAAACTAAAGAGTCGAGTATTGTTTCCCGTTTCCGCAGTTTCGATTGGCACTAGGCAGCTCGAGAAAAGTAAATTCCATAATATGTTTTTGGTTTGTATTTGGTTTGATCTCAAATAACGTTTGCCTACTTTACGCCTGCGGCGCTCGCGCCTCGCTGCGCTCGGCTCAAGAGGCGTCTTTGACAAAGACTAGGTCAGCCCACCATTTTCCTTGTATCATTTATTGCTTGATTAATATTTCTGTCAAATGTTTTGAGCAAGATATGTTCCATTTATGCCTGATTGGCCAAAATACAGTGAGTTTTGGTAAAAGGTCAGTATGTGTACTAAATGAACTATTTGGATGACTCTTCGTGTATTATAGAAAACATCAAATTGAAAACCGGGCCTGATATCGGAACACCATTAACATACATGTTTCATACACGCCCCCCCCCCCCCCCCCCCCCCCCCCCATCCTGCCTGGATAAATGGTGCGCCCAAAGGTTCTGTAATGCGAAAATGAATCTTTAATAATCAGTAGAAATAACTTAATAGAGCTTATTTTTGTAGAACGGACATAAAGTCACATAGTCTACGCATGGACTTATTAAGTTCATGGTCTACGCATGGACTTATAAGTCCATGGTCTACGTTACGCGTGTAATGCATTATACTTTACTTTATGCAGTAACGTAGCCAGGCGGGGGCAAGGGGTGGTGAAAGAAAGACAGGCAAATTAGTTGCAAAATTGCAGTTTTTCACGCCGGTATGGGGATGCATTATTAACGCAACGCCTCTAACGCCCCCCCCCCTTTACTTTATACATGTTCCGGGGCAAGAAGAGAACTTACATTTTACAAGAAGGTTTTGATAGATGTGATTTTGTTACTTTAAATGTTTAGAGCAGATCGCCTAAAGGTCATACATAGGAAGTTTTACTTGATACATGCTGAAGGGCTGGATGGAGATACAAGGTTTTGAAAGAATAGCGACTGTGAGTGACGTTATATTAACTTTGGCATTATTTTCAAATTGAAAATAAATTCATAGATGTTTACCGGCCCTAGCCAGCCACACCTGCTGCAGCCTTTTTGGTTATTTGCTGCCCTCTCTCGCGTGCCTCCATCCGTTCTACTAAACAGTATGAATCTCATTTTGAGCAGCTTGCTGCTAAGCATAGATGAAAGGAACCGACAATTTGGAACCCGGTAGTATATAATTCACGGAATAAATCGTATTGGAAACTGGAAACCAATGCTTAGCACCAAGCTGCCGGAAGCTGGATTCAAACAGTATTGTGTCTTGATTGTGTATACGTTTTTCAATGATGATCAAATTATCCTAAAGCCGTAGAAGAGATTGTTAAATTGATGAGGTCAAAGGTCAATCTTCAGTGTTTTTTCTCTCAATGTAAAATTTTGTAAACTGAGCTATTTCAACCACCAGATTTATGCCGAATTTTATAGGTAAGCAACATCGTATATCGTTGAAAATGTGCGAGATAAGTAAAGGGAGTGTAAGATCTACAGTTTGACATTTTGGTAGTCATTAAATTATTCTGAATGGTTATTTTTACCTGAATAAAATTGCTACTGACGTGGCCGAATTAATAATAATTAATATCATCAACAATAATATTCATATTATTATTAATTTGGTTTTTGGTTATCATGGTTATAGCAGGGAGGTGTCAAATCAAGGAGTAACTTCTTGGTCAAATCTATTTGACACCTCCATGGTTATACTTATAGTCTGTGTCAAAGTAGTATGGACATCATTCAAGCTAAGAACACGCAAGCGTGTGTTGATGGTGTTCGGGCATTCGGGAGGCTGGTGTGAGTGTCAAGATCATTATATAACAGTAACTTAATCATGATGATTTAAAACAGCGCGAACGAATATATAATAATTAATATGCATGCACGTCATGAACGACGTATCACTCTGGACGCGTGGTCATTTTTGAAAGCACCCGGTAGCCTACACACTTCCAAGTTTTACACATTCACGCACTATATTATTATTCCTCGTTTAGTTGCTGAAAGGCGTTGACAGGCCTCGAAATAAGGAGGGCCCTCGGGTCAAAAGCCCTAAAAAAATAGTGAGGACCCTTGACTCTTCTCCCGGGACTCTTCTATCATGGGGGTCCTCAGGACCCACAAAAATAAAATACATAAATAAAATTGTGTGCATTTTTTTAAACAAAAGATGTTGCTGATGACATATCCTATGATGTAGTACTTTAACATTAACAGCCGGGTTTAAATATGGGGAATCCACATTATGTTATGATATAAACATGTTATCCAGACATCTTGAATCCAAAAGTAGCCCCACTCATGTCGAATTTCAAATGTTTTGGACCCTTGAAAATAAGTGAGGACCCTTGGAATTTCAGAGGCAAGGGTCCAGAGGACCCTTTGATTTTTATTCTTATTTCGAGGCCTGGGCGTTGATGAGTACCAGCATAGATGTAGATGTAGATCATTAAATTAATTATATACACATCATCATCATCATCATCATCATCATCATCATTGGTCGTCCGTGGACGAAATGGAGGAAGCAATCGCAACATACTGGGCCCAAACTTTTCTGTCATTCATGAGTTGGCGGATCTCTGGAGGATCTAAACCCATATCATTCTTGACGGTATCAGGATACTGAAGGTGTCTTTTGCCTCTGTTAGCTTTCCCACCAGGAGGGGTCCAGACAATTAGACGGGAGATAGGCTGGCGAAACATAAACGGCTCTGCCTGATAATTGATGTTATAGGGGGGATATCGCCATTATACCACGCTGTTTGGGATGTGATCTCTCCAGCTGATGTCAAATATTCTATGTAACAGTTGAGTATAACATCCATTGATTCTGTCTTCAATTTTCCTGCTGATGGTCCATGTTTCAGAGCCGTACAACAAAATGCTTTCTACGCAGGCTTTGAACAATCTGATTTTTGTAGTTCTTTCGAGATCAGACTTCCAGATCTTCTGCAGTTTATTGCAGGCAACCCATGCTTGTGCTTTCCTGCATTTGAAATCCTGGGATGTGTCTAGAAAGTAGGCCCCCAAGTATTTGAAATTGGAGACGTTTTCCAGCTCTACTCCTTTGATGGTCTTTACACTGGCTGAGGTGGCAATATTTATAAGAAGGCTTTTTGTTTTTCCTTCATTTGAATGCAGACCAACTGCATTTGATGCTGCCTCAACACTCTGTAACAGTAATTCCGCTTTACTGGTTGATGTTGCTAGGAGAGCTATATCATCTGCGAAATCGAGATCGTGAAGACGAATTTCAGGATGGCGTCTACTCCTCCTAGGCTCCAGCAGTATACCTGTTTCATCATGGATATCTGTCAGGGCACAACGCATTACGTAGTCAAGAATTGTGATGAAGATGAAGGGTGCCAAGGTGTCACACACATTGTTGAAATTATGTCCAAATAGTACTTTGATAGGCATGGTCATAACATTTTGAAAATAAAATGATCTCTGTGAGAATGGAATACATGGAAACAAAGTACTTTACAATTTAAAAAAATGATGGTTCAACCATGTCTGCAGGCTGAATAATAAAAAAGTTAAAACCAAAGTAGTTTGCCTCATATTGCTGAAAACTGGGCAAGTCATGCACATTTTAAACCATTTTAGGTAAAAAAAGGTTTACTTTCATGATGTCTAGTTGCTTGTGCGGGTTATATAGACATCAGTGAATACATCCTAGCCACATCGTACCACATCGCTGTATTTAAAAGAGGTAAACATGATTGGATTTTTTTACATATTTTGGCCAACTAATTTTTAAAAGAATGTCGCCCTCTGTAGTCAATGAAATGAACAGCCCTAACTTTGACACATACCATGGACTTATTAGAGAGGACTAACTATAGTCAAATAAATAATTGAACGAACAACACGCACGCAGCATAAAGATATCGCGTCCGAAATTATCACGCTAATACTAGCTGTGCGCGCTTCACACAATGTACGCAATACGCTGCTTCAAAGTGTTCGTTCAATTATAAATCCGACTATAGTACTAGGCAGGCCTCCCCTTCCTATTGTGCCATGGTTGTTCACCATCATGATCATTAAGGTTGTTCCTATGGTTAATTTTTGTATTTGATATTTTAATAGAGTTTGCTGAGCTCAACAATAATCTGAAATTTGAGCTTGATTGGAGGTATGGTTTTCTAGATGACAATTTAATTGGCAAAATTGAAGCGTTCATTTCTTTCGTTTCTTATTGTTTTTTGACCCCCTAGCAAAATAATTAATCTATGCAAAAATGTTTAATTAATTTTTGCAAATGCAAGAAAAGTATAAATGCTACAAAGCTGAAATTTTTAGAGCTTGTTAATTATAGTTTTTAGAACATTTCCTGTGCTGCGGGAGGCTGTAAGACATCTGCATAATTAATTATACTTAATTATCTAAGGAAGATTAGGTTATTTAAAAATGATGCTAATTAATTAAATTATTTGTTTCAGTTCATTCACTTTCCTACAGTGGCGTAGCTAGGTTTTTTTTTCAGGGGGGGGGGGGCAAGATTTCTAAAATTTTCGTAAAAGGTTGCCCCAAAAAATTTCCAAGTCAGTCACCTCGTGAATTTCACGTAAGTGGGGGGGGGGGGGGGGGGGGGGGGTGTGAAGTCAAAAAAATTCGCACGGTCAACATTTTTCGCATGGACACAACATTTTGCAGTCTGTAAATGGACTGTATTAAAAAAATATTGGCCAATCCTCAGGGTTTTAAGCAGTTTTTCAAAAAAAAATGGTCATTTATTTTTAAAAACAAGGCGAAAAGGGTCATTTTAAAATGGTTACCACACATATAAGCACTATATCCAAAGAGAGGGGCGGGGGCACAAAAGGGGGCGGGGGCACAAACAATTCTGTCAGGGGGGGGGGGGGGGGGGGGGGCAACTGCCCCCCCCCCCCCCCCCCTAAGCTAAAAAAATAGACTGCCCTCTGTTGGCCGAAAAACAATACAAAACAAAAGAATTCAAAATGACTTCAAATGGTTATCTGTTGAACCGTGCACCCGATTCACCTCCACTAAAATACTTTTTTTGTTGTACTCAACCAGCTCTACCTTATACTTGAATATCAAGATTTGTTTGCTAACTAGGGCTGGGATTTTTGGGAATTCGTAATCCCGGGACTTGTTTTGATTTTTCGGGCGGGACCCGGGATTCCCGAAATTTTTCATCAAAATAATTGAAGAAAAAAATATGAAAAAAAAACCCAAAACGGATCATGGGATTTATGAGAATCATGAGCTACTTTCAGTCTACCGGGAGCTAACTTTTTATTAAATCAAATAAGCTTTAAATAAGCATACATTTTTTGTTCGGTAGACAGGGTAGTTTAGTTAGTAAAACAATAGTAAACGCCATCACACAAGAGCACAAAAGTTGCTCGGAAACAGGCCTCGAAATAAGAATAACAGTTCCAAGGGTCCTCACTTATTTTCAAGGGTCCAAAACATTTGAAATTCGACATGAGTGGGGCTACTTTTGGATTCAATATGTCTGGATAACATGTATCATAACATATGGATTCCCCATATTTTAAACCCTGCTGTTAATGTTAAAGTACTACATCATAGGATATGTCATCAGCAACATCTTTTGTTTAAAAAAATGCACACAATTTTCTCATTTTTCTGTATGTATTTTATTTTCGTGGGTCCTGAGGACCCCCATGATAGAAGAGTCAAGGGTCCTCACTATTTTTTTAGGGCTTTTGACCCGAGGGCCCTCCTTATTTCGAGGCCTGCTCGGAAAACTAACTACATAAGTTCATGGAACTAAGAATGTTCAGCATTTTTTCGGTAGACTAAAATATTCTGAATAATATTTGTGGGTATCAAACCCAAAGATGGACAGGTGCTGGTATGGACAAAATATCAGCGCTCGGCTTTTTATTTTTCAGCATTACCGGGCGCTATGGCAGGAGGACTGAGGAGTAAAAATCGCCCAGCGCCCGCTTAACTTGAGCCTTCGAAATGGTAGATAAGGGATAGTCATCTAGGCAATGATATATTGACCTGTATTGGCAACAAGTCATTCGTTGCAAGTCTATAAGTCAAGTCACAAGTCTATGTTAATAATTGAAAGTCAAGTCACATTGTAATACGTGACATCGCATGGTCCAACAAAAATGGGCTGATATATCAGTTGAACACCATCTTATCTCATTTATTTTACTCATTCAGTTGAATAATTGTGGGCAGTTTGTCTATTATTCTAAGTTTCTTGTCCCTATTTTGTGTCATGATAGGAAGACCTAATATTAATGTCTTGTAATTGAAAAAAAACCACCGGAAAATAATCAGTGCAGTCATGGCTACAAAGTCACATTTTTACTCATTGTCAGTAAGGCCAACTAGCCTTGACACCCGTGGTGTAGTGGGGAATCGTTCACCGCTGGTGCTGGAGATCCCTGGATCAACCCTTGGGGAATCAGGGAGATATTTTGGTCAATTTTCCATGTTGAAAAAAAATCCAGGAAAAAGTGGGTGAGAGTTAGGGTTAAAGTGTCTAAATGTTACCATTTCTTGCTTGGAAATGAATAAGTTAGCTTTAATGTTTTTTAGAATACTTAGTATAATCACATTAGAAACATTGTTAAATTGACATATGGGCTTATACCAATTTTGTCTTGACATAAAACATATATTTTTAAAGGCCCCCCCCAAAAAAAAAAAGAAGAAAAAAAGATTACCTACATGTACCTACCGACCGACCGACCCACATTTTTAGTATTTGAGGGCAACAAAACAATGTTGTTGTGCCTAAAGTCAGTGTCTTGCCAGAGAGCATTGTCATTAAATGAATTAATTTGATTTATCCACTTCAGGTGATGTGACACTTCTTATAATGGCAACCTGTAAACCATAACAAGAAGAGATACAACCATAACATTCCAAATCAATTATCTAGCATAAACCTCGATCAACCAACACAAAATGAGCGTGGGACCACTTATCGCCGACATTCTGTGTGTGTTCCTTGTGTCCGTGTACCTTCTGCATAAGTATGGAGACTGGCGCAAGCAGCATCTGTTAGTTACTCTTACAACGTTTATATCGTGGTATTTCTGTCTCGTCATCGTGTTCATGATACCGCTGGATGTATCTTCGGTAAGTCATTTATTTTTAAAAATATATTGAAAAATAATTGTGAACAATTCTGAAATCTTTTGAAACTTTTTTTATTATTATTTTTAAATCGAACATTCACTTGAAATTAACATGGTAATTAACCCAACTTCAATATGATCTTGCATTTTTATTTTTTTTAACATTTTTTAAACATTTTTGTTTATTACGTATTATTTATACTCACCTCTATAGTTTGGAAACGCTTGCATTTTATCCCTAAGATGAACTGCTGCCCAAATATATGCCTTTATTAAAAATCTACATAATTATTTAATTAAGAAAAAATCACTTCGGACACCTTATAATACCTCTATATTTAGCCCAATTGGGCTACATATCCCCACTTTGGCAAGCAGCATCTGTTGGTCACTCTTACAACGTTTATATCGTGGTATTTCTGTCTCGTCATCGTGTTCATGATACCGCTGGATGTATCTTCGGTAAGTCATTATAATTTTAAAAATTTGTATTAAGTTTTTTGAAAAATATTTGAAATAATTGTGAACAATCGTGTTCATGATACCGCTGGATGTATCTTCGGTAAGTCATTTATTTTAAAATTTGTATGAAGTTTTTGAAAAATATTTTAAATAATTGTGAACAATTCTGAAATCTTTTGAAACTTTTTGCAGTTTATAAGTAGGAAGTATTTGGAAAAAATACAAAATTTTGAAAATTTACTTCAAATTTCAAGAATTTGTCTTTGCCTTATTGAACCACCTTCCATAGAATAGATACTTTTTTGCGGCCTTTACTGAGAGAGATACGCATGGTGTATTCATCGCATGGGATTGGATGGAATGTTTGTGGGTTATTCAATCCTATAGCAGGGGTAAAAGTTGTGGACAATAAAAATGTACTTATTTCTTTGATAAATGTCTTTAAGTTCGGTAGAATTATTTTTGGCGTAGAGTGACGGTAGAACAACTCCGCCTGCGGCATCGTTGTTCTACTTAAAATAATACTACCGTCCGCATTGATGTAAGACAATATAACACGGGTACGGTCTAAAAACAATACCTTTATTCTCTAAATGTCAGTCACACTTTTGTTTGCGTGCACTTACGATGTCACCTGTAACGTCACAGCAGATGCAAACAAAAGCCCAGGCCTGGAAAAATGTTGATTTCTCCGGGCAAGCTACCCAAATATTCCTCCAAAATGGAAAATGTCCCACTATTTCTTTAAATGTATTTCTCTATATGGAAGAAATCAAATTTTATTTCCATAAAAAAAAACACTACATCAAAATGTAAAACTTAAAAACAACAAAAACGTATGGAGGAGTAGGCTGGAGAGCCAATAAGACCTTTTAAATACAATACAGTACATGTACATGTACATGTTACATATTTAACTCTTTACCTGACATAGACGCATAGACGCATTAATGCGTCAACACGACCTTTTTACGTTTTACCCTATTACTCGTTAACCAAACATCGGAAGTATGGCAAACTATACCTTTTTGGAATCCTTGTGCTCAGCTGAACAATTTGGTATGCCTTTTAGTGTAATTGAAGGCATTTTGAATTTTGTGCCCCTGTATGGAGGCCATTTTGGATTTTGGGCTTACGGTAGGGGCCTATATTTGTCGTGCTGATCGTACACGATTCTGTCGTTGCGCCATAACCGAATAACCCACTACAGCAAATTTGGTATCAAAATGTTCAGAATTATAATGCCCATCTCTTGAAAGCATTTTGAAGGGCTCAAGTAGTATAGTTTTCATACAGGACTACTAAATATTTGTAAAAAAAGATGTTACAAAAATTGCATGCTGGGTAACGGTTACCATGGCAACCGCCACGATCGTCCGGTATCGTTGAAATTTTCACAAAAGTGTCCGGCCATTCATAAGCTTTCAGAATATATATAGTTTTACTACCGTACAGAGTCTCATATTCAAATTATAAGTTGATATTTACATGCATGTGCAAATTCACAATTTCTTCAAAATTAATTTGTCAGGGAAAGAGTTAATACATGTGAATCACACAAAACAAGACAAGACATACAAGGACGAGCTCAAAATGCGAATTATTCATATTTTTGGATGATGTTTAACCTTAGTTTGTTTCGAAGATGGTTCACAGATCTATGTTGATTCTTATATTAATTTTGAAAGTGAATTCTAAAGAATGGGACCGCGCGTTTGAATAGCATAGTCAGAAAATGATTTCTTATTTGTCAAATTAACCTGTTTTGTTGGATAGTCGTGAACATCAGAGCATTTTTTGAAGTTATTTTTAAATGATGTGGGGAGTTCATTTATTGAAAATTTGTACATAAAGAAAATTTGTACATAAAGACCCCAAAGAAGAGCAAATTTCCCTCCAAATTCCCAAATTTCCTGACAAGAAGCTTCCCCATTGCCCATTTTTTCCAGGCCTACCTGCCACACAAAAGCTTGCATGTCGTATGCGCACACATTTGAAGGGGGTGTCCACAATAAACCGTACACTAAACCAAACCAGTCATCTGTAACAACAGTGTCAATGCAACAGTCAAAATATGCATGTCCCCCATGCATGGAATGGAACCAGGCACTTAACATTGTTGTGTTGATCAACAAGAGGTGACATGGTCTATAGTTTGTATTAAATTTAAAAGAAAAGAAAACAGAAAGCTCGGAAAGCTATCTGGGGAGAATCATTTTGGGATGATATTCATAATATTCTTAACACTTTCCACACGACTATGAGTTTTACGTACCATGTGCAAAACTGATTTTTCAGAAATCTTTCCCAATTTTCTAAGTCTTATCTCAAGAATTACTGAACCAATACTAGGGGCAATTCCATAGATTGGTGATATGACTTGAAAATTTTAAATTCAATTTGGATGCTTATTACCCATTTTATTTTATTGTATACACTTGTAGGTATATGGGACAATCAAATGTTTGAATGATTTGTTTGTAAATTTCAAGAAATTATCGTCATAAGTTGGAAAATGTTTTTTTCATAAAAAAATAAGTGAAAAATGTGTGTCCAGGTTATGTTGACCTCTTACATTTAATATTAACTGTAAATATAAATATTTGTTGATTTCTGAAATGCATAATACCTTAGTTTCAAGTTACCAACTATGAAAAATACCTATGCATTGACACAAGTTGGGAGGAATCTCCTGTGTGTCCGATGGTAATTGAAAATGTAACGTGAGTAACGATAAACATCAAATAGTTGTCCTACTCATTTATTCTTTGCTTTTAAATACTGCCAAATGGAATAATAATCATACTCCAGGTACTTAATTTGAAAACAGGAAATAAAATGGGCTATGTGTAGTTTTATTAAAATGGCAGAGGTTTGAAAACTGTAACGTGAGTAACAATTGTAACGTGAGTAACAAAAATGTAACGTGAGTAACGGCCTAAAATGCATTGTAGCAATAAGAAATGGATCTGTTTTTGTTTTTACTGCACTTAGTTTTATTCATTTATCAGTCTTATGTCAGTCTGGCACTTCCATCACTTCGTACGCACTATTTCCAGGGGTCATTGCGTGTCTTTCCAAGTTTTTCAACAAGTAAAACAGTAACTTTGTCCTCTGAAAGTCACTTTTGAAGGAAAATATTCAATTTTGTTTGTTACAAAGTGTTAAAAATACATGCATAGCTTATGTGCACAAATATTGTAGAGCATTTTCTGCATATTTCTTGCGTTCATCGTTCCTATTCAAAAATATTGATTTTGCGCAAAGGTGCTGAATTCGGCAACCTTGATAACTATGGTGTAATTCATCAATTATATGCAATTATTTTCACTTAACACTTGTTAAACATAATGTTAAGTTTCAAAAAAGAAAATAGCTCTCAAATTGTTTCTGTTTTAATGCAAAATGATACCATTTTCATCAATATATTGTTGATGTAACAGGTACGGTAGAGAGTTTGCAAAATGTCCTGTGAACTTATGTAGCGGTCATATTGACCGTTTGGAGACATAATAACATTTTGGGAAATTAAATACATCATGTCAAGACTATTTCATAACATTTTGAGCTAATCTGCATGAGCTACATGTATATAAATACAATTTGAATTTGTAAAAACAAGTAACGTGAGTAACGTAACGTGAGTAACAGCTATTTTGGTCAATTTTCTGAAAAGTGTTTGTCTAATCAGATTAGTTTCAGCTTTATCAACCATCTTAAACTTGTTTCCAAAAATATCCTGTATGAGGACACTTTGTGAATGAAGGCTTGTTGCCATTTTATGGTGTCCAATCAAATGTAACGTGAGTAACAAAAGTGTTTTCCTTCTCACTCGCAAGTCATGTCTTGTGTTGCAATTCTAATTGCATATAAAGTTAGTGTTGGGTCTTGTGTAACTACTGCAGAAAAAATAATTCTGTCAAGCTTGTTCTTCTAAAAATATGGCACTTCCAAAAGTGTAACGTAGTGAAAAAGCGTAACGTGAGTAACATGGAATTGCCCCTAGGCATTTTTAGGTCGTCCGTAGGAGAGAGACCTTATGGCTGCATCCTTCGTCTGTGTATCTGTGTGTCAACAATATTGGTATACACTTTTGGTATACACTTTTTGTTTTGTCCATTTCTTTTCCATACAATGACCAATTGTAAGTTGTAACCAAACTTCAGTCATAGATGCAATGCAACATGGAAACCTTCATGTTAATGGGGTCAAAGGTCACATACCAAGGTCAAAGGTCATCTGAGGTCAAGATGTAAAATTGGCTGCATAAGTACAATTGCAACCAAACTCCAGGATGTTTATTTTATTTTTTATATCCTGGATCCGCCAGTGATCTAACCTCTTTCTTTCTAGTTGCCTGATGCCTGTGGTTTGAGAGCCACCTTGTTTTTAGTCTACCCATATAAACGGACGACCTATTTGGGACTGCTGTCCCTATTTTTATTTAATGCATTTCTCATGGTGATTATAAATATGGTGATGAAATTCAATAATTTTGACATTTTAGCAAGGGTTATTAACAGCTTTGGCAATCTCACAAATCGTATGTTGGCAAGGAGGTGGTGACTTTTGTCTGTATTTTTCATGAATTTACTTTTCAGTCAAGATTCATAAAGCGCCTTTCAAAACATATATTCTTTAATGAATCATCATTTAAACGAGATAAGAACAATCAATGAAATCAAATAAAAGTAGTGAAACCAGTTCCCTTGTGGCTGTCTGCAGAGTAGGATTCCATAGTTGAATGCCCTATCGTCATGGTTACCTCATGTCCCATGTCACTCTTTGCCTGACCCAATTGCTTTCAAAAACAGTGGAATTGGAGATGGATACATTCCTGCATCTGAAATATTTATAAATACATGCCACCAACAAAATATCAAAATTTAGCTAAATTAATAAACCTCAGTGTATTCCAGTGTGATTTGGGTATCTTTTTTTTTAATCGACCTACCACCCCACCCCCCCCCCCCCCCCCCCACCCAAAAAAAATAAAAAAATAAAATAAATTGAGGTGAAGAGCAATCCAACCTTTTTTAAGCTAATATGTTCATTATTTAAAGGGTACAGGGAAGTAAAATAATGACTCACCTTTCAAGCCGACTGGCAGTTCTGAAAGACCACCACTTGCAGCAGGTTCTATCTACATGTACACAGTTCAACAAAAATAAGTTCCCCTTTAGATTATCCCTGATGTTTTTAAAATGAGTAACTCAGTGCGCCTGTGCGGTGTTCCAACTTCCAGCATAGTTCCTGGTTCAAACTTCAAGCTGCATAACCATCCTCCTTCAATACATCATTTAGCAACTTTTGAATTGAGGTATTCCTCCATTCAATGTGTGCTCATTCAAGCATCACAACACCTGAGTAGTTATAGCCCATTCTAGTGTTGCTGTGAACACGTACCGTATTCTCCCTATTAGTATTAAGCACCCAGGGCGGTAAAAGCAAAGTCATTTTAGGTGGCGGCTCGCACCAGCGTACGTAAACATTACTACTGTAACAAATCGCCGAAATATTTGTTGATGCATACACACAGTGGCTAATTGAAAAGGTGGGCGCTTATAAGGGATTTTTTGTTGGTAGTCATTGAGAAAAACAGGGGTGGGCGCTTATAAGGGCATGGGCGCTAAATAGGGAGAATACGGTACATTATGTACTGTGCCAACAAATGTTTCGATGGAGTAACTCATTTTAAAAATATATCTAAATAAAGGGGAACTTACTTTTGTTGAACTGTGTAGTTCAGGGGTTGAGAAAATAAATTTTCTTTCTATGGGAACGTTTGTGAAGTGATATACATATAGCTGGTTAGGTTATATTCTTTGCGAGTGTGGTGGATGGTTGACTAGAAAAAATATGTGTAAGAGAACAATTTGAGGGGAAGATACGCACGGAGAATGCAAAAATGTGGCCTTTAATTAATATCCAAATTGGTTGATGAAATTAACTTCATTTGATCTGAGGCTACATGTATACATTTTAGACCCTGCCCACACCCTTAGCTCTGCTGATCTTTGGGTTCACAAGTAAATCGCGGTCAGAGTAACATCTGAATTAATTCATGAACATTCATTCATTCCTCACAGTTCTAGTTTATCTATTTTTATGTTTTATTTGATTTATTTTCATAAAAACATTTGGTCATGGTTTTTTCCCCTACAACCCATGATTTCTTTCTGGGAAACGCCGTTAGCGGGAATTTCGTAGCCCTGTTCTATAGCTTTAGCCCCACCCCCTCATTTCAACCAAAAATCATACATTGTACATGTGTGTAGAAATTGTCAATTCCATAACCCAACATTTTGCCAAAATTCACTTCCCAAGGCAAAATGTTAAAACAAATTGGTTGTCTGTACATGTAGCTGAATTCAGAATGAGCTTGTCCATCTAAACAGGTCAAAAGAAATAAGCCCCCCCCCCCCCCCCCCCCCCCCACTAGGAAATGTGATTTTTTTTTCTTCTTCTTCTGGAAAACAGTTAGGCTCCTTAACCTGTTACAAAATGTAAAATGTAGACTGAAATGTTACACATTTAATGTGCAATAAAATTTCACCCAACAGTTAACCTTCCCCTTGAAATGCTGCCATTTATTAAATTTGATGACCAATCAAAATGACACTTTCTTGCATAGGGATTGGACAAATTGATGAAATTGATGAACCTGAAGTGTACTCCAAGGGATTATATACACCTTCAATTGATGTTATTCATTCAACCCTGAACAGTTCCTTCACATTTTTATCCAAACAGGTGACAACCATGTGTTTTAATTGTTCATGGTTTTAAAATTTGTCCAATCCCTATGCAAGAATCGAGAAATTTCCGAAATGCAATTAAGCAAATTTCCACTTTAACCCCTGCACTAGAGATATATTGTGGTGGCCCAGTGGCTTCCTTGCGGGCGTAAGTCCCGTGGCAGGCGCATGCGCGATAGGCCTTTCCCGTCTGGCGGCTTGGTGGCACGGCCCCATTCGCCATTACGTTTCATGCAACGCACGCAAGAGGTCGGGTTTTGACGGGCTGGTGTTGGTTTAAAAATTCCGAGATGAAAACATTTCCAATTCAGTTCCAGCTTTTCGTCTATACCCGATATGAGTAGTCAAGCAATAAGTCCATTGGTTCAAGTGCCCGCATATCTGACTTTTTACCTCATATGTGCCGACGAGGTATCGAAAACGGTATTTGACTGCTGTGTAAGTATTTAAACTGAGCATAATCAACTCCACCATGTTGTGGTGAGTCGCAGAGCGGTACGGGCAGGAACTAACGGCAGGATGAAAGCCTAAAATAGGTTTGAACGCGGCGGAAAAGCTGCTGGTCAATTTCAAGGTGAGAACAAATTTATGTATTTTATATGCTAATGGTGATTTTTAGTACATCATATCACATTATTGATATCCGTTTTATTAATGTTGCATACTATTGATGGGTATGTGGATCACACGAGGGCCTTGGGCTGGGCGTTTTTTTAAAATTATTATTGCTTTTCCGGGAATTTTCGGTGTCAAGGCACGTCATAATTTCATATATGCTGCTGCTTGATAAACCATCGTATATAACCATCTCGAGAAGGCTTTTTTACAGTCCATGGTATTTTACAGTATATTAGGGGTTTCAGAATGGTTTACGGGTATTTGCACATACCTACGCAAATCTCTTCCCCTATCATTTTAAAAGCGCTGTGTTATTTGTGAGTGCTTAATAAATGTTTGTATAGAATAGAATACAATAGAATCACTCGGTGTCACGATTTGGGCTATTTTTCACACATACTCTGAGCTATTGGAGCGGTGAGTTGCATAATAGTATGTACACGCACACACACGTTCAGTTGGGATGGGTGTTTCGGTTGTGTTGATATCGATTAACTCTTCGACAATACCACAAATACAGCTTCATATTAAAGTTGACTATGAATGGGCGATGTTCGGCTAGATTGGTTTTGGTAGGGTTTTGTTGTTAATCTATTCTGAGACGATTATAACTAATCGTCTCAGGTTGTAATACTCGTATGAGTAGGCTATTTTTAATATCCTACTTATCGTCTGCTTGATAATATATTAAGTTGGGCATTTTGACAATGTTTTTGTATCAACGATTTAGTTGTGCTTCTGAATTGCACCGCATCTTGTTAGATATCCCCAATCGATTTTCAATATTACCGTCGTAACTGTGATGACAAAATGTGAGGGCGGTAGGTCTTAGGCATATGATTACGTATAAACTGTGATGACAAATGTAGAGGGCGGTTTTTTGATTACGTCATTTCATAGTCCACATGTGTTTTAATTAGTCACGGGTGGTACCATTTTTACCCCACGGGGTAACATGGGGGAAAATATGTCGGGGACCAAGGTCGTATACATGCACCAATGGCTGGTATTTCCCGTCCGGTTGCGGGACAGGCACGATCGTTCGAGGTATTTAACTTGGCATTTCGTGGGTTTTTGATGGTCGGTTTTGTGTCATTTTTCAAAAATACAACATTTCCGCGAATTCGCGGCAGGCTTTTTGAAAACCATGGGAATGTGTAAAACCCGAAATTTCATGGCGAGGATACCACAATGGCGGTTTCTTCCGGGGCCTAAATATGGTACACGAGTTTCATTAATTGACAGCTGGGGGCGACCATTAATTATATCATGGCATATGTTCGCTCATGGCGTTAATGTTTAATGTTAGGGTCACGACTGAACTAGATCTTCTTTTGTGCATACTGGCTCTTTCATGCACTGTATAGAAAGGCAATAGACAATATGACAACAAATAGGCCTATGGTTTGGTTTGTTTCATGTTGGGACGTCTACAAACGTAATGTCATTTCATTGTTTTTCAGGCTGGTATATTTTTAATCATAGGACTTGCTCTGGTGTTAGGACAGGGAGATGGGTCCTTAATAATTTAGACATGTTGACAACATTTTAGTTGATTTTGTGATTTTGTCGTACTCGTTGCATACCATTATTGCAGCGTAGGGTCAGGCCGGTACAGAAGGTTACATATTGGTGATGCATCATTGGTTTTCTTCTATACAGTCGGGTATATATATTATTTTATATAATATATAATATGATATAAAGCAGGTTACCAACCTACGGTGTTTTGCAATATACATTATAACAACATTCTATTCAACAATATAACAACAAATATGGTTTGGTTTGTTTCATGGTTGGACGTCAATAACCGTACTATAGCTGTCATTTCATTGTATTTCAGGCTGGTAAAATGCAACCATGCAACGGGTTCATCGCATTCAATACGTTATACCAAAGACGTCTTGAGCCGTCACGCACCAGTACCATTTGAGGATTACCGCACGCCCCAATAAGATCCATTGTCTAGCCTGGGCAATACAGTTGTTAAGTTCATGTGTGTTTAGGTTCATTGGTCATGGTTACGCGGCGATGGCGGCAATATATGTTCTTTCAGGTCATGTTTCCATTTTGGTACGCGGGGCCAAACTATGGGACTACAATGGGACTGGGTTTTCTAGTCATTAGGGGTACTGTTATATGTCAGGTATGGCGCTATTAGGTGTCCACACACATTTTAATTTTTGTGATAATTTTAGGTACTGGATGAAATAATACTCGGAAGCATCAAGTTAGTTTTGCAAAACTTTATAGTAACTTTATTGTGCTGCTTCGGATGATATACATATTTGCTGCAAAATACAATTGGGCCTTATAAATACATTCATGGTCACAATATGGGGTTTGGATGCTCATTATTAGCTGGCTAGATAATTATTATAGTTGGTTATATTAATAGATCATACTATTATACTCATCGTCGGGCGGCGAAGTCTCATGAGGTCCAGTTGAAACAGTACATGTATACAAGGCATTAAAGTACGAGTACAGTATATAAGGGGATACATCTGTAAGGATATAAATGTTTGAGATTTTGCTTATGCTGTTTTTCTTCTTTTCGCTTTTCAGGACATGTGACTTGGCCGCTAGCCTAGTAGTTGCCTCCAGGAACGTTCTGACTGTGTGTTTTATCGCCGTGTATGGCCTTGTGGGGAAACCTTTCACTCGTACCATATGGTGAAGTAAAGACGTGACGTCGCTTCTCTGAGCCACGGCTTGCAGTGGAATTATATTGCATCATTTGCATCTTGTGGAGGCATGATTTTATACAAGGTATCTCCGTTTTCAGATTAATGTGAGAAACAAACAAGACTGAAACAATTGCCATTGTTTCATAAAGGCGGCTGGTTAATATACCGTACTGTGGCAAATGCCGAAAGATACATAATTATATACGCCTTCAGCCTGACGCCTTCTATGGTGCTGTAGGTGATTCACTCTATACATTGTAGCTTCAGACACTACGCGGTACGGCGGTACGCCAAATTGAATCAATGTTAGCACCAGTAGTGGCCATAATCAGGGTTCACAATGTAGCCCAACTTTTCAGGGTACCATTTGATGGTATTCGGCATCAGATAATTCAACGGCTTGGTAGGCATATCATTAATTGCTTATTGTGACACACAACGGTTTTTCACCTCAGTTTAATGGTGGAACAGATTGGCAGTAGCAGTGCTGGGCCCTACCAACATAGGCCTACCTACTCTGTCATATTATATCGAGTTAACCCCCAGGGAGGGGGTGGCTTGTGTACGCAATATGATATTTCGGCTCACTTTATATTAAAATGATCATTATGTTGTGGGTTTACTATACTGCTATCTTCAACGAAGGTGAGATCATTGTTTACTTGGACAGCTTGGTTACACACAACAGGTTCGTCACTTCAATTGATTATTGGTACGGACGCTTGTGTAAACAAGGATATTCGCTTTACTGGCAGTTATGATGCTGCTGCTCCCGAGTGTATATGCAATGGGTCTATTACAACTTCGGCATGTAACAAAATATGATACCTGGCGAATGGTGTTCCGGGATTGTGTTATCGGGCCACCGGTATATCTTGGTGGATTTGATGTTATAGCCACTTTTACGAAATAGTTTATAAGGATAAACGTTACCCGAATATGGGGTAAGGAAACGCCAATATGTTTAGCAAATTTCATAACTTTAACAAGTTGTCATCTGAGAAATGGCATCCGTTTTGCAGGGTTTCGATTGCTATAATGTGGACCGGAAGTAGGCAACTATTATGATGGTCACTCTACATCGTCTGAGTATGTTCAAAGTAAAGCAAAGGGGTCTGAACTGGAGGTGACTGAGGACATTACCAAACACGGATATGGCTTCGCAAAAGTGGTAATTTATGTCATTCATCAGAACATGGTGTCTTTATGGTAGCGATGTGTGTGGTACTGTATTATGCATAATAGACTATGGGCCGCGAGGCCAAAATGTGCTTAGTTTTTGATTTTTGTAGTCCACCTCTGAGCAGAACATGAAATTATTACCAAAAGGTGGCAAGAAATATCCCTAAACACAAATTCACCTGATCCCACATCCGTAGGGCACGTTATGACCCTAGACCTCAATTTAGGGTCAAAGGTCACATGTGTCTCAATGGGAAGTCAAAAACTAAATTTAACATGGTAAAATAGTTTATTATATTGTTGGGATAAGTGTTTTAAACAAAAAGTCAATCACAACTTCGATCGTAGATCAATAGTTTTTTGAACTGTGACCTTTTGAAAATTACAAGTTGGGCAAAATAGACAATTGTTGTCATATTTTCGCAAAATTGGCACAAAAATGGCATGTTATCATCATTAAAAAATATATATATATATATTTTGGCTCATTATGAATTGATAAACCATGTTATAATGTAGTACTGTAAGTGTCAACTGAGTGGTGAAGGTGCGGAAACAATTTCCTGGTAAAACCCAATGAATATTTATATCGGTTCTTGTCGACATCTACATAACAAATACAATAACATGTTGATATATTGCAAATATGGTAAATATTGCGGCAGTCGATACTTCCGACAATCGATAACCAGGTGTGTTTTTGATTCGGTCAGGTCACTGTTTGTCAATGATGCGGTGCACCCGCCTCCTCCTTTGGTAACGATATTCTGTTGGTAACTGGTCCAACGCTCTTACGTTGTTAACACCAACCTAGAGCCTAAAGGGTTCCCGCCACAATACGTCGGTATGGTGCCTTCCGCTATAGGGGAGGAGGGGGGGGGGGGGGGATTATGCAAGTTTTTCCCCTTTCCCCGTCTGCCAATCAAAGGGCAAAATCTTGGTTGGCAGTGGTATTTTTTCGACGTAAGAAATTGGAATATTAAATTGCTAATTATGAACGATGGTTCTAAATTAAATAAACTAAAGGTATCACAAATTGAACATCTTGAAAGATTTAAGGTGGTAAATGAAAGAGGTGTTGAAAATATTGGATACTGTCAAGTATTACAGAAAATATGATTGATTAGTTTCATTAAATACATGAGTTAATTATTTTGAGCATTACAAAAGTAAATGAGTAAATGAGTCAGCGGAAAGTTACACAACCAATCTCTATATAAGTATGAGTGGTATTTTGACTCTGATTTGGCTATATTCAATTCTGACGATTTGATTAAATTAATAACAAATGGACGCCTAAGTCATAGGCTAAGTTTTGCTTCGGCACCTCGCGTTTTCATATGACGCTGGTGCGTAAGGGTTGGTAATTCGTGGCCACCCTGACGATCTGATAAACTTGAATTTTGATTTGACTTAGGCAGTGATTTCACTTCGGCGCCACACGTTTGTTTATTACGTGGTCGCTTAGGGGCTAGGAATTCGCACCTGCCCCGTCGATTGTGGTAAAATGTTATTATTCCTGGGCCTTGTGCCGTGTTTGTATGTTATGAATTGAATATCGAGTGACAGCCATTATCAATAAAAGCGATCTCTTGCATTGCATGATGATGTCTGCTAAAGATAAATCTTCTGCGTCCTGCCTGTGGTTTCTAGAGTCAGGGGGTAATCGAGAAATTTCCGAAATGCAATTAAGCAAATTTCCACTTTAACCCCTGCACTAGAGATATATTGTGGTGGCCCAGTGGCTTCCTTGCGGGCGTAAGTCCCGTGGCAGGCGCATGCGCGATAGGCCTTTCCCGTCTGGCGGCTTGGTGGCACGGCCCCATTCGCCATTACGTTTCATGCAACGCACGCAAGAGGTCGGGTTTTGACGGGCTGGTGTTGGTTTAAAAATTCCCCACCCTCCCACCCTTTTGAGGGGCGAGAGAGAAAAACAGTTGGCTATTCGTATCGATTGTTTTTAGTTGGGTTGTCTCACAAACGGGACATAGAATCCCGGGTAGCAGTGGTATTTTTTCGACGTAAGAAATTGGAATATTAAATTGCTAATTATGAACGATGGTTCTAAATTAAATAAACTAAAGGTATCACAAATTGAACATCTTGAAAGATTTAAGGTGGTAAATGAAAGAGGTGTTGAAAATATTGGATACTGTCAAGTATTACAGAAAATATGATTGATTAGTTTCATTAAATACATGAGTTAATTATTTTGAGCATTACAAAAGTAAATGAGTAAATGAGTCAGCGGAAAGTTACACAACCAATCTCTATATAAGTATGAGTGGTATTTTGACTCTGATTTGGCTATATTCAATTCTGACGATTTGATTAAATTAATAACAAATGGACGCCTAAGTCATAGGCTAAGTTTTGCTTCGGCACCTCGCGTTTTCATATGACGCTGGTGCGTAAGGGTTGGTAATTCGTGGCCACCCTGACGATCTGATAAACTTGAATTTTGATTTGACTTAGGCAGTGATTTCACTTCGGCGCCACACGTTTGTTTATTACGTGGTCGCTTAGGGGCTAGGAATTCGCACCTGCCCCGTCGATTGTGGTAAAATGTTATTATTCCTGGGCCTTGTGCCGTGTTTGTATGTTATGAATTGAATATCGAGTGACAGCCATTATCAATAAAAGCGATCTCTTGCATTGCATGATGATGTCTGCTAAAGATAAATCTTCTGCGTCCTGCCTGTGGTTTCTAGAGTCAGGGGGTAAAGTGTCATTTTTTATTGGTCATCAAATTTAATAAATGGCAGCATTTCAAGGTGAAGGTTAACTGTTGGGTGAAACTTTATTGCACTTTAAATGTGTAACATTTCAGTCTACATTTTACATTTTGTAACAGGTTAAGGAGCCTAACTGTTTTCCAGAAAAATTCACATTTCCAATGGGGGGGGGGGGGGGACTTATTTCTTTTGACCTGTTTATGTCAGATTATCAGTAATTCTGTACATGGATTGTAGATTTTTAAATGTAATTGATCCAGGGGCAGGGGCAGGTAGAGGGGGCACTCGTGTATACAAGTTTTAATCATCATATGTGTGAATCGACCCCTGTAACGCGAACTCTCAAAGAAGGAAAAATGGATTATAGCTCCCCGAATGAATCATACTCATAGCAAGTGATACATGTACTTAACAAGTCCTCAATTACAGAAGACTGAAATGAACATATGAAGTACCGTATTATCCCTATTAAGCGCCCAGGACCTTATAAGCGCCCACCCCCTTTTTCTCAGGTGACTTTAAAAATATATACTTATTAACCCACGTCACACTAAGTCTCGGACTACAAATTGCTTGAAAATAAAGAGGAAATTGTGGTTATTTTAACTTCAGACATACTTGACATATTGTTTGTGATCCAAAAGTGAACTTAAACCATGTGCTATGCCTTCAAACAGCAACAGAAACCATCCGAAATATGCACGTTTCGTGTTTATTGTCATTCGTGGAGGCCGCCATCTTGAATTGCAAAACATCAAATTTTGCAGTCTTGGGACGTAAAGGTTGTTGAATTTTGCAACCTTGACGGTCAACAACTTTGTAAATCAGTATACAAATAAGCGCCCACCCAAAATGACTTAGTTAACCGCCCTGGGCGCTTAATAGGGATAATACGGTAATTGTTTTTGGTTCAGTTTTTTGTCTTATAGGCCTAAACCATTTTGGGCTATTTTTATAATTATGACATACATGACTATCGTCCCAAGCAACCCTTAGTGTGGATTCAGATTGAAAAAGACACCCTTATTCTCTGAAATTTGTGATTTTTGGGCCACATTGTGGTTAAAAAAGCACCCTTAATCCATGTTTTTGTTCACACGGATGATTCCAACATTATACCTGATTGCTCCCACCTGGGAATTGATCTTTAGATACAGACTTTACAGCTACAACTCAAGTGAGAAGGGTGAGCGTGTCAAGATGTTAATGTCTTGGTTGCCTCGGAAACCATTTAATTTGATATAATGGTGTGAACATGATATGGAAAATGCAGAGTAACATTTTTCATTTTGACAATTTTCCGTTTTTGAAGTTAAAGGTATGTATACGGTATCATACACTGCTGCTCATTATAGGTATTTGTGTTTTGATTATGTCCTGGAAATTCCAATTTTTCCAAACTATTGATTATTTTGACTAGTCACATAATAATTATGTGCTTGCATTTTGTAAAATAATCTAAAACTAATGATTTATCGGAGATTATTTTAGCAAGCATGATAGCCCATAGCGCTATCTGTGATGATGAGGCAAATGTCTATGGGGTTTAACTGTGTAGATTTTGACTTGTATCTCAATTTATCTTGTTTGTATGAAATCTGATGATCATAGCATTTGTCAAACATGAATTTATGAAGAACTATATAATGTACACATACAACATCGATACTTCATTAGTCAAAATATCAATAGTTTTGTTTATAGAAGATGGAATTTCTTGAACATGTAAATGAAATCACAGCGCAAATACTTACGAGCGGCAGTGTACTTACAAGTATTATATGTGTGGTATGTGGGAAACCACCTCTTGGATTATGTTTTTGACTTTTGATCAGAAGATACAGATGGATTTAAAAATTAAAATCCATTAGGTGACAAAAAACCTCAACCCTGCTCTTTTAATTAAATCCTAATAACCCTGGCGGCATGTTTTTGAGAATATGACTCTATCAGGGGAGAAGGCGGGTCAAATTTAGGGAGGGGGAGGACAGGCACCATCAGAGCAGGGGATCAAACCCAAGTCACCTACATGGCAGTTCGATGCCTAACTGTTCAGTCAGTCTGGGGTGTTTTCTCCAATCATATATTAACACTTTCAACTATTTTTAATAGCTTTCAAACGTTATAAAACAATGTTTTAAATGTTTTACTTGTGTGATTTTTAAAGTGCAAACATTTTCACCAAATGTTGAAAATAAAAACAATCCCTTCTTGAATTTTAAAATAAAATTGGTCATCAGTTTGATACATAGAAATTATAGGTGATTTTCTCTTTGGCCGGTAATTAATGGCCTGGTGCTCCCCTCTAGGCTCCAACCCACGCCCTACCCCTCTATGAATGATAATTCAATATATAATATGAACCTTTTCATCGCAAACAAGGTCAAAAAAAAAAAATACCACCGTACCTTGAAAATCTGACCAAAATGTTACCCATCATATATCTGTTTTCCACCATGTATAATATAAAGTAGATGGTTTGGGCAGACATACAGTGTAGACACCACTACTAATTTATTCCCACCACCAGACAGCCTGTACTCCACATACCTAGTTTTTTCTCATTTGCGTTACAACCTACTCGAGCACCGATTCCATTAGGGACAATTCTTGATTGGTAAATTGGTATAAACACAGAGTGTATGGATAGATTGTAAAGGAAGACTTGCCGTCAGATTTCTACAGTATCGGTTACACACATGTATGTAAAAAAAATAATGTTGGTTAGGGCACTAAAAAAACCCACCCTGTTCTACGTATGGGCAAACGGACCTCTCATGTAGGGGAATTTGGGGGTGGGGGGGGGGTAGCGTTGGCTCAAAAATATCATAGATCCAATCACTTTTTCTGGTCCCTTTAAGGACTGCAAAAACCAAATTTAAGAGGTAAAAAAAACCACAAATCAAGCGAAGGATGGACAATGACAAATCTTCAGTTTTCCTTACGGTTTCCATTTCCATGTATCTTGAAATTTAAAGGGTCCCATGAAATCTTGATCCTGACCTAGGTCAATTTCAAAGTGTAACTTGATGCGTCAAACAAGAAAGTAAGGGGTCTATGACGCGCATACCCGCAATAACCGCAAAACTGACAATTTCGCATAATTTCGCGAAATTAAATGCCTGCTAAAATTATAGTGTTTTATAGTATTTCATCCTCGAGACCTGACCGATTCCATTAAAGTATACAGCGGTCTTCATTACTTCCCCATTGGATTCACTTTGGATTAAGTTACCAGTAATTAACTCTTATCTAAACAAGCATGCCAAACCTTTATAATTAGCAGTGCTGGAGTTGAGTCCACCCCATCCGATTCCGAGTCCCTGATGGCCAAGTCCGAGTCCCAAGTCCTAGTCCCCTGATGGCCCAGTCCAAGTCCCTGTGTCTCAAAACCAAGACTGTACTTGAGTCCTCCAGCACTGATAATTAGCGATAGGTTGACCGCTTCACAGTCTCAACTCTCAACACCCATTTTTCCTCCATCTGCATTTGTAAACAGAGATTTTGATCCAAAGAAAGCCCAATTTCCATCCCCTGGTAAAATTGTAAGCATGTGTCAGAGATGTTTCCTTCAGATGCTATATAAGCAAAATACCTATAGTTCAATCGGTTCAAAATTGACGAGAAATATTTGGAGAGGAGGGGTGCCACCCAGTCAATTTTTTTAGAGCAGGAGGAGGGGTGGGGGGGGGGGGGGGGTATTTTGATATCAGAAGAAACCCCATATTTTTCACATTATTTCTGTTAAATGTTTGATGCAAAAATGTTCCATTAGATAGGGACGATCATATCCATTGCTAGCGGTGGCGCCCTAACGATAGATCTAAAAAGTTCGCCGGACTTGAGCTCCACGTGACGTCATCCATGATCAAAACAGACGGCGGCGGCTATGATTGAAATTTTCGATCGCCGCGTGGGTTTTTCTTCAAGATTTTATCTCCGGATACGGGTTTTCCCTTTCGCTTTTATTATTATACGACTTACGTTTGAAGTAATTAAAGTCCTATTTTGAAGTATCGGACTGGTCGTTTCGAATGTTATGAGGGTTTACCCACTTTTATTTGGGGACAAACGGGAGGTATATTGAGATTAGAAAATACTAAATAATGGCTCTACGCGGAGCATAATTTTAATGACTTTAGCTTACAAATACCAAAATTCCGCAAACGCTCGTATGGATTCGGATAATTTATTGAAATGAGATAGGCCTTCTCTTCCTAAAGCTACATGTACCTTCACTTTTCCCTGTGATTGCAGCTAACAATTGCTAAATGGTTTTTTCTGCCTCTGTGTTGTTGTACTCCGCGATGTGTTCATAATATTGGGCTCAGGTTTAGCCGGTGTTGACAGCAATCGCGGCGCTCAACACAGCGGGGTCAGGACATGACAGGGTTGGTGATCACTGCGCGTGCGTACTCTGCAACAGCCTTATTAAAATTGCGTACCATTACAAATGGTAATTGAAGGTGTCTAAATCAGACGAGGGGGAGACTATTTGATTGGGGATTGACAGCCTTGATATAAATAACATGATCAGTTGGCCTTGAATTGATAAATAATTTAAACATACAATTATTAAATTGATTATTTGTAACATGAAAGTACTACTTCAATAATTTTGTGCTAGAATAGTTAGGCCCACTAGTATTATATTAATTATTATCACTATTCATTTTCTTCTAATTTTTTATTTAAATTTTGTTTATTGATTTACTTTTTGTATTTATTTAGGCCTGGCCAAGTAAAATAAATATGATGTTTATCCTTCCGCTCGATTTGTATTTTTCTTCTTCTTTAGTTTGCTTCATAAACTTTAATTAATACCGAATCTTAACTTTAATAAAAGTGATGCATACAACTTAGCGTTTGAGTATCATGATAACACTTTTTTGCACACTTTTTGCATCCGTCAAAACAGGTGGTCTCGAATAAATTAGATTAAAGGCGTACTACCAGACGTACGTTACTCATCGATAATAAAATATAATACTTTTCTTTTGTATGATTATACTTTATTATCACAAATGGCTGCTCTTGATTAAAGGCATAGTACTGGACGTACGTTACTCAACGATAACAAATATAATCATGTTCTTTTGTACGATTATACTTTATTATCACAAATTGCTACTCTTGATTAAATTAGATTAAAGGCGTACTACCGGACGTACGTTACTCAACGATAATAAAATATAATCATTTTCTTTTGTACGATTATACTCTATTATCACAAAATAGTCTTTAACATCATTCATTGTCATCATGTGCATTGTTTAAAATTGGAAGACACATTTGTAGCTTGCTTCATTCAGTCTTTATAGTTCATTTCCTGAAATGAAATAGAAAATGTTATAGATGAGTTATGGAACTTAACTAAATTACTTATCTAATTAATGATAGGTTCTCTTGAGTCTTGATATACCTCATCTAAAATTTGAATACTGAAATATTGGTTTTATGAAAGCTTGTAAAATTTGCTTTTAAATGAGGGGTCAACCGTCCCTTTACGACCAGTATAAGCCGAGTTACGTCAAATTTGACACACCACATTTTGAATGTCGAAGCTAGTGCCACGCTTTTAGGAAGTTGGCAACATGTTTTAAAAGTATTAAGTATGTATTTTAAGCATAATTGTGTGAAACTATTATGAAAATTAGCATTTATTTGCTAAATAAAAACATAAAATAATGTTACACCAAATTTGGGTGCATTTTAGTCAAATTTGGCGCAAATTCGGTGTCGTTTCGTAGTTAATGCTGCGATTTGGGCTACAAATATGTTAAAATTGGGCTGCAAATCACCAAAATTCTCTAAATTTGCCCAAATGCTTGAAAATGTTACTATTTTGTGGTCAAAATTGTCTATAAGTGATAGTTTGTATATAAATGTGTACATATCCTTCTCTTCCTTGAGCATAAATGCCAGTCTTGGTGATAAAATAATGGAATTTGTAGAAATTGGGTGGATTCTGGTGTAATTTTGGGCTCCAAATAATGGGCTTGGTCAATTGTAAGACATGGTTGCCGCTTTTTTTTCGTCGACTCGTCTTTGCCGACACTTCTACAGCAAATCCAGGTTGCGGAACTTGTCATATGACCTGTATCTAGTAGAATAAATGAAAAAATGGGTAAATCAAAGAAATAAAAACACAATGGTTAGTGTTTCCAGAGTTAAATGTCAAGGTGACAATCAGGGATTTAAATTTAACCACTTTTCTATTGAAATCCTGTATAAAAATAACATCAATTTTGCGACACATATTTCGACGTAACTCAGCTTATACTGGTCGTAAAGGAATGGTTGACCCCTCATTTTAAAGCAAATTTTAAAAGCTTTCATAAAATCAATGTTTCAGATAAATGTGAGCAATTTGAATTTTTTGTGATCATGCCTACATTAGACGTTATAGGCCAGTGAAATACTGCCAAAGGATGACCCTTCATGTAGAATAGATAACATCAAGTTCAAAATCGGGCCAGTAATCGGAACACCTACCTTGATGTGAAATTATGAACCAATGTTAAATGATGAACTTTAATGTGTTAAAGGTAGATGTTCCGATTGCTGGCCCGATTTTCAACTTGATGTTTTCTATTTTACATGAAAGGTTATCCTTGAAATGGGCACATTCGAAAGTTTGAGTTGCATAACTCCAATGGTTCTATTTTTAGAAGCACAAGGTCACAAAACATTTGCCCATTGAGTCCTACACAAACTGGTTGGTGGTTGACCACCTTTGGCAGTAATTCACCACATTTTCACCTATAATTTCTAAATGGAACATTTTTGGCCCCTAAGATTTGACAGACATAATGAGAAAAATATGGGGATTCTTCTGATATCAAAATATCTTGATGTGAAAAAAAAATCATAGCCCCCAAAAAGTGATCGGAACATACACCTTTTAATATATAGCATATTTCTCATTTCAGACCTATTACAGGCAGTGTGTGGACGAATACAAAAAGAGTTTACCAACAACCCTTGCAGCCCCTTCAACCCATTCACCCCTGTCAACAAATGAAACAGTCCAGCCAGCAGCTATCATCCAGACCAATACCACAAGCGCTCCCCTAGCTGCTACCACGACTACGCCGACGCCCAATGCATTATCTAGGGCGACGCTCGGGGTACAGGAGCTTCTTCTCACGGCGGCGGAGACACAGTGCGAACAGCCGTGGAGTTATGTGCCGGAAAATATTCTGCCCGACATATGGCAGATTATTTATTGGACCACGTTTGTTCTCACATGGTATGTGTGCTGTTTAGGAAAATAAAATTACATTTTAGGCGACAGGAAAAACAACAAACTGTTAAAGCCCCAGGCATCTACTCATTCCACAAGTGGCTTAATCCAGCCAATCTGCCAATCTGACACAATTGAGCAATAGAGGGCGCTGCAATACCAAATATTTTAAATGCCTTTTACTCTTGATATCCATGTTCAGTAGACTCTGATTCCTTTTTAAAAATTTGGTTAAATGTATTTTTAAATTTTGTTCGTACAAATCAGTTGATATAACAAAGATAAACGATAAGAAACGGAAAAATGTAATTTTGACGATGCCCCTATTTTATCAATTTAACACCATAGATTCTGTATTTTGTAAATAATATCTAGTAAGATTCACAGTCAGTTGGTCCACCATTTAGTAGATGCCTGGGACTTTAAACTGAACTGTTATAAACAGTCCTCTCATGCCGGGTTGGTTGATATGGCTTTCTCTTTTATTCCTATTATTTTCCTGTAAAAATGGTGGCAAAAACAACAGTGTTTCTTTCTTTTTTCGACGCCAGTCTAAACATATCATATTGGTAAATTGTCAAATTGAGATTCGGGTTTAAAAAAATGGAATCCGAGAAAACATCTATCCAAATGATTTTATGTATTACTTCATTTTCAGAACTAAAATCTCCTTCAACGCACCAAATTTCCTTCCAAAGATCTTCCATGATTCTCCCCTTTTTTCCAGGTCTGTTGACAATTTTCACATTTGTGTCATATTATCACAGCATTTTACATTTGAAGGCAATTTCTTTTCATTTTGTGGTAAAATAGGGCTTACAAATTAATATTGGCATTAATAAGGTCTTAATAAATTACGGTAAGATAGCAATATTCAGAGATTCAAATCTAAGCCACTTTTAATCAGCCTCCTCTCAAAGTCATCTTTGATGAAATCAAAACCATAATTTCATTTTTCTCTCATAATTTGCTCCATACACACTTCTCTGCAGGATAATTATGCCGATAATGAAGTCCTACAGTAACGCAGGTGATTTCACAGTGCGGGGGAAATTGAAGTCGGCGCTGATTGAAAACGCTATATGGTACGGCAGCTATCTGCTCATCTTTGGCGTACTTCTGATATATGTGGCCGCAAATCCGCATCTAAAAATAGATGGGTAAGACAGAAAACTGTCAGTGTATGACAGTACTGATTGCACTGGTTGGTTTCCTTTACTGCAATACTGGGCCCTAGGGCATGTAAAATCATTTTCTAACGGCAGCTATTTACATAAGAGCGTGTAAGACCTAATTATTGTTGGTTTCTAACAGTACGAAGAGTAGTCTATAATAACACAACTTGTTACATTTCGTCGCCATGTTCTGGCACTTTATTAAAGTAAAGGTTGCTCCAAATTATACAAAATGTTACAATGAAAATGACTAGAGACAATGCGACACGTCTGCAGACGTTGAAAACAACACGAGGAAGAGAGCAAATGTCTTTTCACAAGCCCGCTCGCTCGTCAATACGGCGCTTAGCTGTGATTGGCTCATGGTTATTCACAACTGAGCGCTGATTGGCTCAAATCAATATAAATAATGCAAAGTCAAATTGCTAACACTGGACCATAGCATTATTTATGTAGGTTTTTTTTTTACATCCCACAAGCGTTCAGACAATGGGAGCTATAGTCTCAAGACTAAACTTTCAGTTAACAGCCGTGTGAATCATGTCATGGTTAACTAACCTTGAGTCTTAAGCTGGAATTTAAATCTAAAGAAATCTAGTAGTTAACCAGTCCCGAAGCACTAACCTAGAGTTAGCCGAGAGTGTGTCTGCCGTGTGAATCCTTCAACCATGTTAAAGGAGATGTCCCGCAAGCATAAGAGTGTGCATTATATGTTAGAAAAATAACTATCGAGCCCAACTTTTGTATCAATGCATTACTTCAGGCAATCTGAGAATCTCGCGACCTTCAGTTATTCTCGAAGCTACCGCAGTAGTATCGCTAGACTCGAGGCTAAGAGTGTGTTCTTGACAGGCAATCTGGATTTATTAGGTGGTAAGATTTGTTAAAGCTCGAGACTAGTGACTGTCTGAACAGATGGTGAAAAGCAGTGTCTTATAATTAACTTATATACCAAACTCACCACTGTTGGATTATGAGTCATACATGTGCACCATTACACCATAGTTTGAGCCATCATGCACGGCTGTTTGATCCCACATAATGGTGTCCGATTTATTCTGAGAACACCGTACCGTAACTTGCTGGCCCAGTTCTGTTTTTAACTGATTCAAATACCTGAATATACTGGCCATCTTTTGTAGAAATTGCAGAACATTTGTTGGTGCCATTTCTGAGAAATAGAGCTTTGAATATTATTATTTACTATAATAGCGCCCTCATCGGCCACATTTCCCATAGAGTTACATGTAAAATATGTATCAAGTAGAAAATGCAGATAATTTAAAAAGGGCTCGAACAATGTTTTTGAAATTTTCACCGTATACTCTTATTCATTAGCACTACCCATGAAAGTATCAGGTCAAACCATAAAAGGGCCACTATATAATCTTTTTTTATCCCATAATTTTAATTATAAATCGAACAGTCAAACAGCCGTGCATGGACACCTAAATATGGACTTAGATATAAACTTAATTGTACAACAAAAAGCAAACAGCAGTTGAATCATTTTTCAGAGTTTATTTACATTTTCAAAATATTTTCAGTTAAATTTGTCGAAGCAACTTGGTCCAAAATGTGCCTAATGCTCAATTAAAAAAGAAAATCACAGACATAATTGTTGGTTGGTTCCCTGTTTTCTCATTCATCACAGAGAGAAACTGCAGATTATCGGTATCACAGCCAGCAACACATGGGGTCTGTTTCTGCTGGTCTTACTTCTAGGCTATGGATTGGTAGAGGTCCCAAGGAAATACTGGGCTGAGTCTAAGAAAGGATTCCTTCTTCAGTATACCTATTTTCAGTTGGCTAAACTTAGTACGGAGAAATCTGAGGCAGAAGAACACTTAGAAGATATACTAGAGGTAAGAAAGAGGATATATAGCAGAGAATTTCATGCATATTTATGAGCTGATTTGCATAAATGCATATATGGAAATACTGGGCGGAGTCTAAGAACGGATTTCTTCTTCAGTATACCTTTTTTCAGTTGGTTAAACTTACTTAGTACAGAGAAATCTGAGACAGAAGAACACTTAGGTGATATATTAAATAAGAGGATATAATTTAATTAAGCCCTTTAAAAAGAAAAAAGAGATCTTGAAACAAGGACTAAAGTCCTGACCAGGGTCATAGCCAGGATTGAAAATTGGCTGACCAAATTTGAACACTCCATAGAACATCTATTGCAGACGTTAGTGTTATTGTCTCTATACTCCCAATTTACGCTTAATATATGAAACAAGCCCCCAGGTGCTAATAGTAGCCCAATATTGCGCCCAAGTGATGATAGCGAATGAGTTGAGATCTTTAAATGGCCGGATGAAATGAGCAAGCTTACTTTTTTACGGTGGTATGTTTATGATAAGTTCGGGATATGCTTTTTAAAAACATTTTGCTCGTCCAAAACTGGTGGTTCGTAAGATGGATTGAGGATTTTTCCACCTGTCCACTTTAGAAACTGCCTGTCCAAAAGATGGCTGGACAGGTTGCTGGCTAGGACCTTGGTCATGATTCAAGTCCGTTATCTCAGAACTAGTGTTCGCCAATACTATTGACACCAATATTGACTGTTCTTTTGCATTGTTCTCAACCAGGATATCCGGCGAGCGTCGGACAGCGTCCGTTATAACCATCCATACCGCAAGTTCGTTAACACCATCATTGACAAGTGTCCCACATCATTCCAAGATTCACTCACCAAACATTTAGACGACTTTCAAGATTACGACTCAAAAAGTACTACTCTGACGGTAAGTGTGACTAGGGCTGTGATTGAGGGACAGGGGACGAATTGGTGAGTTTATTACTGGGGGGGGGGGTGAACCATCTGTAATACTGTAAGTGTGCGTGACCAAAAATAACCTAAATGTGTGTAATGAGGGGTGGTGTGTTGCTGTAAAACTTTTGATTTTGAGGGAGATTCTGCATATTTGCATACTGTAAAACAAGTTAATTTTGCGGTAACTTTTTTTCACGAATTGCTAATCATCACTAGTTTCGCGGTAACTTAATTCGCGAATCTAAAATTGTTACCACTACTGTCATCTTCACACACATTAATTCGCGGCAATATAATTTCGAGAATTTGAGCCTCTCGCGAAATTCGCGAAATTAAATTGCGCTCGAAATTAACTTGTTTTACAGTATTAAGGAATAAACTAGCAGCGAAATGTATTTATGCAGGGGATGTATTCTAGAAAACCTCCCTACTACGAATAAACTATTCAATATATTCAATAACAATTTATGAAGAACTAAATAATACACATGTATATACAAACCACATGGGTTTCAGTGAATATATTGAATAGTTTATTCATACATGTAGTAGATGGATTTTCTAGTATACACTCGCATTCAAAAGACTTTACGAATTGGAAGTGCAAGAATAAAATATACAAGAAATAAAATAGTAAACAAACCTTTGTTAATATCTTGTGATAATATTTGTAATTATCATCATAGCAAATTTTATTGAATTCAATCATGTCATTTGGAGATATTTGATGAGAAAAAAATAATGTCAATTCCAGCGAAATTGTTCGGAATCCACACGTAATTCTCCATTCACCGATTGGCGGCGCTGTTGAAAATGACGTCAGCATCAGAGTTGTTTATGAAAAGCAGAATGATCGAAAAGCTGGACGGTCGAATAAACACGGAAGTGTTTTACAATATTATTTACAAATTATTTACAAATTATTTACAAAAGTTCCAAGAGTTTTTCAGTGTTTAGATTGAATTAAAATGTGGTATAACTCCCATGAGCATCAATCACTTCCTGGCAGCGTTCAGGCATAGAGTCGACCAGCTTCTCCACGATTTCTATGTCCATTTCATGCCAAATTTCTGCCACTCTCGCCGTAAGTCCATCTAACCCTCCTCGCGGGGCTCTTGTTTTGGATAATTCTCGCTCAATAGCGTCCCATAAATGTTCAATGGGATTCAAGTCAGGAGATTGAGCAGGCCATGTCATTAATTGAAATCCCCAATCAAAATCGGGTTTCAATTGTTCTGGAGTTGGATCATCAATCCATTCCCGTACTAGCTTTGCCGTATGGCATGGGGCGTTATCATGTTGAAAAACAAAGTTAGTTCCAACGAGCTGATGGGCAGATGGAAGCATATAGTGTCCTTCAGAATTTCTTTGTAAAGTTCCTTATTAATGTTGCCTTCAACACGGATGCATGCTCCTAATCCAGATCTGGCCATACAACCCCATACCATGATCCCAGCACCACCATGTTTCACTGTGGGCTGGATGCATTTCTCATGATAGGCCTCTCCAACTGCCCGTCTGACGTATTGCCGTCGTTTGTCATTTTGATACAGAACAAATCTGCTCTCATCTGACCATACCACTTTTGACCACTGTTCTTGTGTCCAATTCAAATGAGCTCTTGCAAAATCGAGGCGTCTTCTCTTGTGATCTTCAGTCAATTTCGGTTTTCTACAGGCGATTCTGCCATTGAGACCACCAGCACGAAGCCTCTTCTTAACGGTTGATACAGAAATATCCACCAGCTCACACTCTTGCCGTACCGCCGGCGCTGCCAACGATTTCCCCGTGAGGTATTGACAATCCGCCGGTCCGTTCTCACGCTAGTCACTTTCGGGTGTCCACTTCTCGGTCGTGTTGACATTGTGCCATAGTCATCCATTTTCTTCAGATTATACCGGACACTTCCCTCACTAATCCACATCTTCTGCCAATTTCTGAGTTGTTATACCCCTCGTCATGCAAAGCTTTAATCTTCCCCTTCATGTTGTCAGTTATTATCGGCTTCGGCGGCATGATTAAACTAGAGAAAATTGGTGATTTCGGAAGGCACTTTTTGTAAACAAGTCGTCGCGGTATAGGGAATCCCCTTGTTATGAGATGTCAAACAAAGGTCAAATTGCTTCTTCACCTTTGACGCGTGGGTTTCCATATAAGGGCATTGGCGGGAATTTTTTCCGATGGTGATTGGATAGCTTAACATCTCATCAACATAATAAACCATATTTGGTTAATTTATACACATGACGTAGGGCCCACGGTTGCAAAACATTAGAGGGAATCACCGTTGCTCGGGGCGTTGTCAAACAATTGACGTCATAATTTATTATAATGAGCTGTTTTCCTAGGACGTCACCAATTGTTGAATGGGATTTTACGTGTGTTTTCCGAGGAATTAATGACGGTTTGTTTACACGATTAATTAATTATTAATAAATATTTCCGATGTTGAAAACTGGTATAAAAGTTGAGTAACTAATTAAACTTGACTTTGAAGGATTAGGCCTATTTTTTTTGCGGCAATTTTTTTAGAAATACGGCATGATACAAATTCGTAAAGTCTTTTGAACGCGAGTGTATATCCCCTGCGCAAATACATTTCACTGCCAGTGTAGGCCTACATAAGATATGGTCTTGTCAAATTTGGTGTATCTTGCAGGGAAATAAACATTTTCCAAGCCTGCTAGCTAAAGGGTTCAAAATAAGTATTAAGGATCTTGAAAATATTCTTCTTTTTCAGGCTCCGAGTGAAAAAGAGTTAATCCGCCTCCACAGAAAGGTGATATTTGCATTACAAGCCAAGAAGCGCACGGACACACAGTGGGACGTATTAATGCAAAAAGCTTATCATCTTGAAGATATGAATGAGAATGAAACTGATCGTAATAGGTAAGTCAAGTAAAAGTTTGTTGGTCTGTACATTGTAACCAAATAATGTGAGCCCAAGTAGTCTTAATTTATGGTGCAAAAGTAGCCTAACCACAGTGTTACCAAATAATATCACCCCAAATAGTCTTAATTTATGGTACAAAAGTAGCCTAACTACTGTGTTACCAAATAATATCGGCCCAAATAGTCTTAATTTATGGTACAAAAGTAGCCTAACTACTGTCTTACCAAATAATATCAGCCCAAATTGTCTTATTTTATGGTGCAAAAGTAGCCCAACCACAGTGTTACCAAATAATGTCAGCCCAAATAGTCTTAATTTATGGTGCAAAAGTAGCCCAACCATAGTGATACCAAATAATATTAGCCCAAATAGTCTTAATTTATGGTGCAAAAGTAGCCCAACCACAGTGATACCAAATAATATCAGCCCAAATAGTCTTAATTTATGGTACAAAAGTAGCCTGACTACTGTGTTCCCAAATAATATCAGCCCAAAAAGTCTTAATTTATGGTGCAAAAGTAGCCCAACTACTGTGTTACCAAATAATATCAGCCCAAATAGTCTTAATTTATGGTGCAAAAGTAGCCCAAGACTGGGTTACCAAATAATATCAGCCCAAATAGTCTTAATTTATGGTGCAAAAGTAGCCCAACTACTGTGTTACCAAATAATATCAGCCCAAATAGTCTTAATTTATGGTGCAAAAGTAACCAAACTACTGTGTTACCAAATATTATCAGCCCAAATAGTCTTAAATTTATGATGCAAAAAAGCCTAATTAAATTGTCCTGGTCAAACTGTCTTGGTGGGGTCTTTAGTCACACATTTGCTGACTATGAACACCATTTTGTGTAACATCCACACTCTATACAACTTATTAGGCTATTAGTTTAACCATATACAAACAGTTTTTTCAGAAACCTCAGTATCTCAAGGATTACTGAACCAATACTAGGCATGTTTGTACTTATTTCAATGCTTTTCTCATGGGTGAGTTTAACTATGATAATGAAATTCAATAATTTTGACATTTTTGAAACATTTTGTGAACTTTTAGAATGTTGTCTGCAGACGCCTGCCACATGGAAATTGTTAATATGAACCCAGAAGCATTCTCATCAGTCATCTGTTCTATTCTTAATATTTCTATATTGTCTCTTATATTCCAGGCAATTCCAGCACTCGTTCGAACCGGAATACACCGGTCTGAGCCAGTACATTTGCACGCCTACCGTGGAGTGGTACTGGAAGATCTGGATGATGCCGACGTGTTACAAGGCGTTTGCGATCTTCCTCGCCGTGTTCTCGTTTATGGTGGTGTGGTCAGAGGTGACGTTTTTCAGCACTAATCCTGTGCTGTCGATATTCGCCGTATTCATCAATGCAGCTGCAAAGAATTATAATTATTTATGTTTAGAAGTAAGTTTGTCAAATTTTGTACCTTACCGGCTTTAACTAGCTCAAGAGAAACATGTGTGAGATAAGTGTGAGATAAGCATTTATCACTGATATTTATTGTAAGAGTGTGTTAAATGAGTTCACTGTTGGACAAGTTTAAAACTGTCAAACTTTTGCCTAAATTAGCTCTAAGTTCTAAACATATCAACTGCCACTTCGCTGTTATTTAGTGCTTGGAAGTGCCCACGTTTCAGCGTTTAAAAAACCCCGGGAGAAACCACTAAAACGTTTACTAAACTCACTACACATTTACACTTTGTGTCCACCATCGTCTGGCGTCAGCAGTTTATGTAATGGTGCTCCTAGTGATGAGAGATTTACAAATGAAATTGGTATCGCATTATTTGCATTATCGTGCGATCATTTTGGATTTTCAACTGTTTTATTTAGCTTAGAAATAAAACATCCAAATAAACAATAATAGTTCATGTTCCATATGATTTTTTTATTGAACAACGTGTCAGAAAACTTGATACGAATGATTTATTCTGCAAAAATTGCATTTTACTGGATGCAAAAATTCTGAAATTGTGTAGCTGTGGAACAAAGGTTTGTTCACTTCTTTCGTAGGCCTTACATTTTATTAACGTTTACACGGGTGAACGCCCAAAATCCTGCTTGTTTAAATGAATAGCAAATTAAACGGTAACACCCTGCACTACTATTATTATTATTATTTAGGCTGCCCCTCCCCGATGATCCGAGAGTACGTGCCCCTTTCCTTCTTGCGAAATTGGAGGCTCTGAAAAAAAGCTGTTCAGAATTAATTTTGGTTGTTCATAGTTAGATTTGCCTCACACTGATTTTCCCCACACTTCAAATAGCTGTATGGGATTAACGCAAACATAATTCACCGGTAAATGACATTTTCAGCTATCTGGTACTTATCATGTTATTCAGGTACGTACAGCAATGAATCACTTGGTCTGGACTGAACAGGTGTTGCAGTGTACCATCCCTCGCCTCTCACCAATGAAGTCCGTGGTTTGATTCCCAGTAGGGGCTCGTTCTCTATGGCTCTATGAAGAGATGCCACTTTTCAGGAAATTTCCTGATTTCAGGACATTTTGTTCAGATTTTCTTAGTTTCAGGAAATTTTGTCTGTTCAAAAGTATAGTAATGGCTGCTCAAAGTATAGGAAAATCGAAATTTCAGGCTTATCAGGAAACTTTGAAACCACCCAGTGGCATATCTGTTTATGTGGATTAGGTTTCTCGATCCATACTCGTTCCTGCAGGTTTTCTCCCGGTTCTCGGGTTTCCTCCTGAAAAAAAATGAGCTTCTTGTCATAAATCTGTTCTGGAATATGGTTTCTCTGGTTTTTCCCGTGCGCCAATATAGTAGCTGCAAAGTGCTGTAATGGTTCGTGAAATATGAGTCGAATATTATAAATACTGCCAAATGTTTTTTAAACATTGGAGTTTGTTTGTTTGTGTAAAATATGGTTGAACATTTGGCGCTACTTTTGGGTGCATTTCTGCTATATTCATAGGTGGACGTCAGATTTTCAGTGGCACACCTTTACCAAAGTCAAATTCGAGTACTTCTTGATACCTTTCAGTGTCAAATATTGTCGCTGTTCTGTCAAAACCATATCCATCCGGCCCTTCAACATGTATAAAGTGAAACTTCCTATGTATAACCATGAAAGTAACAGACCTTACTTTCATGGTATAACCTATGGGCAGTCTGCTCTAAACATGTTCAAGGGCCAAAACATATCTATTAAAACCTTGTAAGTGCTCTTGCCGCTGAACATTTATAAAAGCAACACTTCCGATAAACAGCAGTTTCACTTTATACATGCTGAAGGGCCAGAAAAACATACAAGGTTTAGACAGAACAGGGACGTTATGATCATCCTGTAAACTATTTCTTTTCCATCTTATCTTTTGTCTTCTGCACAGATTTTATGTTGTATAATCATAGCTTATTTATGCTGGTGTTCATATTATACTGTCTTCAAAATACGGGTGTTCAACTTCTACTACTTAGCTCCGCACCATCAAACCGACGAAAACAGCCTGCTCTTCTGTGGAATGTAAGTAGCAAAGGAGTCGAACCTGAGTCCTCCCGAACTCTAGACAGACAATCTTGTAACTAAGCTATCGAAGACAAGCAAAGGAGTCAAATCTTGGACTGCCCAAAACTCTAGACAGACAGACACTCTTCTATAACTTAATCAGTTCCAAATTGGCAAAAAAGATTCGGTTTTGAATTCTCCGTGCGCAAAAGTAATCCAAGCATATGCGTGCGATGATGGCCACACGCACGCAGTTTTAGTCATACGCATGCGTCACATATATGATGCACACTGTGCTTGTTGCCTTCATGAGCGCTCACATCCTTCTGTATTCATTTGCTGGTGTAAGGAGGCTTTGCCAATTTGGAACTGATCAAACTATATAACTGAGCTATCAAGGACAATTGGTATCAAGTATTACAAATTCATCGAAATGGTATATGGTTTCATAGGTGTGCCAAGCACTCTTGGTGCCCTTATCCCGCTGCTATTGGGTAAAACTAATTGAAAATTACTTCAGCAACTCTTTGCTGGTCCATAAAACCACACTTCCTAATCTAACTCGTTGTGCAATCTTGACAGGTGTATATGATAAGTTTATCACAAAATGGCTAATGTGGCATAGCAGTCATAGACCTGGACCCCATATCGGGGATCCTGATTTGATTTCTGACGCTGGCTGTGCTGGTCACTACAGCAACTCTATGCTGCTACCCTGGCTTCCTAAATCTAACTCATTGGTTGTATATGGTAATTTTGTCACAGAATGACTTTTGTGGCGTAGCAGTAAGAGACTGTGAACATATATATAGGGTCCTGATTTGATTATGGACATTGGCTGACATCCCCATGAGTTTTATTTCCAAAAGCACGCCTTAGATGAGAGCAATAATATAATAACTTGTCTTTCTGTAACTATTATCTACCCCTTGTAGGATGCTGTGTCGGTTAACGCCACCGCTTTGCCTCAATTTTCTCGGTCTCATCCATCTTGATGGTCATGTGACCGGCAAGGAAGATATGCAAGAGACGTCATATACTTCTGTAAGTAATTATTGGAAATAGTGTACATTAGGTCCCTGCCATGCATCAAGTCTTTGATGGAATAAAGTGCATCATACAATTACAATGAGGTTCTTTTTTCTACCGTGTAATTGATGCATGTGTGGGACTTAAAGTACACTTCATCCTCACAATATGTTTTAAAGATGTCACAATTATTAAATTTGATCACCATATTTGGAATCACCATGAGAGGTGCATTAAAATTAGTACAAAAATTGATTCAGTAATTCTTGAGCCGGGCAGGTCGCAAGTAAAAAAGTCACCAGCCTGAATGCAAACTTACGAGCCCAACAATATGAACACCAACAGTAAACGTTAGACTACGAGATAAATGTGGTCTTTTATAACCTCAAATATAATGCTGACCACCAAACAAAATGGTGGCCTTGTTTTGCCACTGTTTGCGAATATTATCAAATACTATGCAGTCTATATAATATGAGGTACAAATGCCCTAAAAAGAAATACCTAAGTAAAAATAGATTTCTTGATGTAAGGTTTGATTGAAAATCGGCTATAATTCAAGGTTTCAGAGCATTTGAGTGACGTTACGCCAGGCATACACTAAAATTCTTACCGGCCAGCTGGGCGGGTATATTTTAAAAGTTACTAGCGCGACGCAAAATTCTTCCACCTGTAGCATGTGGTCAGGTACAGTCCTGCCCATCTATGAGAGGGAATGATAGCTTCCTCAGTATCAACAGCTATTGTAGGTTATTGTGGTCCTGCTTACAAAAGGATCTAATTTGTTGATTTAGCATCCCTAGTATGTTGCCATATTTTACCAGTATTTGATATCTTACAGATCATGGGTCGGCACTTAGACGTACTGCCCTTCATGGAGAAGGGTTTCTACATCTACTATCCAATCACTGTTGTACTACTATGCTTTGCTACATACTTCCATTTAGGCAGTCGATGTCTGTCGTTCCTGGGTTTCCAACAGTTTGTTGGAGACGAAGATATGACATCAGATCTGATGGATGAAGGCAAGGAACTTGTCAGAAGAGGTAAGTTGGAAGAGGGGTATGTGTTGGGTTTTGTTCCGCTTTGCCACTTTGTAGGTGATAAAGACAGGATGTCAGATCGTAGGTGAACTTAGGAAAGGAACTATTCAGGAGAGGCAGGGCATTGACCTGGTGATAAGGAGTAGGGATTGGGGAGATGATCAAGGTTCTGTTATGCTTTGGCACATACTTCCACTTAGGCAGTGGATATCTGTTGTTCCTGGGTTTCCAACAGTTTTTAGGTAGGTGATGAAGATATGATGTTAGATCTGATGGATGAAGACAGGGTACTTGTCAGAAGAGGTAAGTTGGAAGAGGGGTATGGTGTTGGGTTTTGTTATGCTTTGCCACTTTGTAGGGGATAAAGACAGGATGTCAGATCTGATTAACGTAGTTAGGGAACTTTTCAGGATAGGCAGGGCAGTGACCTGGTGATAAGGAGTAGGGATTGGGGAGATGATCAAGGTTCTGTTATGCTTTGACACATACTTCCACTTCGGCAGTGGATATCTGTTGTTCCTGGGTTTTCAACAGTTTATAGGTAGGTGATGAAGATATGATGTTAGATCTGATGGATAAAGGCAGGGAACTTTTCAGGAGAGGCAGGGCATGGACCTGGGGTAAGGAGTAGGGATTGGGGAGATGATCAAGGTTCTGTTATGCTTTTGCACATACTTCCACTTAGGCAGTGGATATCTGTTGTTCCTGGGTTTCTCAACAGTTTTTAGGTAGGTGATGAAGATATGATATTAGATCTGATGGATGAAGGCAGGGAACTTGTCAGGAGAGGTAAGGCAGGAACCCCGGGGATTGGGGAGGGGATGGTGAGAGGGAGGAGGGGTTGGTCATCTTAGCACTGTTATGCTTTGCCACATACCTCCATCTGGGCGGCCAATGTCTGTTGTTCCTGGGATTCCAACAGTTTGTAGGCAAGGGAGACATAATGTTGGATCTGATATGGATGAAGGCAGGGAACTTGTCAGGAGAGGTAAAGCAGGGGTCCTAGGGAGAAGGGGAGGAGATGGTGTGAAGGAGGAGGCAAGGAACGTGTCAGGAGAGGTAAAGCAGGAGTCCTAGGGAGTAGGGGAGGAGATGATGTGAAGGAGGAGGCAGGGAACTTGTTGGGAGAGGTGTAGGAGGAGGCAGGGAACTTGTCAGGAGAGGTAAAGCAGGTCCTAGGGAGTAGGGGAGGAGATGGTGTTAAGGAGGAGGTAGGGAACTTGTCAGGAGAGTAAAGGTTGAAGAGTGGGAGGGTGTTGGGTAAGTGGGGTTTGTTATGGTTTGCCACTTTGTAGGGAACAGAGACAAGATGTCAGATCTGATAAACATAGACAGGGAACTTATCAGGAGAGGTAGGGCATGGACCTGGTGAAAGGAGTAGGGGAGATTATCAAGGTTTTGTTATGGGACTTGGAAGAGGGGGGTGACCAAGATTTGTCATCGTCGCTGTTCTGTCAAAACCTGTATCTCCACCAACATGTATAAAGTAATACTTCTTATGTGTAAACTTTTAAGCAGTCTGCTCCAAACATGTTCAAGGGCCAATAACACACTTATTGTAACCATTTATTTGCTCTTGCCCCTTAACATGTATAAAGCAACACTTCCTATGCATAACCATTGGGCAGTTTTACTTTATACACGTTGTAGGGCTCGAGAAAATACAAGGTGTTGACAGAACAGCGACGTTATGCTTTGTCACATATTTCCATCTTGGCAGTCAAAGTCTGTCGTTACTTTGATTCCAGTTTGTAGGATACCGAGATATGTTGATTGATCTGATTCAGGCATCAATCTAAACAAAACTCCCATTTGTCTAGTCTATATGCTTAACACTTTTTCATTTTATTGTCGTGATATTTTTTACAGATAGGAGGAAAAAGCAGAGAGCCATCAACAGTGAGAATAGGAGGAAATCTTTCAAGGACAAATTCCATATAAAAGAGGAGGAAAACGGTGGTGGTCCAGCGAGGGGTACAAGGTTTGGGAGAGGGAAAAGCAGCGACAGTGATACTAGTCGAGCCAGTAGTGCAGGGTCACATTCTGGAAGAGGTGAGATTTGGTGATTGAGTCATGTTTAGGAAGGGATGTGTTCAAAATGTCCAGGGTCCAGTGATGGGGGCTAGGTTTGAGAGAGGGAGTGGTAGTCACAGAGATTCAAGTTGAGTCAGTAGTGCAGAATTGCATTCAAGAAAGAGGTGAGATTTGGTGATTGAGTCATGTTTAGGAAGGGATGTGTTCGAAATGTCCAGGGTCCAGTGATGGGGGCTAGGTTTGAGAGAGGGAGTGGTAGTCACAGAGTTTCAAGTTGAGTCAGTAGTGCAGAATTGCATTCAAGAAAGAGGTGAGATTTGGTGATTGAGTCATGTTTAGGAAGGGATGTGTTCGAAATGTCCAGGGTCCAGTGATGGGGGCTGGGTTTGAGAGAGGGAGTGGTAGCCACAGTGATTCAAGTTGAGTCAGTAGTGCAGAATCACATTCATGAAAGAGGTGAGATTTGGTGGTAGAGTCTTGCATATGTGTTTGAAAAGATGCTTTTGAATGACCATCTTCCATCGATGTTTAGCCAGTATTGCGAGGGTCGTATACTGAACAAAGTGAGGTTTGGTCCGAAAAGGACAGGGTATGGCTTAGATGCCTTTGTTTAATTTGAACCCTGAATTCCTGATGGATGACTCGTATAATACCTATGTATGTATCCTTTCTCCATCTTTATAGATATGCACATATAAAGTAACTGCATGTTATAATTGCTAGAGGCATGTTTCCCTGCATACTCCATATCCAGCATCTCAATATGTACCTAACAGATTATCCTTTATTCTCTTGGGAACTTTGCTTTAAGTCCATTTGTTTTCTTGAGAGGGTGAAGTCACTGCTGCTAATTGCTGTTCTAAATTCCATGCTTTGGCTTTATATTATGCACTTGCACACAAAGTATTAACCCCCTCAGCACTACCTGCCTATCTAACATTGTTTATGATTGGGTAATAACAAAACCTATTCAATTGATAACCAATTGAAATACTACGCCTATCTAACATTGTATATGATTGGTTAATCACAAAACCCATTCAATTGATAACCAATTGAAATACTACTTCTAAATATTTCACTCCAAACTTCATCACCGATACAATTATTCTAACAAAAGTATCTGATTGGTGCAAGAAATGACGTAGCTGACTTTATGACCGTTTCGGCAGGCATTTCTCAAAAATCTTGGGGTTTTCACACCCCCATCATCGGTCTTAGATGAGGGTTTACTAGGACCGCCTGACTGTATACAAGCTAATCTTAGTCTGTTCTCCTTGGGGTTCACACCCCATCTCCAGTATTAGATTAGGGTTAACTAGGCCCGCTTGACGGCATGTAAGCTAATCTTGGCCTGTTCCCATTGGGGTTCACACCCCCATTCCCGGTGTTAGATGAGGGTTAATTAGGACCGCCTTACGGCATGTAAGCTAATCTTGACCTGTTCCCCTTGGGGTTCACACCCCATCCCTGGTGTTAGATGAGGGTAAATTAGGCCCGTCTGACTAGTAATCTAATCTTAGCCTGTTCCCCTTGGGGTTCACACCCCATCCCCGGTGTTAGATGAGGGTCAATTAGGCCTGCTTGACTGCATGTAAGCTAATCTAGGCCTGTTCCCCTTGGAGTTCAGACCCCCATCCCTGGTGTTAAATGAGGGTTAATTAGGTCTGCCTGACTGCATGTAAGATAATCTTAGCCGGTTCCCCTTGGGGTTCACAACCCCATCCCCGGTGTTAGATGAGGGTTAATTAGGCCTGCCTGACTGCATGTAAGCTAATATAGGCATGTTCCCCTTGGGGTTCACACCCCCATTCCCGGTGTTAGACGAGGGTTAACTAGGCCTGCCTAACTGCATGTAAGCTAATGTAGGCCTGTTCCCCTTGGGGTTCACACCCCATCCCCGGTGTTAGATGAGGGTTAACTAGGCCTGCCTGACTGCATGTAAGCTTATCTAGGCCTGTTCCCCTTGGGGTTCACACCCCCATCCCGGTGTTAGATGAGGGTTAACTAGGCCAGCCTGACTGCATGTAAGCTATACATCTTGGCCTGTTCCCCTTGGGGTTCACACCCCCATCCCCAGTGTTAGATTTACTAGGCCTGCCTGACTGCATGTAAGCTAATCTTGGCCTGTTCCCCTTGCATTTTCTCGTTTTCTTATCTCATCCAGCGCCACCACATTCAACAGTCAGTGCTGTTTTCTCTCCTGCTCAATCTACAGTAAAATACAGCAAGCGGGAGCCCGAGGATTCTATGGTGGAGCTGCTGAGAGACAGCGAACCGATCGACTACAACGAGGACAATGTGTCTGAATTCACGGACGACTTGAGAGAGACGCTGTCCAAGCCGAGGCCGCTCACTGGGACCGGAAGGACGTCTTCGCGGGGTTGGCACTCCGATACGGGTGGTGACCGCTCTGGTAAGAAAAAGACCAAGGGTCTGTTTGATGATGTGTAGGGTTGTTACAGAAACTTGTGTGTTGACAGGATTCATTCAACAAGCCCTTAAACAAAGACCTTGGTATCAGGAGGATACAAGGGGGTGGCACTCCCAATATCCTGGGGTTGTCCCCTGGTTTGAAAAATCCAAAGAGTTTTGTGATAAGGTATAGTCTATACTAGACTGCTAGAAGGCAGTGTTGCCAAAAAATCCGTAGTTTGGACGTGTAGACAGTGTGAAAACCTCTGTGCAACAACATTCAAAAGAGTTCTGTTTATGGAGACAGTTTTGCCGAAAGACCTAACATGGAAACTAAGTCATTCATGAAGAAATTGAGGAATTATGATGGGTCACAGAAGGGACACCTCTGGCCCTCTACAGGGACTTCTCTGGTACACTAAAGGGATTTCTCTGACCAACCGAAGGGACATCTCTGGGCCTCTACAGGGACTTCTCTGGTACACTAAAGGGACTTCTCTGGGCCTCTACAGGGACTTCTCTGGTACACTAAAGGGATTTCTCTGACCAACCGAAGGGACATCTCTGTCCCATTAAAGTTACTCCTCAGACCACATGAATGTAATTATCTGATCCTGACCCACTGAAGGGACTCTTCTGGTCCACAAAATGACAAGCCCACTGAAGTTGATTCTCTGAGTGCAACATGAGGAGAATTCTCAGACCCCAGAAGAGGATTTTCTAGTCTACTGAAGGAGATCCTCTGGTTTCCTCAAAGGTGGAAAGACTCCTCTTCTATGTAAAGCCAAAGAATATCACATTGGAGTATGTATGATTGGAACAGGGTATTCAAATCATTTAGTACATAGTGACATTTCGAGGTTGAGCGCCAGAAGGCCATAACTCAACTTTTGGGCAAAATGAGATTTTGGTACCAAAATAATCCATATAACCTAGATTTTCAGAACCATAAAGAGATAACTCATAAACACTCTTAATTTGACTAAAACTAGAGTTATAAGTTGGGTGCTACATTGTATTGTAATGAGTCCCAAATATTTGAAAGTTGATTATCTCAGAATAGCATTTTTTGAGTTACGACCTTCTGGCGCTCAACCCTCGATTTGTAGCTGAGAAATAATGTTATCCAATGAGGTTATGATATTTCTGTCTGTCTGTGTATATGGAAGTCCTGTCCTCAAATAGGTATCTGATATACAATAAAGCACATGGCAGTTATCAATTGTACAATATACTGTATAACCACTTAAAGGCATATTATGTGATCTTTTCCAGAGAGCGCCCTCTATTCATGATTTTTTTTTAGAAAGTAGATTTTCTTGCAGATTTACATTTCCGATCATAAATCATACATACGCTCCAAGTTACAGAGCGATACGGTTCCTAATTACCTCAAAATCATGGTTTTAGAGTGAATTTAGAGTGAAAAATATAAACTGTCGGGATTCCGACAGTTTGTTTTCACTCTAAAACCATGATTTTGAAGTAATTAAGAATCGTATCGCCCTGTAACTTGGAATGTATGCATGATTTATGATCAGAAATGTAAATCTGCAAGAAAAGCGGCTTTCTATTTTTTGTTCGATGTTGAAGGCGTTCCCTGGAAAGATCACATAATATACCTTTAATTTCATGAATTTTGTGAGGGGTATGGATTCGCTAAAATTAATTACCTGCGAAACAGACCATTTTGCATTGAAAGTGATAGTAACATTTCCAGATTCGCAAAATTAAATGCCCGCTAATATAGCAGTAATTTCAAATTCGCGGAATAAAGTATCTGCAAAATTATAGTGTTTTACAGTATATCAATTGTAACAACAATTGCTTCCTTAATCCTTATGCTTAATTCCATAAATCACAAGGCAGCTATCAATTGTACAATGCCAATCTACTGTAACAACGATTGGTGCCTTGTGCTTATGCTTAATTCCATATGGGAGACCTATTTCAGTAAGGAATCTCACTATTGGGAGTATGAAGATGAAAGGAAACATGGTTATTGCCGACGTTTTGGAACTCGACCGTTTATTTTGATGGAATAAATCGTATTCAAAATTAGGAACCAGCAGATGCAGGGGTAACTTTCATGCTGCCGTTAGTAAATTTCTTCATTCATATTGCCAGTCAACTCTGGATGTAAATGTAGAACATGTTATGCTGCATGTTTAACAGCTTGCTAGCTAGCAAATATCAAATCCTTTAGTTTATGTTTATTAAACTAAAAGTATATGTGCCGTAGGTCTTATCAGATACCCTCAACTATAATCAAAACAAATAATCGTCGACCACAGCGTATTCCTAGCATCTCATGCTACTGCACTGATGCGATGTGACAACTGGTGCGTTACCGTAGGGCAAGGTTGCGTCGTTGGAAGTGCGTCATCAAACTGCGTTTAATATTCGGATGAATATGAGCGTGAACGCTATGATCGACAATTATTTGTTTTGATTATAATAGAATTTGTATGGGCACTTACTTGATGGTAAAACGTTGGTCATCTAACTGTGTGCAGTGATGGCAGAGCGTATTCTAGTGGTCGAGGCAGCATGTATGGGCAAGTACTGTGATTCGTCTTTTAAGTAATATTATGTGATCTTTTTCAAATTTGTATACACATTTTTCTCTCTCTTATAATGAAATTGGGCTATCAGGAAAAACTTTCCTGGACTTAAAAATCTACTTTGACTGTATATTCCATAAAAAACCATCACAGAATTTTACTAAATCATAATGTAAATCTGCTTCCTATTCAGGGTTGTCTCCACGCTGGTCGGCGCCGGTCGGGTGTAGCCGGCACTCACGCTGGCCGACCGGCACTAAAAAAAATTAAAAAATAATGTGGCAGGAACCCCCAAATAGGCCAAATTGCATTACAAAAATCCTAAAAAAAAACCTAAGCAGGCCTCTGGACCCCGCGCCGTGATCCGCTCGCCATCAGTAAAATTAGCCGGCACTCAAATTGCCCTGGAGACAACCCTGTTCCTATTTAAGGCATATTTCATCATAAAGCATTCCGTAGGGGCGTGTTCACTTGTGCACAGTTGCTGTCGAAACAGGAAACACTGTAAACGGCGTTAACACAGCATCAGACCATGGAATTCACTCAGAAAATAAACTGTCCTGGCACCAGGACAGCTTATTTCAAAATCTGGTTTTTAAGTAATTAGGAAGATTGCTCTGTAACTTAGGAGTAATTCTGTTATACCCTCCACAGGGTATTCATAGTGCGTGATTTTTAAGAACGACGCATACTAACCAATGTTGATGTGATGGGTATAACAGAACTTATTAAGGTATTTTATTTTCATGGTTATAAATGTAAGTTGACCAAAAAAAATGCATTTCTAGGAAACAAATCACAGGTAGGGGCATTCCATGAAAAAGATCACATAATATGCCTTTAATTGTGTACTTACGCTAGCGCATTAGAATCACACGCACGGTTACAGCCCGGGGGGTCAGTGAACATACCAAGCGGGTACGCATCCGCGTCCATAAAAAACGTCGAAAAGGGTCCAGATTTCACCACACGACGTCATCGACGTCTTTCTGAAAAAGGAGTACTTTTTAGGGGATATCGCACTTTAGGGTATCCATTACAGCATGGAGGTATCGACGTTTAGGGGTACTAATTGTTGTACGTGTGACTTTTCAATAAAAACATGCGAAATGTTGAAAAAAATCTTCAATATTTTCCTACTTTGATTGCTACATCATGCATATCACATGCATATCTGTATGAATGTCACATGATTATGAATTAAGATTATTTTAATCATTACTATATTTCACCATTTAGGGGTGCATTATTGAGTGTTGGTAACGTCGTTTAGGGTAGGGTTTGTATGTGTTACGCCATTTAGAGGTATCAAAATAATGTTCTGGTTTACGCCATTTGGGGTTTCAGAGGTGCTTGGATGCGCATGTGTACCCACTTGGTATGTTCACTGACCCCCCGGGGGTTATAGGGTGCGATAATTGAAATACGCTATGAGGTCACTGCACAGAGTTAGATGAATGAATTGGAGAATGTAATTGATAATCATGTACTTAACAGCCAAAGTCCCTGTATGATACCGTAGTGACAAGAACTATGTATTTAAAGCAGTGTTATCTAGTATGTATTCACTAGACCAGGAGGCTTAGTTCAGTGTGTGTGCGTTATGACATCTTTTGTTACAGTAAATACTTGTTATTTATATGAATTGTAAGTAAGTTAGCCAAAGAGAAAAGGATATCTTATATTTTGCAGGATGTATCAAAAATAAAGAGATTAATGTAAGTGTGTTACGTATCTGCCAAATAATATGCAAGTAAAAGCTTGTGAGAAAAACAGTGCAGCTAAAATTAATGATTTGACATTTCTTTACAAATCCAAAATTTACTCACTATTATCGACATTTCACATCTACCTTGTCTGGTTGTTTCTTCAGGAATAATGTTTGGATCCAGAGTCACTTCTGGTGTTTCTAGAATCCAGAATCACTTCCGGTGTTTCTGGAATTCAGATTCACTTCCGGTGTTTCTAGAGTTCAGATTCACTCTCGGTGTTTCTAGAATCCAGAATCACTTCCGGTGTTTCTGGAATTCAGATTCACTTCCGGTGTTTCTAGAGTTCAGATTCACTCTCGGTGTTTCTAGAATCCAGAATCACTTCCGGTGTTTCTAGAATCCACATTCACTTCCGGTGTTTCTAGAGTTCAGAATCACTTCCGGTGTTTCTCGAATCCAGATTCACTTCCGGTGTTTCTAGAGTCAAGATTCACTTCTGGTGTTTCTAGAATCCAGAATCACTTCTGGTGTTTCTGGAAACACCGGAAGTGATTCTGGATCCAATACATTTCTGAAGAAATAACCAGAAAGGTCTGTTGTGAAACATCGATAATTACTAGTGAGTACATTTCCGATTTTTGAAAGAATTTTTAAATTATTCGTTGTAAATTTCAATCCTAATGAATTTGCTCAAACAAGTACAACTACAACTCTGCATATGATGCCATTGATTTTTGATACAAACTGTAGGCAAATTTAAATATTCCTTTCCAATTTTGTTTGATACACTCTGTTATCATCATATTTCCATTATATAAAATACCAAGTTTTTCATGGTTTTTGTTTGATTTAAACATTTGTAGCAGATTATATTGAATCAGAAGTACACTATTTGTTTTCTTATAACAATGATACCCAAATGCAATTGGGTCAATATCTGCGGGACAAGCTGATTTGTTTCTCGTGAATTTAAGCGAAAATTGACAGTACATGATTTGTTAATTTTGTGCATGTAGAGTTTCTTCTTAGGCCAAAACAAACAAAAAAAGGTTGTTTGTCCATTTCCGACCTACCCTTATTTTGAAAACTGACAAAAAAGTATTTACTATACAAATAAATACTTACCCTAATTTTGAAAATTACAGAAAAAGTTTTTTTTCATAGAATTTTGCTTTGCGGAAATACACTAAAATATTTGTTTGAACTGTTTCTTTACTCTTCTAAACTGTTTTAAAACACAAATGAAGTGATTTAATAGTAAACTATTCGCATACGCATCTTATTTAGCAATTATACACCTTTTAATGTGATTTATAATTATTTTATGGGATATATGGGCGAACAAACAATTATATTTTTTTGGCCGTATAGTCAAAATACATATTGCGCAAAATTGTCAACAAAGTTGTCTAATTTGCAGAATATTTCCATTCACAAAATGTGTGAATATCTATACAGCATTATATATTAGGCAAGGTTGAGGATGGTATGCTTATATCTGGTCATAGTCAATGATTCTGATTTGTGACCCCCTGAGAACTACCTGCCGATTGGTCAGAAAGATGAATACATCATTTATTACACCAATGAGAGACATTGTTAGAATAATTGTATCCCTGATAAAGATTGGAGTGAAATATTTTAGAAGCAGTATTTCAATTGGTTATTTAAATGAGTATATCTTGAAATTAACCAATCATAAACACGGTTAGAAAGGATCAGATGCAATGAGTACTCCAAAACCAAGGCTAGTGAGAAATTCATCATACCAAAGAAGTATTATTAGATTAAATTGAAACGTTACATTCCAAGGTATTTTAAGTAATTATTCAAAACTTACCTTTCACCTGGATCTTTTTGGTTATTTAAAAAAAATTTTTATACAACCAGAGGTACTGGCTACGGGGCCTATCATCCCGAACGTGAAGGGTGATAGGCCCGTAGTCAGTACCAAGGGAAAATAGTGTGCCCTAAATTGCCCCGATCATACCATGTAGTATTTGTTTATAACACCTCACTGTGACTTTGGGGATGAGGCTGTAGGGAAATAGTCAAAACTATTTCCCTACCGAAATATCACTTGTAATAGGAATTGGCCAATGAATTGGCATGATTAGTTTATGAATATTTATGAGGTGTAATAATGTATGTTATTTCAATTGCTAAGAATTCTGCGTATCCAGAATTACATAGACCCATGAGGCAAAGACAAAGTTTGAATAATGAGAATAATGGTATTGTTTAAATCAGTACCTGTGTTATAGTGGTGTGACATAAACATGTCTGTTAGTGTCAGCTAATACACTCGTCAAAAGAAGTTCCTTGCCACTTAAATTAAATTAATATTTAATAGAATATATATAATTATATATATAATTGTATATCAAAATAAGCAGAAAGTAATCCTCTAACAGCTTAACATGGAATTTAGACATGATCACTCATGCATGGCAGATCCCATTCACTTGACAATGGCAAGAAGATTGCTAAAAATTGGATAATCCCTCCATTCAAATTTCATACAGACATGATAGAGAATTATTGTCTGCTTATTTTGACATGCATTTGTTTAATTTATATTAAATATTTATGTGAAATATTTGAACTTCAATGAGTGGCAAGGAACTTCTTTTGACGAGTGTATAACACAGGAACAGTCTAAAAACAATACCTTTTATTCACTACTTTATGATCAACTCCAAGTATTTAATTGGGCTCATTATTCATGTATTTGGCAACATTTATCAAAGCGGTTAACCGAGTTGGAAAATCAAGTCCAGTTTAAAGTATCCTTTTAACAATTTTATCCGTTAGTAACCCTTCGTCGCATAACGTAACCTCGTACGCATGATTTAGCCTTCAATATTTTGGAACAAGCCCATGTCCGGCACTGTCTGTGTCAAGCATAACACACCCTCATGTGCATTGCCATTGTGTTGCATTGTGAATGGCGTGCTATTTTGGTTCGGAACAAACTCTAGAGCACTTTTTATATTCTTAATTAGCCCAATTGTGCTCCTTTTAACACTTTCCACGCGCCAGGCGTCTGCAGACGACACTCCAAAATTTAACAAAATGTTTCAAAAATGTCACAATTATTGAATTTTATTACCATATTTGGAATCACCACGAGAAATGCATTGAAATGAGTACAAACATGCCTATTATTGGTTCATTAATCTTTGAGATAGACTTTGAAAAATTAGGTTTCTGAAAAATCTGTTTTGTGTTTATGGTAAAACTAATACTAGCCGCGTGAAAAGTGTTAATAGTTACTACATTGTTCTAACCAGTACTTTATCATAAAGGGCTCCACCTATTTCCCTGCTGAGCGTGACTGGCTCGGAGCCAACTATTACAAATATATTGGCTTTTCCATTCCACTCCATTCACCCCATGATATAAAATGCCTGAAATTGTATAACGCATATTCCATGAATCTTCCAAAGGGGTGGTGTCAGATCGATGGAATAGTCCCATGGAGCGTACAAAGGTAGACTGAGTCCAGAGAGATATAATGCAAGACATGGTGTAATGTACAGCATACTTTTAAAATAGCAAAGTACAAAAAAAAATTGTAACAATAAGGCTATATTAAAAAAATATTTTGTCTCAAAGCTCCCGCGCGCGTTAGTTAATTGGTGCGCGTTAGAAGAAAAGGCATAATTCTGTTATACCCTTCGCACCAACATCGGTTAGTATACGTGTTCTTAAAAATCACGCACTATGAATACCCCTGTGAAGGGTATAACAGAATTACTCCGAAGAAAAAGAAGAAGAAGAAGAAAGAAAAATATATATATATATATATATCCCAGTTTCACAGATTTTTCAGATTTTCATTGATCACATCATTTTAAATACAAAAGGTCGCTTTTACAAGGATTTCAATATTTTATATTTATAAAAATAATAAAAAAGCATTCCGCATTAGGTTTTGAAAAACTGAAGAGCTTTGAGACAAAAGATTTTTTTTAATATAGCCTAAGAAAAATCATGATACAAGATATGGGCATTCAATCACATATTCATTTGTTTATGTCGCCATCAAAAAGAAAATGATCTTCACCTTGAGATCATCATCAAAGGGTATGATTCACAGGGGGAAAATACTTGTTTACAATGGTTAAGGGGTCATTTTTATTCTTTGAAAATCAGCTATAAGGCAACAAAAACAAAACATATTCTTCGGGGCCGACCGACCCACTTTTTTCTAATGTTTTTTAATATTTTTAGAACATTTCTGATTCCCTACTTGCTTGTTTATCTATTTGTCCGAATGTGCGCTATGTACATCATACACACTTGTCCTCTGCGCTGTACCTGCTTATGATGCATGGGCCAGCACACATTAAAGGGGCATTGAGAGATGTAACGATATACTAAATGAGTAAAGAATGTAAAGATAATCATCAACATAGCCCAAATCCAAAATGTCATACAATTCCGACATCGCCTTCATGCCAAAATAAGCAAATAACGGCACTTCCGGGTTGAGATTTGCCGCGAAAGTCTGTGAGTAAAACGATGCATAACTTCTGAATTCAGCACCTGAGTTTCGATATGATCATATCGAAACTAAGAAAATCATGAAATTTGATATGATAAACGGCGAATGTTGGTAAACTGTTTCAGATGGTAGTTAGTATATGCCTAAGTATTACTTTGATGCAAACAAACTGATTTCCAGGATAATTGAGGGCGCACTCCCATACGTATCTCTCAATGCCCCTTTAACCAAAACCAAAACAACATGACAGCAGGGATTGTTTTTGTGCAAAGAAATATGAAGCCTCGCAATTCTTGCCAATTTGGAACCGATTCAACTATAGTGCGTGTTCACAGAGAACATTACTTACTGCTATTGCCAAACATTCCTCATGGTCTAGTGGGCACACATACCTACCCCATTGTTCTGATAACAAACAGTGATTATATGTAACTAATATTGTTGGCTCAAAATCAAAATTGAGACCTGTCACCACAAAATGAGCGTTAAGTCGCCAATGTGCATTAGGAGATATGGTCCAATGAACATGCCAAAAATCAATAGAAAACAAAGACATTTTGCAACTTCAATTTAATTGCTGACAGGGAAAACATTGAGCAATTATTACATGTTACATATCATTTTAAAGCTTGTTTCCTGAGTATTATGAATCTGGACAAACCTCAAAACTAAGTTTTCCGACTTAACGCTCATTTTGTGATGACAGGTCTCAATTGTGACTACGTCTGATGGATCACGAGGCCCGTGAAACTTGATTCCCAGTTCCTTGTCCTTTTGCCAATGTTATGATTTTGAGTTTCACGAGGCCAATGATACTGAATACCCAGTTCCCTGCCCTTTTGCCAATGTTATGATTTTGAGTTTCACGAGGCCCATGATACTTGATTCCCAGTTCCCTGTCCTTTTGCCAATGTTATGATTTTGAGTTTCACGAGGCCCATGATACTTGATTCCCAGTTCCCTGCACTTTTGCCAATGTTACGATTTTGTTGGCACATCTGCCGTTGTTAAATCTGAAAACAATTGAATATTTTTGCAAAATGTTATTGTGCATTGTCTTGCTTGGAAACCTTTGACCTCATAAATGGGAATAAACACTTAACTATGTATCATTAACAGCCTGCAGCTTATCCATAGTGCAACAGTTCATGAAAGAATTAAGTTCATGTAACAAGACATTTTGCTGTAGTATCAGATGAATAATAACTCCCCAATTGTTTTTATTTTGGACATTATGCCAGACTATAAAAAGGCAGGAAATAAGTCTTCATGGTTAAGTCAACCTATTATCATTTAAAATATTTCACAAAATGATATTTTGTCCAGAACACGATTCCTTTATTGTTCCCTTACCAACAGTGTATCAAAATAGCCCCATTAAGTGACTAATTCAATAAAATTGGCAACACACTTGTGTTCACCCAGAGCTTGTACATGGGGGTATCTGTCACAGTGTAACTGAACCCACTTTGTTGGAAAGTTCACATCCATTGAATGTGGAACAAAACCTTTCTTAAGCGGTGGAGGGATGGAAGAAGGGGCCCCTGGAGACACTTGTATATAAATGTTGATATTATGCTCGGGCATAAAGTTTCAGAATGGTGGATTATATGTGATGTGATCAAGCAAAATGAGTCCGGAAGTCGAAAATATCTCATTTTAAGTTGTCTCTCTCATGGACTTTTCTTATAAGTCCATGGTTTTCTACTTTATTATAAAAGTTTAGCAAAAGCTACATTTTGCAGAAAATCACATTACAAATGGACACCTAATGCCAAAGATATGAGCTATCAAAGGGTTTTCAACAATGGAAAACAAAATTAAATCAATCCTTTGCTTGGTTATATCTCAGAATCAATATTCCTGACTTTGGACTCACTTAGGTTGATCGCATCGCATATATTTTCAAATAGTCAACAATAACAAGTTATTTTCTTGTCACCTTGAGATGCCCTACTTCAGCCAAATTTCCTTTCTCATCTCTCGACATTTTTTTAAGCACTAAACAAGTATTTCCTCAGTTATGCTCAGAAACATTCACTTCAATTTTTGCTTTTTTACAGGCCTTTCTTTTAAAAAACACTCTTTTTACACTTTTTTGTGTGAATGCACGATATCCACTTTTAAATACGAGTGCACAGCCCCTTCTCCCTGGGACATTGAAAGTTCATCAAAGGAATGTTCCATGTTTTATGTTCCATGTTTTACTAAACACACTATAGGAATGTGAAGCAGTGGTGGGAATTACAAGTTTGATAGAATTTGTACCAGAACAATAGGCAACTTATTCAACCATGGGGGTTTTCCCCCAATTATGTCCCTGTATGATAGCATAATTGTGATGCAGTACATTAAAAGGGGATTTTGCGGCTGTGTGTTTTTCAAGATATAGACGGAAACAGAACAAAAATGATATGAATTTAGGAGTCATTTTCACTCGTAAAATCTGAATGCCTTGATCAATTTTGTGTCATTTTAAAGCTTAGAAAATGCTCTTAGAGCACACATAATATACTCAAAATTGCCTTCACCTGCAAAGCCCCCCTTGACGTTATGTGTCACAATTTTGCGTGTATTCTGCAATTTCTACTTATGTTATCTAGGGTGATTCAAGTAAAGTTTACCCATTTGTTGACAGCCGCTTTCACCAAATTTCTAACAAAAACTCTGACCTAAAACTCTCTTGCATTTTTTATGAGCAGTGAATGTATTAAGAGTTTAGAAAATCGGTGAAAATAATGATGGTCAAAAGATGGGTAACTTTTTTAAATCACCCTGTATAGTCTCAGTTGGTGTGTTTTACAATGACATAGTGTAGTAGATGTTGGTTAATGCCTGATTATCCTTACCATGAGAAATTAAGTAATGAGATTATTTTAACATGTGCAATAATATATAACTACTATATAATTTGTGTTGGGCATTGATTTGTACAATTATTAATACTATATAGTAACTGTGTAATAATTTGTAAATAATTAATTTAATTACTATGTAGTTTTGTTTTATAAATTTGCTGCTATACAAAGGTGTATGTGGATGTGTGTGTAATGTTAGATTGTTATCCTGTTAACCTCGCCAGACATTAATGCCCCTCTAACAATGCCTCTGATTGGTTAGTTATAATGTTATTACCACTAGAGTAACCAATGAAAATGGTGCTTATAAATGTGTGTGCACCGAATCCCTCTGCATATCTTACAGGTCATCTGATTGGTTGGTTATTGAAATTATATTACCACCATAGTAACCATTAAAAACAATGTTTTATAGAACTGAATCCCTTCATCCTTAGTACCTTTCTAAAAGTGCCTATGATTGGGTTTCATAATCATATCACCACAAAAACAACCAATCGAAACTATGCTTCTGGATTTATTTAGCATTGAATTCCCTTCTTCTGCACTTTCTTTGTAACAGTGCATCTGATTGGTTACATACATGATATTACCACCAGAGTAACCAATCAAATATGTGTTTTTAGTTTTTTTCTCTATCAACTCCCATATAGTTCTGATTGGCTCTTTATTTTGAACCCAATTCACAATAGCTTATAGATGTAATGCACTTCTTCAACTGAATCTCCCTTTATCCAAACTACCTTTCATATAGTGTTTGTGATTGGTTTAATTCCTAGTAGGTACCTATTTGTGGCCAATCAGAATCATTGTGAGAGGAAAGCCTGATAATTTGGCAGTTATTGTCTGTATTACGGTTAACAGCAATTACTAATATGCATATCATGTAGTAAAATGTACAAATACATAAGGGAAAGGGTGCTATTTCAGGTTTTGTTTCATTCTAAATCAGTTCGGCGGAACTCCAAATTCGGATACGTATCAGAATTCGGATATCCATATCCGATTTACGATACGGAGGGTATCCGAATTCGGATGCTCAATTTCCTCAAATGTTGTTTTGCGATTGGCGCACTCACCTAATTGACGGCGCAGACTGATAAGTACATGAGGTAATTCTTCCTTGTATAAACTATAAATTTACCTGTGAAAAATTCATTTCCATCTGTGTAAATTCCATAAAACAGCAGAAAACACCATATTTCGGCTAAAATTAGATGAAAAAAAATAAAAAATCCGTAAACATGTAGCTCTCATGTGCTGCCTTCAAGCATCATGACATGGCCGGCCAAACATGACATAACATGGCCGGTCAAACAACATTTTGAGTATCCGAATTCGGATACCCTCATCGTAAATCGGATATGGATATCCGAATTCTGATACGTATCCGAATTTGGAGTTCCGCCGGACTGAAATGGTGAAAAATTGAAATGTTGTATTAGTCTACTTAAAACATATTAACCAAAGGGGGGGGGGGGGGCACTATGTGTCATTAAAAAGAAATAGAAAGGAAACAGTGGATGATCACACTGGTATCTTTGGTACGAATCCCATTTTCGGCAGCCAGGTGCTAAGCATTGGTTTCCAGTTTCCAATACGATTTATTCTGTTAAAATATACTATTGGGTTCCAAATTGTTGGTTCCTTTCATCTCCAGGCTGGAAACGAGATTCCTTTGGTACTTGGTGTAATAGGTCACACAACTGCAAATTGCACACAAAGTTTCAACCACTGTGACCTATGCTCTTTATTTTTTGGGGAATTTGTTTATCCCCCCCCCCCCCCCAATTGTTTTCACAGCTGATATGGTTCTTTCTGGAACCACTGACCTAGTATTAGGCATTTCAGTACTTATTTGAAAGCATTTTAAAACAAATAATGGTTATGATATTTTGCTTTCATTATAATTTCTGAATATCTAGCAGTGTAATTATTATATTTTAGGTATTCAAGAGAGATTTACCTCAAGTTTTGTTTAGATATACAGATATTTAAGTAGTGTTTTTTATTATTTTATTTTTTTGGAGATATTTTAAGAGATCCGTAACACAAGTCGTTTTGCATGAGAAGAAATTTTTGTGTTCAATTTGATTAATTTAATTATTGTTTTAACAAGCTTAATTATTTGATTACAAATCAATTAATTTCAATTTCAAGACTAGTAAAATGTCTTAAAATGTGTGGATTTGTCTATATTTTCATAAATAACAATTAGCTCAATTGCGCCAAAAATGTTTTTGCATTCCCACCACGAGTAGTAGTTCAGGTCAAGTGTTGCGGTAATAATATAAGGAATAGTATTCATGCAGAACTGTGGGAATATTTTTATATGACATGTATCGTATCATTATATGGCTAAGAAAATTGTAAGGTATTTCTGGCTAAGTGCCAAACATAGAAATCCAATACCCGTTGCGATTGCTGCTATTTTTAGCTGCTACTCTTTTCCTATCTTAATTTTTTTTTTTTTCCTGAAAAATACAAGCAATTGAGACACTAAATACACTTGTTTTTGCCCAGTTTTGTATGGAACAGAAGTATTCCTAATCCTGGGTTGAGCCTAAGACAATATTTCTCCCCCTCAATTTCTGAGCCAAAATTGAGATGTATGGGTGTTTCATGAGTTAGACTCGTTTTAAGACTCTATTACGAAATAAAGCTGTCTAATCTTTTAATCCTTTAACACAGATTTTGTGTAAGACTAATTATGTGCAGTCTTACACAAAGGATAAACTCAAAATGTAATTAAGATTTTGTCTGCATCATTGAAGGTCTGTGACCTGGGCCCTGTTTCATAAAACTTCAAGATCTTCTTAAAGTTGGATTTAAGAAGAACAGATTCTTAAATTGTTGGATTAAAAAAATCTGAAATCTTGAACTTAAGTTCTGAAGATTCTTATCTTCTGATTCATGAAACAACTTATGAAGAATATCCTTCGTAAGTTCCTTCTAAACTTAAGAAGAGATCTTAAGTTACAAAGGAATTTGTGTTAATCACAGTTTTTATCAGTTACCTATGAAGAACTGAAAGGCATACTATGTGATCTTTTCCAGGGGGCTCCCTCTATTCATGATTTTGTTTTAGAAAGTAGATTTTCTTGCTGAGTTACAGAGCGATACAATTCCTAATTACTTCAAAATCATGGTTTTAGAGTGAATTTAGAGTCCTTCCGCGCGCCACTTGGACTGATGCAATGCGCCACAAGTGGCGCGCGCGCCACCATTTGAGAAGGCCTGCTCTATATCATGTTAGCTGCTCCATAATAATAAATGCTGCAACAGCTCCACATTTCACAGCTTATTCAGCCGTTCGGGAACATGCATGTGTCTATTAGGGGGCAGCAAACGAGATATTGCCCCATCAAAATCACCACAGTTACTGTAAAGCATAATTATGTTACTTATAATGTTATCCTGAAGGACGGTATATAATGAAAGAAACAATTAAGTATTCAAAGTGAATAATCGCATATGTGACCCGTCACATCAAAATGGACATGTTGGTGGCCCGAATCAAATCCGAGTTATTGGTATGACTTGAAAGAGCACATTTTAAGCTTTAAAATGATACCATGGTGAAGGTAATCGGACTTTGTAAACACAAGATATGAATTGCAGAAGCATGTTTTTTTTCTATTATTTTCTTTATATTTCACAGAATATATTGGCCTCTATCTCTAAACTATGTTTGCCGACAACATGTCCTTTTTGACGCGACTGGTCACATATATGACAACATTCCATACTTTTCTGATACACCCTATAGAATTGATAATCCTTGTGAACCTGTGAAACTCTGGTGGTGGAGTGTGTGGTCTGATACATATTTTGACATTTAATATGAGAAACACCCCATACTTTTTTGATACACCCTGTAAGATTGATTGTTAGGTTAAACCTGCAGAAAAATTCAAACTCTGTTGGAATGTAGTCTGGTTCATATTTTGCCAAAACAATATTACGTTGAAATTCCTTTCTCTATTACTATTACTGACTGACTGTAACAATGTTACGACATACATTCCTTAATGCCAAAGTATTTAACTGTCAAAGTGAGAAATTGTCATGTATTTTATCATACTTTCCCCATATACAGTAGGAATTGTACATTTTCTGGTGGGATATACTAGGTGGCATAGCCAAAAGGTTAGCAGGTTGCTGCACCCCCCCCCCCCCCCCACCCCCAACCCCCACCCCCGCCCCAGCCCCAGCAATCTTATAGCAAGTCAGCCGTGCCACGAAAAGGGAAAAAAGAAAAGGAAAAGACTATTATATTTCAAAATCTAAACACTCTATAGTGTCCTCAGTGGGAGTAATTCTGTTATACCCTTCACAGGGTATTCATAGTGCATGATTTTTAAGAACGACGCATACAACCGATGTTGGAGTGTAGGGTATAACAGAATTATGCCATTGCGAAATTGGTGAATCTTCTTACAGCAGCAAATTAATACAGAAAAGAGTGAGCAACCCGCGCATTCGTGTATCATATGCGTGACACATGCGTACGCCAAAATTGCGCACAGGTAAAATAGCATAGCACGCATGTAGAAATGCTCCCATATGCTTGGATTACTTTGCGGGATAAGAGATAAAGCACACACATTTCTTGCCAATTTGGAACCGACTAAACTATAGGTTAAATGTGTCATACATGTATTTTCTTAACAAACTTTACGTGCAGGAATCTGTTATTTTAGGCATTTTAGGCGACGGGAAAAAAACACCCTGTTTTACGGGCGGACAGACCTGTCAAGTAGGGTCGGTCTGGGGATTTTTAAAATTTTAAAAACTACCTAAAGTGTCACCAAAATCTGCAAAAATCTGGATTTTTTAAAAAAAAATGTGAAGAAAAACACATTTTGACATATTTTCGGCTAAAATCCGGCTGATTTTACATGATTTGAGAAAAAAAGTATCTAAACATATTAATTCTTGAAAAACGTAAAATGTGGGTCGTTCGGGCCTGTAAGACAGGGTTTTTTTCTTCGCCTAGTAGTAAATAGCGAACTTCAGGTTCCAGTCATATTCAAATCTTTAATGGAATAAACTGTAACATGTTATGTCATGGAACACTATCTTTTGTAATTGATGTTTAGCTGGGAACTAAGAACACTAATCCAAATGTTACTATATTTTAACCCTCTGCAAAACTATCGGTGATTGGTTGGAAAGGCGGATACATTATCTGTTGCACCAATCAGAGACATTGTTAGAATAATGTATCCCTAATAAAAATTGGGAGTGAAGTATGTTTAAAGCTGTGTTTTAATTGGTTATTAAAATGAGTATATCTTGAAATTAACCAATCGGAAACACTAACAGATCAGCAGGGATGTACCTTTGGATTATTCTTGCAGTTCTCTGAATTCTATTTTGAAACAAAAAGCAAAAGTGGTTAACATTGTGTTTCGCATCTGCTTTACTTTCATTCAAAAGAAAAAAATGTGTTTCATGTAGCGCTTACAGTTTTAATTCTGGGGCAATTTCAAAGGAGTTTAGTTCCAGGACTCTTTTGCAGAAATTGGTTCCTATGGCCTTAAATAATCTCATGACAATACTCACTTGAACAGCTCCATTGTTAAGTACTACAATTATATATAATATATATACAAATTGATCTGTTATGTAAATATATTCCTTATAAAAATATCAAATATTCTGTGATATTATTATAATATTATACCATTCTAATAGTATGAGAAATAAAGCGATATGTCAATGCTATATTGACACAGTATAGTGTATTGAATTGTTTGGATTCATTTGAAATTGGTACTTGATTGAGTTTACTAGACTTTATTCATTGTTCATTGATCTACTCCAATCCATTTATTTGTCTGCTAAAAAACATGTCAAAATACACACACAAAAAACAAGCAAACACCCCAGCAGACAGACATACAGACACTCGCCCCAACAGCTATTTTATTTTTTTATTTTGATGTTGTTGTTGTTCTCTATGTTGTTCTCTATGTTTGGGATTTTATCTTATTTTTATGTCACTTTCATTGGCATTTTGAACCCCTGCCCATTTTGTGTTTCTTGTTAGTATGCATATTTTCTGAGTTGCAGTGAACCAATTGATTGGTCTTTCAGAGCTCTTTGTAGAGAGTTTAACAGTTTGATTTCTAATCACTCAGTTCATTTAACCTATGTCTGTTGGGCTATTTGTTCACATTTGCTCTTTATATACAAAAACAAAAAATAGACACCCGGACAGATCCACAGACAGATACATTGACCAACACACTACAAGAAAAATAAAAAAGCATAAAATATACGAAAAAAACCCACCCTTACAACATACAAACAAACAGTCCAACCAATATACAGTTACAAAATAAACAAACGCCCCAACAAACAAATAAACAACCAAAACAATCTGTTTCAATTCATGCTTTAAATACCATTTTGGAAGCTAATACCACGACCATTGCACGACCATGTAGTGGCACCCCCGGAAGCAGGCAATGCACCTTTAGGCGTGATATTATCGAAGTTCTCTGAATTCTAATTTTGAAACAAAAATCGAAACTGGTGAGTAGTAGTGGTAACATGTGTTGTACATCTGCTTTGTTTCCATTCAAGGGTTTGGCGTCGACAAAGAGAGTTTGTTTTCTGGAATTTATCGCCTGCATTTTATTTTTAAGCACACTTTCAACTGGAATTCTAGTTTTATATTTTCAAAATTCAAATTTATCAAATATTCTTGATTTCAAGCATTTTAAAAGATATTCCTTAATTCTGAAAGAATATTTTTATATTTGGAGATATTAAATGGAACCCCAAAAACGGAACTCAAATTATTTTACCAATATTCAAAAATGTATAAATTACCATGGGAATTCTTTTAAGGGTCAATTAATTATCTTTTTAGGGTTTTCACCAATTCCTCTCGATTCTAAAAACGTAAAAATGCATTTCAAATTTGGATATTTTTTATATATTTCACATGAAACCAGGGACATTTAAAAATGTCCCTGATGAAACAAACCTGATTTGTTTAAGTATGAGGAACTACACATATTCAGAAGTGGACGTGGTAGATTTTATTTTGTTTGTTTTTTCCACAGTGCATGGAGCGCTCGTGCTTTTATTTTTTAATTAACGTTTTTACATAGTAACTTATCATTTATATCAATCAACATATTAATAATAAAGAAATTACATAAGAATCAATCAAACATCATACTATTATTGTTAGCTTTTTTTGCTTTTTTCTCCCGTCATTTTTTTTCTCAATATATCAAAAATCATGAAGTTACAAATAGGGCCTAAGAGAAGAAAAAAAGAAAAAACCCCAAACAAACAACAACAAAAACATGACTCACCAGCTTGGTAGATTTGTTAACCATTTTATTATCCGTTTCAAATGGCAGACAATGATATGTGAAGTGATGATTGTACTGTAGGAGACTCGTTACTATGGTGACGAGAACTTGGCTTTGTCAGAAAACAGACACGTTAACCCTTTCCACGTGGCTATTAGTTTTACTGTTTACCGTATACTAAACAGATTTTCCAGAAACCGTTCACAGTTTTCAAGGTCTATCCAAAGTATTACTGAATCAATACTTGGCATGTTTGTACTTATTTCAATGCATTTCACAAGGTGATTCCAAATATGGTTATGAAATTTAATAATTTTGACATTTTTGAAACATTTTGTGACATTTTAGAATGTCGTCTGCAGACCTGCCGTGCGGAGAGTGTTATTGTGTTTCGTCTAATTCACAGGTGAATGAACTGAACTATTGTTTGATTGTATTGGAAACCCTGCACCAGATGGGCTATGTAGAATGTGAATAATTCAGACAAAAATGCGATAACGCGCGAAAATAATTGTTTATGGGAAAATTGAAAAAGTACACAACCATCCATTTTTGCGGCGTGGGAGAACTGGAATTGAATGAATTAAGATTTAATGATAGGCCGGCTATACCAAAATATGTACATTTTTGTCATAAAAGAACTGTAATACGATAAATTATCTACCAAAGCTGAAATATATATATATATGAACTAATATAAATGAAAGGATGCAATTGCACGCACTGAAGTGAGTATGGATGCTAATTCTCCAGCCGCAATAAAAGTGATACGTTATGTTTGGTTTTGAAATTAACTTTGGTAGCCAGCGAAATATCCAATCTTCTTTTGCCATGTATTTATCATGGTTGGTAGTTGCCATCCTGTGTAGATTACAACATTTAAAAACCCCCAGATATTTCATTGTTTTAGTGCTGTATAACCTCAGTCTATTGCACAAAACGGTTTTCTTAATTCTATAGTAGGCCCTACCTTTACAATTGCTATAGTTTTAAAATTAGCTTCGGTAGACAGCGAAATAACACTCTTTTGTCATGTAATCATATGGATGGTAATTGCCATCTTGTGTAGATTACAACATTTAAAAAAAACCCAGATGTTTCATTGTTTTAGTGCTGTATAGCCTCAGTCTATTGCACAATACGGTTTTCTTAATTCTATAGTAGGCCCTACCTTTACAATTGCTATAGTTTTAAAATTAGCTTTGGTAGACAGCAAAATAACACTCTTTTGTCATGTAATCATATGGATGGTAATTGCCATCTTGTGTATAGATTACAAAAAAACAAAATATTTCCATTTCATTGTTTTAGTCCTCAGTCTATTGCAAAACACTGTTTGTTTTCTTATACCTTTATAATTGCTATAGTTTTAATATAAGCTTCGGTAGACAGCAAAATAACTGATTAAATCAATGAACTCTTTTGTCATGTAATCATATGGTTAGTAATTGCCATCTTGTGTAGATAACAAAAACCCAAATATGTCCATTTCATTGTTTTAGTGGTAGGTAGCCTGTTTTCTTATACCTTTACAATTGCTATAGTTTTAATATTAGCTTTGGTAGACAGCAAAATAACTGATTAAATCAATTAACTCTTTTGGCATGTAATCATATGGTTGGCAATTGCCATCTTGTGTAGATAACAAAAACCCAAATATGTCCATTTCATTGTTTTAGTGGTAGGTAGCCTGTTTTCTTATACCTTTACAATTGCTATAGTTTTAATATTAGCTTTGGTAGACAGCAAAATAACTGATTAAATCAATTAACTCTTTTGGCATGTAATCATATGGTTGGCAATTGCCATCTTGTGTAGATAACAAAAACCCAAATATGTCCATTTCATTGTTTTAGTGGTAGGTAGCCTGTTTTCTTATACCTTTACAATTGCTATAGTTTTAATATTAGCTTTGGTAGACAGCAAAATAACTGATTAAATCAATTAACTCTTTTGGCATGTAATCATATGGTTGGCAATTGCCATCTTGTGTAGATTACAACAACAAAAAACACCAGATATTTCCATTTCATTGTTTTAGTGCAAGCTCAGCCTCAGTTGATTGCACAAAACAATCTCTTAATTCTATAGTACCTTTACAATTGCTATAGTTTTAAAATTAGCTTCGGTAAGACAGCAAAATAACTGATTGATTCTATTGATCTATTTGACATGAAAGGTCATCCTTAAAATTGCCTCATTCCAAAGTTTGAGTTGCATAACTCCAATGGTTCTAATTTTAGAAGCACAAGGTCACAAGAATTATGCCCATTGAGTAGTACACAAACTGGCTGGTGGTTAACCACCTTTGGCAGTAATTCACCACATGTTAGCCTATAATTTCTTAATGGAACATTTCTGGCCCCTAAGAATTTAATACAGACATAATGAGAAATATGGGGTTTCTTCTGATATCAAAATATCATGATGTGAAAAAAAATCATGGTTGGTAATTAATATCTTGTAGATTACGAAACACCCAGATATTTCCATTTCATTGCTTTAGTGCAAGGTAGTATCAGTCGATTGCACACAACTGTTTGTTACGGATTGAAATTTCACTCTATAAGATTGATCATTTTCAATCTTTTAAGATCCTTCCCTCAGCACAATCTTAAAGATTGACTTTTCAATCTTTTGATTTAAGAGAGTACCTTACTCAAATAGTGTCTTTATCATTGCTATCTCAGGTAGATTGATGTTGTTTTTGCGTTACGTCTATACCCTACGTAAGCCTTCATCCTGTTTATGAATAGATAAAACAGCAATATTATATATGATATTATATTTATGCAAGCGAGCTTCAGTTGGTAGCAAAAAAACTGACTGATAACTGTATGTGACCTATTACCACTGCTATTCCTTACGATTGCTATCTTCAGTAGATAGCACGCAGATATTTTATTCCATCGCTTTTTATGCATTGTGACGTCAGTTGATAGAACAAAACGATTCTAATTTATTACTTATATAGGCCTACATGTAGGCCTATTCATTATTCATGCCTAGTCGACTTTATAGACCGTGTGTAATTTTGCTGTCACAAAGTCGAACAAAACCCCTCTGATACTTCGCCTTGCCAAAAACCGCTCCCATCCGTGAACCACCCCATACCTTTTTCTCCGGGGTAAGATCAGAGGATGGGGGAGCAGTCTCAGTGAGTGAGCCCTCTATCGGTACATAAAAGGGTCCAACTTTAGTAGACGAATTCGTGCCTTACTTGTGCTATCTTCAGTAGATAGCAGTAGCACACACTTTTGCTATCTTCAGTAGATAGCACACACTATCTTCAGTAGATAGCACACATACATATTTTATTTCATGGCTTTTTATGCATTATCTCTAGCTTCACATCACAGGACACCACATACAACTTATTGATGAATAAAATACTTAAGTTGTCATCCGAAAGGGGGTGGGTACAATGAAAGGAGATAAGGAAGAGTGCGGAAAGGTAAAACCTCACTATGAACAACTATATAATCCACTTAATTTCTTTCAAAAAATGAATGGGAAGAGAAAATGAGGGGGAGTACAAACCGTACTACATGAATAACGTAGTGATCACTCTTGTTTCACTGGAGGACGTGACATCCGAGAAATAGGGCAAGGCTGATACTATGGACCAACAACTTAGCCGTGATGTCCGGGCGTGATACGGTCACTGCTTGGCTGGTGTCAAGGAAGACAAGAATGTTAGAAGGCATATTTACAAGCATCTGCAAACTGTGCATATCATGTGGCGTGGTGATATAGAGACGGAAATAGAGCGAGTGAATTTGTGAGTGTGTCCTTATTTACTTTTCATCAAGGAAGGGGATGTCGAGGTGTGACTAAAATGTAGAATAGATAGTCTTGCTTGTAATTGAACCCATTTGTGATTTGAACTCGAAGGTAGGGGGGGGGGGGGGGCAGGGGAGGACTCAAATGTGGTTTGGGTGTGCCGAAGCCACATTTTAAAAGGTACCTATACTATACCAAAATGTCCATTACTTTCTCATTTTTTTGAATTTATTTGACGATTAAAATGTATAAAAACCGGATTTTGAGGCATTTTTAGGGTGTGGGTGTGTATGGTGGGGGGTGGGGGGGGGGGGTGGGGGGTATGTAAGAAAATGTTGTATTCCTTACGATTGCTATCTTCAGTAGACAGCACACATAAATATGGCTTTTTATGCATAGCCTATAGATATATATCTAGCTTCACATAACTGTAGATAGCTTAAATATGACAACACTTCAATTACACTGCATGATTACACTTGTAATGCATGGACCAAGAGCAAATTAACATATGTACTCTCTAAATGTAAAAGAGTGACAATCACTTCAAAAAAGAGTGAAAATCTCGCCAAAAAGAGTGGAAATTACTCAGATTTAGGAGGAGCCATATATAGGCCAAGTGATTACTCGATTAAAAGAGTTTTGATATATGAATTAAGCTCTTGAATACGACGCTTGAAATTGTGTCAAATAAAAAGGCCTTACTCTCTCAATCATTTGAATGTAAAAGAGTGAAAAACTCACTCTCCAAAAGAGTGAGAAGAGTGAAAATCACTCTATAAGGTACTTGCCCACAGAGCCTTTTCTAACACTGCTTGCCATGCCGTACGTACGTCACGGTCAGGGTCAGTCTTGGTGCAAAGGGGATTGGTTTCAACTAGGCCCACCTTTAATTTACATTAAGCCGAGACTATTATTTTCACTATCACTCGGTCTTTTACAAAACTATTAGGTTACTTTTAGAATTGTAGGGATGTCAGTCGGTATTTAACCGAGTAATACTATATAGTAATATGTCTGCTGATGATGTGACGTCAGCAACTGCACGCGCTTCTGTTTACGCCATTTGTTGACGTAGAGCAGCGCCTGATCAGAAGAAAAGACGAACTGCTTTAAACCGGTTTATTTAATTACATCAAAGATATTCTAGTACATTATATTTGATTTGATTACATGTCTTAGGAAAAGTACAGCGCAATGGTTTAGTATTTTGTGCGATAGAAAGAAATTAAATTAATATTGTTTTCATCTATAATCAAGTTTGTTTTTATTTGTTTGTTTTTTCTTTTGTTTGTTTATTCAATAAAGAACTCATCCACCTGGCTTCACTGGGCAACATGCCAACTAATATCCACGCTAATAACAGCAGTTTTCCCAGTTTTCTTCAGGTATTCAGCAACAAAAACGTTAATAATTGTCACGGAACAAATGCAAATTAAGTAAACGATTACAAGTCTTGTTCTTGAGAGGGATACATGAAACCATATATTTAGACAGATTTTATTTGAATTAAAGTGAATTATATAAATAATATAGGGCCTATCTGGTGCCCGTAATTCTTTCATCATATTATAAGTGATGCCTATCCATGGGTCTATCACTTCCCTATGTGGTCAACTTGTGAAGTATAAAAAATCATTTCTAATAGCAGCGCGATAACAACATTGTGACCGGTTTGCTATCTACGGAAGATAGCAGCGTGGTCATAGATTTATTTTAACACTTTCCCGCGGCTATTAGTTTTACCATACAAAACAGATTTTCAGAAAACTTTCCTAAATGGCAAGGTCTATCTGAAGTATTACTGAACCAATACTAGGCATGTTTGTACTTATTTCAATGCATTTCTCATGGTGATTCTAAATATGGTAATGAAATTGAATAATTTTGACATTTTTTAAACATTTGGTGAACATTTGGAATGTCGTCTGCAGACGCCTGCCGCATGGAAAGCGTTAAGCAATAAACGAATGATTAAAATTATACTCTTTTGCTATCTACGGTAGATAGCGCTGCTTGAACCTTAGATAGCAAACAAAGCTTTTAAATAATTCGCTTAAAATGACCGCGCTATTTACCGTAGATAGCAAACAGTAAACTGTTAATCATTCGCTTAAAATAACGTTATAAATGACCACGCTGCTGTCTACTGTAGATAACAAACCGGTCACAATATATAATCACACAAAATATCTCCATTGCACAATTTCCCCCCATCATCAGTAAACATGTCGATAGGGACCTCGATTGGAACAACAACTAATAAACATCCTCGACAAAACACGGGGGCTGTTATGCAGCGTGCTCTCTACCCTGGGGGAAAGGGGGGGGGGCACTGAATGGATCGGTGACAAAAAATAGGGTTCTTTGGTTTAGTAATTACCAAATAGCCATAAAATAAAAAAGGTGTTTCTTTGGATGAAGAATTTTCAAAACTGTCGCGGTTCAGGAAAAGGTGCAAATATTGTATTTAAACAAGGGGTCTTTTCCAAAAAATGTGTCTTATAGATAACCATGATAACGGTGGCAATATGTTTTCATACAATATTGTGTCTTTCAGTGACAAGGGGTCATTTGGTGTGAGGCTGAAAAAGAAAGGGACTGCCTTTATGCGTAGCCCGATATATTGGGAATGCCCCCGAGTGTGGTCAATGCTTTAGAATGAATATCAAGTGTTAATTTTGTGTTAGCACTCAGTGGTCTGGCCGATTGTATCTTGCATAAATTGACCTCATATTGGCGCGAAAAATAGAGTAAAAAGGTGTCCGATACTTGACGACGCGACGTATACATGCATAATCAGTTTCAGCAAAGACGGTAAAGAGAGTTTGAAGCAAGCAGCGCTTGGGCATCAAAGTAGGGCACATCAGAGGAGGAGTGCAAAATGTGTGTCGCGCACACTTCACTCATCATAGTGTCAACAAATTACAATTTGGTCAATTCGAAGATGTGAATGCCCATAAATAAAAATTAAGCGGCGTAAAACAAAAGGGCATATAGAAGCTATTACTATTTAGTTAAAATGAATCAACCTGACGTCAGTGTCAGTAATCTATATGCCCTTATTATGTTATAGTGAATTATAACCGGGAAACATAAACAACATGAGGGGCGCAGATTGTTGAATCCAACATACTATTCATGAAAAGGATGCTAGACTTTGATAAGTCTACGACGGAATAAAGCATAACAACATTAAAAGGGGCATTGAGAGATACGTATGGGAGTGTGCCCTCAATTATCCTGGAAATCAGTTTTTTTGGCATCAAAGGAATACTTAGGCACTGAGCCAAAAAAGAAACTATACAATTTTAACAGATCACCAAATAAAATTCTGTGCATGAAAATGTACCAAATTTGGATACAATATTACTATACTGCAATGTATTGCTTCAAATGGCAGTCAATAACCAATTGTTTGCTTCAATGACACAGGAGATGTGCACTGACTCAGACATCGTCTTGCATCACAGGTCACAGCAAACAATTTCAGCAATATAAAGTTAATTCAGAGAGTCAAAACAAACTCATATCCAAACAAACAATGAAGTAATTAATAACGGGTATGTCCACCCCCAGGACCAATACTCACCAAGGATGGTGATCTGTGGATTGTTGTTGGCCTTTCCCCGTACTTTTCTTGTCAAACAAGGGACACCGTTGGCTTCCGACCGTGTCCTTCAAGGTTTTTAACTGAGTTGAACGTCTTGTTCTTCCTCATAATGCTTTGTATGGTGGAGTCTGGGACTTGGAATTGCTGTTAAAATAGCTTTGTAGCCTTACCCCTATTTGTGAGCATTCACAATATGCACACACAAAGGTCCTTACTGAGTTTTTTGGTCTTCTTCGCGCGCCATGCTGACAAGAGCTATAGAGTGTTGTCCTGTAATATCCCTCATTTTCAAAATAATACATCTGACTTGACAAGATCTGATATGATCCCCGTTTATAATAAGTTTCGTAGTTGATTGATTGGTTGATTGATTGCTAGAAATAAGCGATTTCTTGGCGTACAATTTAAAAATATATTTTTGTTAATGGTCATGATATAATTGGAAGTATACGTAGACGCCGCGTTGTCAAATCTGCGATTAAAATTAATTATTTTTAAAGATGAATATAAAAATTGCTCTTAAACAACGCATGCCTATTTCTTCGAAATGTGTTTATTAAAATTCATCAAACTACTTGCTCATAGTAAGTGTTTATTCAAGTGTTGCGTTTATTTTTAACCACAGTAACCTGAATTCGATTAAAGCTACATTTCCAACTATTAAACCAAGTTTAAATTTGGGAATAGCTAAATTATTATATGCTATAAATTTGAAAAATAAAAAGGTCGAAGAAAGCAGTAGTAATACATTCTAACAAAGTCATTAAGCCTATTTAGTGGCAAAAAGATAATAATCCATCATTGTCATACATTAAATACTGTAATCTCGCTTCATCACGTAGTATAGGTGTTCATGGTGCTAGCCTTGAATCGCTGGCGGCACTTTGCCGCACAATTCAAACCAAGGATACGCAGAGCTGGCGAATGGCCAAGTTCATTTATAATTCAATTCTTTCGCATAATAATAAGGCGTATGGGAGCGACCTTATTACACATTCTCTTCAATAAAAAATGGCACGATGAACGAGGGTTGCGGTTGACAATTGTGACACTTGCAAATAAATGAATACCTGATATTTTATTGTAATTTATATGAGGCTTTGGTAAAACCAAATGATTTAATTACCAACTAAATATCAGACCACATAGGGCCCCGCAAAGTTGATTTTTAGTTTCCCGTCACTCGCCCGTGCTTCATTTTCATGCCCGCGTTTGAATTCATTATTGAAATTTCGGAGAAAAAACGCCAAAACTGGCTCCAAAAGTTGGAGAGCTTATAACTTATAAGGTAGGCAGCATAGCTGCTACATATTTAGGGATATAAAGTAAATATGGGTGAAATTTTGAGACCAATATATAGTGTCAACTTTTTGAAATACAAAGGTCTATGTCAGATATACATGTATTTACTTTTATATCCCAAAATATGAAACAGCTACGTTTCATACTTTTCAGTTATAAGCTCTCCCGTTTTTGGACCCAGTTTTTTGAGACACGCTGTACATAAATATGAATCAACCGTACAATAGTTAGTTATGTATACGTTGTTTCAAAGAAAGAAGAAAAATGAAACCGACGATGGTAAGCTAATATTCAACTTGCCATCTTCTGAAGATAGTGAAATAACATCGGCCATCAGATGTAAATTTGTTACCGATATTATAATGATCATGATAAAACGTTGAATAGTCTGTGTGTTGTTATCTTCTGAAGATAGTAAAATAACATCGGCCATCGAATGTAAATTTGTTACCTATATTATAATGATCATGATAAAACGTTGAATAGTCTGTGTGTTGTTATCTTCTGAAGATAGTAAAATAACATCGGCCATCGAATGTAATTTTGTTACCTATATAATGATCATGATACAACGTTATAGTCTGTGTGTTGTTATCTTCTGAAGCTTATAGTAAAAAACATCGGCCATCGAATGTAATTTTGTTACCTATAATGATCATGATACAACGTTATAGTATGTGTGTTGTTATCTTCAGAAGCTTATAGTAAAAAACATCGGCCATCGAATGTAATTTTGTTACCTAAATATATTATAATGAACATAAAACGTTATAGTCTGTGAGTTGTTATCTTCTGAAGATAGTATTATAACATCGGCCATCGAATGTAAATTTGTTACCTATATTATAATGATCATGATAAAACGTTATAGTCTGTGTGTTGTTATCTTCTGAAGATAGTAAAATAACATCGGCCATCGAATGTAATTTTGTTACCTATATTATAATGATCATAATAAAACGTTATAGTCTGTGTGTTGTTATCTTCTGAAGATAGTAAAATAACATCGGCCATCGAATGTAATTTTGTTACCTATATGATAATGATCATAATAAAACGTTATAGTCTCTGTGTTGTTATCTTCTGAAGATAGTAAAATAACATCGGCCATCGAATGTAATTTTGTTACCTATATAATGATCATGATAAAACGTTATAGTCTGTGTGTTGTTATCTTCTGAAGATAGTAAAATAACATCGGCCATCGAATGTAATTTTGTTACCTATTATAATGATCATGATAACACGTTATAGTCAGTGTGTTGTTATTTTCTGAAGATAGTAAAATAACATCGGCCATCGAATGTAATTTTGTTACCTATATAATGATCATGATAAAACGTTATAATCTGGATGTGTATTGTTATCTTCTGAAGATAGCAAAATTATACCAACCATGAATGTCATATTGCACTAGAACATACATTGGCTATCATCATCTAATGATAATAATTTTCTATCGAATATCTTCTGGAGTATTCGATTTAATGACCATAGCGTGTAATTTATAACTACTAGTAATAGCAAAATGAAACTAACCTTAGCAAATAGCCTATAATTTGTAATAGTAAATTGATATTGGCTGCAGCGGAATGGCGTTGGCTATCTCCTAAATGAAATAATCGACCAAAATTGTTATTATTTTCATCATCTATCATCATAGAATATTCAATTTGCTATAGTAAATTGAAATGTTTTCTTATGAAGACAATAATGACATAGACCGTATGTAATTTGTTGTCATCCGTATAGCTATCAACCTTCTCACATTCATATATTAGCTATCTTCTGAAGAAAGTCAAATAACATCGACCATTAATACCATCGACCATATGTAATTTGTGATATTCTGAAGATACTAAAAATAACGTCAACCGTTTGTGATTTACTATCTTCTGACGATGACATCTACCTTTTATTTGATTTGATTTCTTCTGACGATATATTGAACCACATTTAATAGCTACCATTTGGTGATACTATGTAATGTAATTTTGTTATCTACCAAAGATAATGAATTAAATAACACCGACCTTAAAGGTAGATGTTCCGATTTTCAACTTGAAGTTTTCTATTCTACATGAAAGGTCATCCTTAAAAAAGTCGTGTTCCAAAGTTTGAGTTGCATAGCTCTAAGGGCGTACACCACTAATTCGATAATACGCGGCACTTCCGGCAAAGTTGAGTACGATAATAGTTCCTATTTGACGGAAAGAATGGTAGCAAATGAAACTAATCATTATTGTTTTTGTGTCAAATTTGTGTTCTGCGTATTCCTAAGAATGTACATTTAATGTTTCAAAAAGAAAATACGTGATTTTAACTGAAACATAATTTTACGGACCGATTTACACACACGTTGCATGCACGGGTAAAAGCCGACTTATAAGTAACAAAATCAGTACACTCTGACGTGCCGGCTTCTAGCTAAAAATCCACCTGATGACCCGGGGTTGAGTTTCAGATATGTTATAAAATACCGTTTGTGTTAAAACATATCAAAATTTCAGAGAAAAATTCGCGAGCTAACTCAGGTTAGAGCGATTTGAACACAGCCTCCAAAGCATGTAAAGTCTATGGGAGCCGAATTAGTGATGTACGCCCCTAATGGTTCTTATTTTAGACGCACAAGATGCTGTGAACTGTACCCATTGAGTAGTACACAAACTATATCGGTGGTTACCACCATTCGACTATATCGGTGGTTACCACCATTCGCGGTAATTCGACGTTATTTCATCGATATCTCCGTAATTATACCGATTTAGGCCGTCAAATTTCAGTATGATGATGAGAAAAATACGAGCTTTCATATGATATGAAAATCTCCGTATGTTTGAAATAATTCTGTGTTACGAAAATGTGATCGGGTCATCTACCTTTAAGTAATTTGCTATCTTCTGAATATAATAATAAATACTATGTTATGTAATTTGCAATTTACTAACCATTGAAGATAGTTGAATGAAACCGACCAGAGAATATGTAACGTTAGTAAAATGACATCGCTTATAAGATAATATCATTTGATTTCTTCTGAACATATAGCACACTGAAACCGACCAATTGTGTAATTTGCTATCTACTGAAGATGATAACATTAAATTCACGGTACGGTATATAATTTGCTATGTTTTGAAGATAGTAAATTTAAACTTCGACCAAATGCGTAGTTTGCTATCTTTTGAAGGTTGTTAGTTGACATCGCCTATATGCCTAGTTGCTATCTTCTGAAGGTAGTTAGATGACATCGCCTATATTTGCTATCTTCTGAAGATAATAAACTGTAACCGACCAATTGTGTAAGTTGCTAATCGTTTGAATATGTTAAAATGACATATCCTATACCAGATGTATAATTTGCTATTTTCTGAAGATAGTAAACTGAAACTTCGACCAAATGCGTAGTTTGATATCTTTTGAAGGTTGTTAGATGACATCGCCTATATTTGCTATCTTCTGAAGGTCATAAACTAAAACCGACCAATAATTTGCTATCTTCTGAAGAAGGTAAAATGAAATTCACAGTACGGTATTCTAAGTGGCTATCTTCTGAAGATAGTAAATTGAAACTTCGACCAAATCGCCTATATTTGCTATCTTAGATAGCAAATATTTGCTATCCTGAAGATAGTAAACTGAAACCGACTAATTATGAAATTTGCTATCTACTGAAGATGATCAAATTAAATTCACGGTACGGTATATAAGTTGCTATTTTCTGAAGATAGTAAATTGAAACTTGCGTAGTTTGCTATCTTCTGAAGGTTGTTAGATTGCATCGCCTATATTTGCTATCTTCTGAAACCGACCAATTGTGTAATTTGCTATCTTCTGAAGAGGGTATAAAGATATCCTATAAGATATATAGTTTGCTATCTTCTGACGATAGCTAATGGAAACCTCGACCAAATACGTAGTTTGCTATCTTTTGAAGGTTGTTATATATATAGGTGACATCGCCTATATGCCTAGTTGCTATCTTCTGAAGGTAGTTAGATGACATCGCCTATATTTGCTATCTTCTGAAGATAGTAAACTGAAACCTACCTATCGTGTAATTTGTTTAATCTTCTGAGAGGTTAAAAAGATATCCTATAAGATATATGATGTGCTATCTTCTGACGATAGTTAATTGAAACCTCGACCAAATACGTAGTTTGCTATCTTTTGAAGGTTGTTAGTTGACATCGCCTATAGACCTAGTTTGCTATCTTTTGAGGGTTGTTAGATGACATCGCCTATATTTGCTATCTTCTGAAGGTCATAAACTAAAACCGATCTATAATTTGCTATCTTCTGAAGATGGTAAAATGAAATTCACAGTACGGTATTATAAGTGGCTATCTTCTGAAGATAGTAAATTGAAACTTCGACCAAATCGCCTATATTTGCTATCTTAGATAGCAAATATTTGCTATCCTGAAGATAGTAAACTGAAACCGACCAATGGTGTAATTTGCTATCTACTGAAGATGATAACATTGAATTCACGGTACGGTATATAATTTGCTATCTTCTGAAGATAGTAAATTGAAACTTCGACCAAATGCATAGTATGCTATCTTTTGAAGCTTGTTAGATGACATCACCTATATTTGCTATCTTTTGAAGGTCATAAACTAAAACCGACCAATAATTTGCTATCTTCTGAAGATGGTAAAATGAAATTCACAGTACGGTATTCTAAGTGGCTATCTTCTGAAGATAGTAAATTGAAACTTCGACCAAATCGCCTATATTTGCTATCTTCTGAATATAGTAAACTGCAACCGACCAATTGTGTAATTTGCTATCTACTGAAGATGATAACATTAAATTCACGGTACGGTATATAATTTGCTATTTTTTGAAGATAGTAAATTTAAACTTCGACCAAATGCGTAGTTTGCTATCTTTTGAAGGTTGTTAGATGACATCGCCTATATTTGCTATCTTCTGAAGATCATAAACTAAAACCGACCAATAATTTGCTATCTTCTGAAGATGGTAAAATGAAATTCACAGTACGGTATTCTAAGTGGCTATCTTCTGAAGATAGTAAATTGAAACTTCGACCAAATCGCCTATATTTGCTATCTTCTGAAGATCATAAACTAAAACCGACCAATAATTTGCTATCTTCTGAAGATGGTAAAATGAAATTCACAGTACGGTATTCTAAGTGGCTATCTTCTGAAGATAGTAAATTGAAACTTCGACCAAATCGCCTATATTTGCTATCTTCTGAAGATAGTAAACTGAAACCGACTAATTATGAAATTTGCTATCTACTGAAGATGATCAAATTAAATTCACGGTACGGTATATAAGTTGCTATTTTCTGAAGATAGTAAATTGAAACTTCGACCAAATGCGTAGTTTGCTATCTTCTGCATGAAGGTTGTTAGATGACATCACCTATAGTTGCTATCTTCTGAAGATAATAACCGACCAATTGTGTAATTTGCTATCTTCTGAAGATGGTAAAATGAAATTCATGGTAAGTATATAATACGGTATATATAAGTTGCTATCTTCTGACGATAGTAAATTGAATCTTCGACCAAATGCGTAGTTTGAAAAAGTGAGTTATATCGAAACTGACAATAGAATATGTAATTTGCTATTTTCTGTCTAAGGGCTTACGTGTGAAACATTTGAGATCCACCATGTTATCATGGTAAGTGTGTACGTGTAATTTGACGTCTGCCTGACATCGTGGCCTTGGCCAGAGACAGTTCTGGGCGTTTTGATGTATATTCATTCATCAATGCACCGATATCTCGGAAGTCATCGATTGCTCGGAGGAGTTTACCCTCGAGGGAAATACACTCTTAAGGATTCCCGAAAGATTATTATTAAAGATAACCACATTATTAACAACTACTGTTGTGAAAGTGTGTCAAATTGAGCTTCAGGGTAATGTTATGACGGTTGAAAATCAGTGGCTTCAGGTTATCAGGTTGACATGTCGCTCTCCACTCTACTCTCTTGCGGATACGGATTTTATGAGTTACAAGACAACCAAAATGTGAATTTTCGCCGTGAAATTGAGACTCAGAATTGCAAAATCATTGAAGTAAATGCCAAACAAACAAACAAACAAACATGACAAAGGTCTGCTATTAAGTACCAAAAAAAATGATCAAAACAAATTGAAATCTCAGCGAAAGCACGCTATAGCCCGTAGTAAAAATGTCCTATTTTTCTCTAGATTGAGCCAGGATCTTTGCTTTGCGCCTCCTTAGTGTTAAGGGGGCTGTCAAGTGTCGTTGTATGAATTTGTCAAGCACTGTAACTTTCAAACTATTTATGTGTTGTACATAAAAGTATACACTTTTTTGAATGAAATGAGTCGGGGAATCCATTTTTCGTATCAAAAATCGTGATTTTTATATTTTTGCCCAAAAATGCCTCTTTTTTGCCTAAATTTTACAAACAACCTAACAAAATAATTTTTAGGTAAAAAATTCTAAAATTTTACAGAAAGCATCTTAATTCAATTATATATCTAGGAACCGTTTTTTTTTTTTGCCTTTAAAATTTTTAGTTTTGAAATTATTGACCAAAAAGTGCTAAAAATGTGAATTTTGGGATATGTTTAATTATTAGGCAACTTAAAATTAAAATATCATTTAACAGATATATTTTCCTCATAAAAGGTTATCTTTAAAAAAAATCTTTAAAAAAAAAGTGTTTTGGAGATTTTATGGGTCGGTCGGTTGAGCTAACACAACTTTGTTAAGGCCTTACAGAGATCGTTCTTTTTTTGTCACTGTTGATGAAAAAATATAATTAGTAATATGTCATTTCACTTTCTTTTTAGAAGATAACATATTCGATGTTCAATGTTAGTATATCTTCAGCAAATGTACAAATGGTCGATATCATTTCACATCTTCATATAAGATAGCAAATAAAAGATGATTGATGTCATTTTGCTATCTTCAGAATATAGCAAATGACATATTTCGTTGTTATTTTATTTTCAGAACAAAGCAAATTAATATGGTCGATGTCGTTTTGCTATCTTCAGAAGAAAGGAAATAATAACATATCTTAGTTATTATTTTAACTATCTTTAGAGAAAATAGCAATATTAGTAAAAGATAATAAGAAAACCGATAAACTAAGGTTTCTCTGCCAATTTTAAAATGTTATCAATAAAATTAACCTTCCAGTATTCAAAATTCGCGCTAAATTGAATGATATAGTCAAATAAATCGAAAAAAACAAAGAATGTCGAAAAAATTGATAAAAGAAGATCCCCAAAAAGGTCCAATGACATAAAAGAGTTTTTACTTCGGATGTACTACTGGATTGGCTGGAGGGGAAACACTCCAAAAGACGTCGTCGCGTTATGAGATGAATAATAATATTGTCGATGCAGAGGTCAGTGACGTGATTGTTATTCTTAACACTGTCCACGCGGCAGGCAGATGCAGACGACATTCCAAAAGTTCACAATATTTTTTTAAAAAGTCAAAATAATTGAATTTCATTACCATATTTGGAATCACCATGAGACATGCATTGACATAAGTACAAACATGCCTAGTATTGGTTCAGTAATTCTTGAGATAGTCACTGAAAGTTGGGAAAGGTTTCTGAAAATTGTGTTTTGTTTATGGTAAAAATAATAGGCGCGTGGAAAGTGTTCATAAGTATTTAGGCCAACAGTGGAAAGAATCCTGTTCTACGAGCCAGATTGATCTCGATTTTTCGAATTTGAAACTTTTATTTTTTTAAATATTCTTGAAAGTTTTTGTAGGTTTTCAAAAATGTGCATACGTTTTTCAATTTTTTCAAACCATTTCAAATTTGGTTGTTGAAAATTTCTAAAATGTTTTAATTAAAGTTTAAAAAGTTATCAAAAATGTTTTAACAATGACCAAAGATTTCAAACAAATTTGAATATTTGCTGGCCTACCACTTTGGTAGTTCACCACAGAAGAACTGGTCATACACCTGTTCACTTGATGACAGATAGTACATACATATTTTACATGGAGACATTGTAACCTTGTCAAATTCCCAAGAGAACTGGATGTGGCTAGCAACTCAGAGTGGTAGCTCGCCTTTAAGCTTTTTAAGATTTTCAAAAAATTCTCTAAAGATTTTGAAAATAAAAAACACACCCACAGAATAAAAAATATATAGGTCAATCGAGCCCGTAAAACAGTTTCCCCTTGGCCTTACGGATGAGAATATTATTTAATCAATCGGGCCATGAATATCCATGTGTGCTAATTCACCCCTCTGGGTGTGTTATGGTATTATTATATGGATGGAGTGCATAGTGATTACTATATCTTGTCTATAGTAAATATAGTTTTATCAATAGTTTAGGGTTTTCAACTCCGGAAGCTGTACCGAAATTCAGTCCCACGATGCAATGAGGGGAGGATACGATAAATCCGATGAATTAACCTTCTGCACGGAAATAATGAACAAAAAAGTCCCATTTTAGATTACAAATAATTGCTGTTAGCCTGTTGTCATAGTACTCGTACCCCAAAATAGACGACATTATTTGAATCGTATAATTGTAATGCGAATCCGATTTTGTATATTTAGAATTTTTAGATTTTTATTTTTCACTTTTTTTCTTGGTTTTTTTAAAAAGTATTGGATTTTTGGGGATAAATCATTAGAAAGAAATGTTTAAAATGTTTTGAATTTTTTTAATATTTCAACAAATGATTGAAATATTGTGATTAGAAAAGGTAAAAACACCACAAAGCGAAAGATCAGTCAATATTTCAATTAAACCCACCATCTATAATTCAGACGATCATTTGTCAAATATTTTCATTATTATAGACGAGGCTTTCTTCGTATTCTCCGAGGAAGAAAATATCCGCTTAAAAAAGAGCATTGCCTCTTTCCACTCATTGTCTCATTGTATGACTGTCAAAATTGAGATATTTTGATTTCAAATGGTTATCAAATATATATTAGAAAATATTTAAAATTTTGCAAATGTATGAAAATTAAAGGGACAAAATAGCGAGCGATCAATATGATCATATAACTCAAATACTCAAATATTATCCACAACAAAGATGGACGAGAGGTTCTTCGAACTTCCTGAAAAAAGTGCATTGACTCTTTCCACTCATGTCTTATTGTACTGTCAAAATTGAGATATTTTTATTTTTAAATTAAAAAAAATATATACTAGATTATGGTAGCAATTCTTCGAAAATTGTTGAATATTTGAATATAAATTTTAAAAAGACACCATTTCTGGAAAATGCTTTTTTAGAAAATATTAGATTTTTTTGAAAAAGTATGAACATTGTGTTAAAGTGACAACGAAATAGCGAGAGGGTCACTATTTCTTCGAACTCTCTTAAAAAGTGCATTGACTCTTTCCACTCATTGTCTCATGGTCTCGATGTATTGTTTTGCCATTACCAATAAACACAGACCAAACAACAACATTTCCAATTAAATTAAAACAACAATAAAGGCCTTGAGTTTTCAATATATTTAAGAATGAGAAAAACTATTTATATTACTCATACCAAATGTTAAATTAATGATGTACTTATAATATCAAGATACGCCTACATACTATACTTGGCACGATGCCAATCGCATCTATATTAATTCATAACAATATCAATCAAAACGACAATTTTCCTGTAACATCAATAAAAGGAAGCCATTATAGCTTGTCAAAAGTGGCTCATAATTGTGGATAAAGGCAGCGATATTTTCGGGAAAATAAGTTCCGAGAAAGATCTTCTTAACCTTTATGTTGTTCGATCGTTCATCAGGACCCGGACGCGATTATTTATTTCGTACATGATCCTTTAGTGAAATCAGTTGATTTGTTCAAAAAATCATTTTATTCAGTAAATTTTGCTTGAGTCTGTATTAAAACGGAATAAAGTGAATTTCACTAGGATCATGTACGAAAAAATAATCGCGACCGGATTTCATAATCATGTCGGCCTACATCTAATACATGGAGAATAGGTTTTTTTCTTCAAAACCAAGCTCCTTTGTTGTATCGCACTGACAGAAATGCAGACACCAAGACACCAAGACAGACAGACAGACAGACAGAGAGACAGACAGCCCGACAGACAGACAAACAGACAAACACCCATACAAACACACACCCCTACATAAAAACGAACATACAAAACAAACAGGCAAAACCAACAAACAGAACCAACGAACCAACAAACCATCACCCGAAATTAAATTAAATAAAAATAAATCACACGAAATAAACAAACAAACAAAACACCCCACAAAAACAATAAACAAACAAATAAACAAAAATAGATTATCAAAGGTGTTTTCTCGAATGTACTTATAGGATCAAAACCTCCTGCATTCACGCATGACTTTAACAGTCATCAATATAATGTACTGTGAGACGCATTGAGCGTTTGCTATCGTCAGTAGATAGCAGATACACAAGCAGTTTGTAAATAGATAGTTTTGGTTGATGCTGAAGACGAAAACATCACACTTTTACTTTTCTTCTTCATTGTAACATTTTGTAGAAAACCCCATTAAGACTGAAAGGACAAATATTTTATGCTCATTTGCGTAAAATTGACCATTTAAGATTTACGATATTTTCTCTTAGATCTATTAAATTCCACTATAGAAAACGGTCCAGTCCGAGCTGAGTCCGACAATCACAAAAGGCAAAATTGTTGCTGTTGTTGTTGCTAAATTCGTGTAATAATGACATATTTTGTCATTATTTCGCATTTAATGTTTGAACAAATAACTGAGAATATTTGATTTTTGTTTATTAGTAGGCTATTGTGTACCATGCATGAATCCACTTGTTCATTAATATCAAATATTATTGAATAAAATATTCAATATTGTGTTCGGTTTCAAAATGCAGTAACTTTAATACCAAAATAGTCATATCTGGTAAACCGTACAAAGAAATGTCATTGTTTTTGCTGATGATAGTGAATAAATGCATCTATTATTGCCGCCTAAATTGGTTGCCTTCATATTCTGATAACAAATATTTTTAATAATTATTTTACTTTGAGTACACTTTTCTTTGACTCACCCTGTATACATACTATGCACTTGGCACGGTGCCAATCGCATCTACGAGGGTCATTCAATAAGTTCTACCTCCTACCTCATATCTTTGCTATTATATAAGCCAGTCTTATGAAATATTACACAATCGTAGCGCGGAATCTCGGCTACAAATTCATAGTAAATTGGTCTGAGTAGTGGTTGTACTTTTCCAGAAATGCAGTGAAAACCAAACGTCCTTTTAGTGCGACGGAAATGGCAAAAAGACAGCCAAATGTCTCCCAATTGCTATTCACTTGACCAATTCTAATAGACAAAATGTCCCAATCGATTAATTAAAACCGTTCTAAATTACAAATAGCTCTTGAACAGACTATAAACAATAACAATGACTGATTTCTTGGGGGGAAATGGCCTCTAATTAGCCAGAACCGAACCAGGACAGCCATTCATTTTAACCATACCCTAAGAGAACCGCTGCAAACGTCATTATTTGATTTTTGTATAAGAACTAAGGGATCTTCATTATACAGGACTAATGGATAGATTTCAAGTCTCTCAAAGAGAAAATTTTCTATCACGGACTACCTGATTGATTATTTTAAAGGTTGTATATAAGGAAAACTCAAAGAGTGACTGTCATGTAAAGATTTAACACTCGAGGCATCACTGTGGCTTGACTTGTAACAACGAACATTTGACTGAATAGCGGCATTCCAGTTTGCTAAAGACGTAGCATTACATTCGAGTTGATATTATACTTTTTCAAGCCTACAGAGGTTGATATTGCCTACGATCTAATTTATACATGATAATACAATATTATATTCAGAAAACATCCATTGTTTTCTATTTTCAGTATTTAAATCGGGCTGTTATATCTAATCATGTAATATGGAGAGACAACGAGAAAAACGTGTATTTATCTTTAGGGTAATGTTCCGTGTCCGTTGTCCAACATCTCTCTCTGGCTTTGATCGGATTATAACAGAAGTAAAACAGATATCAATTATCATTTACTATAAATGTGAAGCTGTGATTCAGAGGTATAATCATGACAAATGTCATTAGGCTGACATTCATAATAGCGATGTTATGAGTTAGGAGGTAGAACTTATTGAATGACCCTCGTATATTATTTGTAATTCATAACCTTATCAATCAAAACGACAATTTTCATGTAACAACAAGTAAAGGAAGCAATTATAGCTTGTCAAATGTCAAAAGTGGCTCATAATTGTGGATAAAGGCAGCGATATTTCCGAGAAAATAAGTTCCGAGAAAGATCTTCTTAACCTTTAACATGTTTGATCTTTCCTCTGGACCTGGACATCATTATATAGGGCCTACATCTAGCACATGCATGGAGAATAGGGTTTTTTTCTTCAAAACCAAGCTCCTTTGTTGTATCGCACTGATAGACATGCAGACACCCAGTCAGACAGATAAACAATCACCAAAACACAAAAACGAACATACAAAACGAACAGGCAGAACCAACAAACAGAACCAACAAACCAACAAATCATCACCCGAAATAAAAATTAAAAATCACCCGAAATAAGCAAACAAACAAATGATGAAACAAACGAACACTCCAACCAAAAAATAAACAAATCAATAAATAAACAAACACATATTATGAAAGGTGTTTTCTCGATAATGTGCTCAAAAACGTCTGCATTCACGCATGACTTGAACAGTCATCAATATTATATACAGTCATCAAAAAAGTAACTATACAGGTAATATGGGCTTGTAACGCTAAAAATATATATCCTACCTAAAAATATTAAACCATAAAGTTGTTGAAAAATTTATCTTCTTTAATATGAGATATTGCACACTAGGATCGCTTGAATATTGAAGAAGTGACAATCCAAAATGTAAGGTCAAGTCATAATTTCATTTTCACATTTTACATTTCAACACGGGCCCGGGGGAGAGAATGACAGGTAGCGCGTGTGTGGCATATTGATCCATCGGAACAATACGGCTGACTGCCCAACCTGTGCATGCATCCCCCAATTGCACTACCGGTAATCAAGAAGGTACCCGTATTTATGGGTCCGCGTGTAGAAAATAGAAATGTGAAAATGAAAATCGGACTTCGCCTTACATTTGGGAGTGTCACTTCCTCAATAATCACCCGATCCTAGCGTGCAATATCTCATATCAAAGAAGATGAATTTCGCAACAACTTTATAATTTGATATTTTTAGGTAGGATATATATTTTAAGAGTTAGAAGCTCATTTATTACCGGTATAGTTACTTTTTTTGATGACTGTACACCTACCCGCAGGAGTTACATTGTGGGAGTACACCCCAGTACACACAAAAACACACAACATGGTATACAGTGTACAAACATACACTGTGGGCGTTTAAATTTGCCGAAATCTGCTGAGAGGGGTCCTATGGGGCATCAAAAATACCCCCATAAAACACTCAAAATCGACGATAGGCTATACCCCATCTAGAGGCCATTTAAAACCATCTGGCAACGTCTGCATTTGGGGTATGCCCACAGGCCAAAAACGCCCACAATGTAGCTTTATACTTGAATTCACGCCCACAATGTACCTCTTGTAAGAACTGTATGACGCATTGAGCATTTTGCTATCTTCAGTAGATAGCGGAGACACAAGTAGTTTGTTAATATATTAGGCTTACATCTTACAAAATGGTGATGCGATCAAGCAAAATGAGACACAAATATTACACTTTTACTTTTCTTCTTCATTGTAACATTTTGTAGAAAACCACATTAAGACAGAAAGGACAAATCTTCCAACAGTATGAGTAATTAAAAGGTTTTGAAAACAATAGAAAACAAAAGAAATTCTATTCTTTGTTTTGTTATATCTACAAATCAATATTATCATGTCCGGACTCATTTTGCTTTGATCACATCACTGCATCAAGATAAAACAGTAGGTCTTTGAAAGTGAGTAGTTGCCTGTAAGGCAGCGAAAACAAAAGTTTTTGATTTATTATTTTCGTTTAAGAAAAAAAGAAATTGAAAATGTTTGATTTTCGAGGATTTTTTTCGGGAAATTGAGCATTTGTTTTGTAATTGTTGTAATGTTATTGAAATTGTTTTAATTTTTTTAATTTTTTTAAAAAAATTCACCCAAATGTTCACGAAAATGAAATAAAAACACAACCCTACTCCCCCCCCCCCAATAATCATTTGAGTTCGTAGTCATCATGGTCATTGTCGGTTGAGAATGGTGCTGCCGATTGGGTAAATAAATATAAATTAAAAGGTTGAATAACAGGGTTTTATTTAAAGTGAAACCGACCGCCCCAAGTTTTTCAAGGTGAACGAATTTTATTGGGTGCAACCATATCATAGTGCGTGAAGCAATTTTAACAAAAGATAATAAGAAAACCGATCAACTACAAACTATAAAGTACATCTACCGGCCACCGCCCCCATCCCCACACATCCTCCATATGAAAAACCTAGCTACGCCGCTAGCTGCAGCTGGTATTGAAATCGTTGAATGGTTTCAGGTTCCCTTAATTATAACAACGTCACAGGAAAGAAAACCATCCTTGCCATTGGGGGTGATTAGATCCTGGACGGAGATAAATAATTGAAGAGATGAACGAGTTGTTAAGTTGATGCAATTATTATAGGTTGAACTATTTACATCCCGGGGGGCACTGACATTGGAAAAGGGTATAGGTATGTGCCGCGCTGAAGACCCCCTTTTCACCCTCTGCTGCTAGGTCTTATGACCCCCCCCCCCCCCCTTTTGAGCCTGCATCAGTTCTTAAGACCCCAATTTTATTGAAAATTCAAAAATCGCGAAAATTTGCGTTCCAAAGCCCCAATTCTTCGAAAATTTCGCGTTCTAAAACCAAAAAAAATCGCAAATTTGCGTTCTTGCTAATCAAAATTGAACTATAGACCAGTTCTCAAGACCTACTTTTTTGAAAAAATCAGTTCCTAAGACCCTATTTTTCGTCATAAAACCCACTCAGTTCAGTTCGGTAGCCCCGTTTGAGACCCTGGGCGGCACACCACTACCCAAAAAAAGTTGAGTGCCCACCCCCCCCCCCCCCCCCCCCGATTTACATATTTCTAAAAGCAAATCGTCCTTGGCATTGCTCCAGATGACAAGTAATGATAGCCGGGGTTGTAGTAGTACATGTAGTGTCTCAGGTGTTACTGGTGTGTAACCGGATTTCTTGACATACAGGTGTTTTTTGTTTTATATGAAGAGTGCCATAAATCACTTCTAGACAATGGGCATTGGGAACGAAGAACGTTAACAAAGAATGGATCATTTATTTTTACTGTAATATTGAAAGATCCATAGGCCTTTCAAAAATACCATCAAAAATGGAGATTTTGCCCTAAATTCAACATATGAAGAAGAAATTGAAAACATATCTTGTACAATGTTAGGTAACATGTTCAGCCACAATGTCTGAAGAAATCATTGAAAAATATTAAAAGCATTGGGATAATGGGGCCAAAACGGCTTTTTGATTATTTCAACTTAAAACATTATGCAAATTAGATGCAAATCAGATATATTTATTTAAGTTGAATGGATCATCCAAATTAGAATGATGGTCTAAAATATGAAAATAATATAATTGTATTTATGTTCTGTTGTACTGTATCGTTGTTGCCTCAATAATAGCGCCACCTATGATCTTTATGCAGTGAAGTAATTCGTCTGGCGTTATGTGGTTTGTAATCTCAATCCCTTGATTAACACAGTGACTTGTCACTTGTCAGGGGGGGGCAAATGGTATTTTTTCCCGGTGAACACCAGTTCGACCAGGTGGCGTAGTCATGTTTTTTATGTAACGTTTTGATTTGCCGTCGAGTAAGAAAACAAGCCGGGGGGGTTAGAAGCGATGTGTCTCCACAACGGCATGAAAAACTGCAATTTCTAACTAATTTGTCTGTCTTCTTTTCTCCTTTCTGTCCGTTTCCTTTCCCTTTCCTTCCCTTTGCCTCCCCGATTTTCCGCTCAATTTTCTTTCGGGGGGGGGGGGGGGGGGGCACTCTGCACCCCCCCCCCCACCTTGCTACTGAACAGCATGGACCATAGCTAGAAAAGCTCAACAGTCCGTGATTACAGTTGGCTCCAATAAAATAATACAGACATAAATGGTTTAGATATATATGTGGTAGAGCTATGGTTTAGGTGTCATTTGAAAGCTTATTTATCTAGCTACACTGTGTAATAAATCAGGTATTTCTATAACTGTTTGGCTGAGATATGATTGATTATATTTCGAAAGTCAGGGGTGTCGGCGGTGGCGGTGGCGGCGGTGGCGGTGGTGTCGAGTACAATCTCTATGGGGAATATAGAAAATGTTCCCCATTCTACGTTCAAATTACAATAACTCCACAGCTCTGTATGGTACAAACATGATTTTGCTCTCATTTTATAGATTGTTTTATATTCTATAAGTTTCTGTTTCAACAAACGTGTCAACTATTACGTAACAATGAAAATCGCGAATCGATTGCATTGTCATTGGCTTTTTCCCTATTCACTACACAGTGAACTTGCCCTAATTCATCGGTTTTATATTGACTATAACAACAAAATTATTCAACCGATTATAGCAAAATTATACATTTTTGGAAAGCTCTCAAATAGGGGAATTCAGAAATCTTGCTTAAAATAGGATAGGGTGAATAGTCAAAAAAATGTATGTGTAAACTCTAATAAATTTGAAATGTAAACGTTTGTGTGATGTGCTCATTTACTTCCCGATGTAGTATATTTCAACAAGTTACCCTTGTACACCATTATGTTTTGATGTGATGGGTAAATTGCATGAGGAACCACATAAAGTGGTGATTGGGGTAGGAATTAAAAAAAATATTGAGCTTTAATCAAAATATGAAAACAGATCGATATTTTTGAACATTCTTAATCACAACATGTTACCATTAGGTCCTATGCAAATTCCAATCACATATATTTAGATTCCTTGTGAGGTTACCGTTCAGAAAATATATACTTTTTATGGGGTAGAACAAGTATTTCTTGCGATATGCTAATTCGAATCTCAGATGGTGTAAAATGTAAAAATCTGGACATGCAACGGGAAGGGTGGCGAGTAGGGCGGGGCATAAATAGGGAAGGTATTTTGTTAAAATCGGCCATGGTCAAAATGTATTCCACTTGACCCCACATGATCAAATATGCACTTTAAAAAAAATTCGGAGGGGGTCTTCAGACCCCACCACTGCCCTTTATCCCCCTATAGGGGAATACATGGTAAAGTTGCCAAATTGGTGTAGCAAAATTAGGTTTCGACCTAGAACAAATTGATACATATTTTTTTCAGCTTAATGCATTTCTATAAGGTACCCATAATGACATAATGACATGACAGAAAAACAGCCAGATTTAGACACTTTCAAACACGAAATTAAGTATTATTACAATATTCTAAAATACCAAGCCACATGTAATTCAGACTTGAATACTTTTCTGGAAAAATGGCATAAATGGCAAAGTCTCTGCACTGATTAACGGATAAGTTTCATTTAAATATATTTGTCAATATGTTACCCATGTAAAAAGGTGTATGTAGCTTAAGGTCACTGAGTAAGTGACAGTACTATGTTTATGTCAGCTGTCAAGAAGTAGAAGTAAAAAATTAAAATAAATAAATTAAAAAAAATATATATAACTATGACATTGTTTGGCGTAATGTAATATTGTAATGTTATGGATAATGGTAGACTCTATTTTCCGCTCATCCATGTTTACAATAAAACCAATTAGAATATAATAAAAATAAAAAAATAAATAAAAATATTTTGTTTAATAACCCTAAAAAAAAATTAAAAAAATAAAAAAATTAAAAAAAATAAAAAAAAATAAAAAAAAATAATGACATACTAAAAGTCTGAAAAGTCAGAGTGTTAGAAATATGATAATTTGCGTAAACTTAGAATGGCCGCTAATTTGAGCATTTTCATTGTTTTGGAGTTATTTCTTATCTTAGATAGTTGTTATGGCACTTTAAATAGCTTCAGCATACATTTTATGAATGTATAACGTCTCACGGACATACAGAGACATATCTGCCCTAATATGTGTATCTTAAATTGCATAAATAAAAAATGGCCACCAAAATTCTCAAATTAGCGGCCATTTTAAGTTTATGCAAGTTAGGCATATTTCTACCACTCTGATATTTTCGGACTTTTAGTATGTCATTATGGGGACCTAGAAATGCATTGTGCTGAAAAAATTATGTTTTAATTTGTTTTAGGTCGAAACATAATTTTGCTACACCAATTTGGCAATTTAACCATGTATTCCCCTATAGGGGGATTAAGGGTAGTTGTTGGGTCTGAAGACCCCCTCCGAATTTTTTTTAAAGCGCATATTTAATCATGTGGGGTCAAGTGGAATACATTTTGACCATGGCCGATTTGAACAAAATACCTTCCCTATTTATGCCCCGCCCTAGTGGCGAGTTCAAAACACATGGCCATATAGGCATGGTTATGGTATGGTAGCCGGAAACACTCTATCGATTTTTAAAGTACAGTGTCAGCCATGGATTTGCATACGAACGAGAAAACTACTCAGAAAATAAACTGTCGAATATCTGACAACATTTTTTGAAAGTACATTTGATTTTGAAGTAATAAGGAAACGTATAGAGAGGTATATAGGAGGTTATCCATGTCGTCATGCGCAACATATACTTACCTCAAAGGGGAATCGCACCCGGCCTATTGTACATGCAATTGAATAGGTGAATGACGTCCAATTCATTGCATGAACCGTGTTACCAAATTGGCCTACACATCATGAAACAGGTGTGTCTTCTTTCTGTAAATCTTAATTCCCGACAAGATGGCAGATAATCCGTCAGGGACGCACCATTTGATTTTCGGGGGGGGGGGGGGTGGGGGTAGGGCGATTTTTTAAATTTTAATGTATTCATTCATATTGGGTAGGGTAGAGTGGGTTTTTTTACTCATCAGGGGGGGGGGGTCTTTTTGTTGGCCTGCATAGAGGGGGAATTTGTTTTTCTTCCAAAAACTTCCTACCCCCTCCCCCTGAAAATCTAATGGTGCGTCCCTTACATGGATAACCTTTAATTGCTCTGCAACTTAGAAGAGGGCGTTCCATGATATAAAATATAATATGCCTTTAACATGTTTAAGACCATGGTTTCTACTATTATAATAATAGTAAACGATTGAAGAAATGCGAATCACGTTCCAAGTGACAACTTCAAGGTCAACATCGACTTATGAATTACTAGTAAATGTGTAGTCATTCAATAACGGAACCGGGAACTGGTTTGGAAAATGTCGGCTAATAATATATGTGATTATAATTATAACTTATAAAGGTGACAAAAAACACAACCCCATTCTCCGGGGAAATGTGTTCAAAGTGTTCGTGAAATTTGTTGGTAAATTTTCACCCCCCCCCCCCACCCAAAATATGTCTACAAGATTTGTTCTTAAATTCGTAAAAGAGGTCGGCCGGGCCCATAGAACAGGAGTTTGGCAGTTTTCATTAGATCCTGTACAAGTTGACAGGTTTAATTCGAATATCAGTTATAAAGATGGAAACTGATGATCATTTATATCATGATTGTAAGCTCTCAAATGAGTTATTGTTTTGTTATTTAATTAAGCGTAATCTACTTAATTTTACAAGGCTGTTTTGTTGACTGTTTGATTTTACTCATTAAACTCCCCTCAAGAGCCCAGCTCAAGTTGCGTGGCAATCGAAAAATAGTGTCATGTGTTCAAATTCAAGGTGTCTTTCTTTAAAAACAAAGAAAGAGTTGAAACATTAGGGCCTATACCTTAGCCTGACCCCCACCTGGCCCTCATAGCTCTCTATCGTGAGACCTGATGATACTTTACAGGCCCGTAGCCAGGGGGGGTTCGAGGGGTTCGATCGAACCCCCTAAATTTTTCAAAGGTAAAAAAAAAAAAAAGTAAGAGAAGAGAAGCTTATATGCGATTTTATGACAGTGCGAAATTTTGTGACCGTGCGATTTTTTTTTGACCTAACCCCCCCCCCCCCCCCCCCCCCCCCCCCCCCCCCCCCCCCCCCCCCCCCCACCCCCACTTACGTGAAATTCACGAGGTGACTGACTGGGAAAAAAGTTGGGGCAACCTTTTACGAAAATTTTAGAAATCGAACCCCCTAATTGAAAAGGCTGGCTACGGGCCTGCTTTAGCGGGCCTCATACTATAGCGAAGGAGTTATAGTCTATAGCCTACCTTTTAAAGGTAAATATGTATCTTCTTATATTATATTTTATAAACAATATTGAGCTCATAATTTTATTTTGTGATATCAAATCTGTACATCAATAATAATGTTTCATATTGCTATAGACGCAACAAGGCTTGTGACTGTTGTATGGTAGGATGACCTATAGGTCATAGCATCATAAATAGTGACTATACAAGTTGACTCACCGTAAAAAAATCATCGTTGAATTTACATGTAAAACACTGTAAAATTATGGGAATATGACAATATTTTACCGTTTCTAAAAAACCCGGTCAAATACTGTAAAACGAAAAGTTGAGCTAATGGCTTAAGACTTAACATTCCCAACATTAGCTACACACAAAAAGACTTGTCAATTCTATGACAAAGTCCTAAATTTCATCAATGTAAATTTTACAGGGGTTTGTTGGAAGATTGGCTGCTGAGCCTTTTTGGGGGCGAAGCCACCCTATAGCATGCGATTGCAAAAACTTACACATTAAGGTCTTTCTAGACATAAGTGGGGCCGCCATGCTTGTAGTCTTTGTAAATTACATGCACCTTATGCAGTTTATTTTAACAGTATCCGCAGTCTGTGCTGGAGTCAAAGCTATATTTGTTTAGTTGATGCATAGAAGTTGATGATTTATTTAGAGAGATGTTTATTAGACTCCCCACAGAGAGACATAATAGATTATCTTATTTGATCACAGATGGTTTGACCAAGGAGAAATCTCCCAATTGTTGGGGGGGGGGGGGGGGGTTGTCTAATAAGTGGTTAGTTGTGGATGTTTGAGTCTCTGGTTAAATAATATATAATAATAATTCCTGGGTTGATTTAATGAAATGTCAATATGGATAACCATGATCGCGGAATGCCATTTTAATTAGTATTATAGCAATTCCTGGACCAAACGTTTCGGACCAAGTACAATGTCATATACCTAGATTGTTCTTCAGACGGTACCGCCCCCCCCCCCCCCCCCCCCCCCCCCCCCCTGTACTATTTTGGACTAGGCCGGGTGTTTTGATTTGTATTTTGGTTTGAATTATGGAAAATACATACGGTACACCATTTCCTGGTATTTTGGTTTGCAACAGATGCTTCAGAAAATGGTTACAAAACATGCTTCTTTCTTTTGGATCGCCCCCATTCCATTTCAATGGAATTTTTATTACTGTTAATTTTACAACATTTTCAACAAACGCCTGTAAATTTTAATTTGCATTGTAAAAAAGCAGTAAAATACTGTAAAATATACAGTATATTGTTTTTTGTGCATTTTTACAGTTTTGGTTTAAGTAACTGTAAAATGTTACAGTGTCCCGTTACATTTTACAGCTATTTACTGTAAACTGTTACACTACAATGTAAATTTTACAGGGGTTTGTTGGCAGATTGACTGCCAGCCTTTTTACCGTTAATTTTACCAAAAAAATGTAACCATGTAACAGCGTATACTAAATCAGCTTACTGAAAACGAAAAAGGTCCGTTTTTGATGGACTATATAATCAAAAGCAGACAAACGCTAGCTGTGTCCTCGACCTATAAGTACAAGTACAAGTCATTCATTAATTTTAGTTCAACAATCCCAAGCATCTTTGTAGTTATATCAGACAGACGACCTGAACGTCACTGCTCTGTCAAAACCTCGTATGTTTTCCGGCCCTTCAGCATGTATATATTAAGTAAAACTGCCCAACGGTTATAGGAAGTGTTGCTTTGTACATGTTCAGGGGCAAGAGCACTTGCAAGGTTTTGATAGATGTGTTTTTGGCCCTTGAACATGTTTAGAGCAGACTGTCCAACGGTTATACACAGGAAGTATTACTTTAAACATGCTGAAGGGTCGGATGAAGATACGGGGATTTGACAGAATATCTTAACTCCGAATCGACGTCTACGTCTGTGATTTTCAATTGAAATGTTTAATGATTTCTTATTTAAGCTTCCATCAATTCACACCTCGTATTTTTGTTCATTATCTGGCGGGTTATCTGGCGGGTTATCTGGCTGTCGTTAAGGTGACAATTTAGGCGAGTTATCCTTACTGGATGACAACACCTTGCATGTTGCAATTTCATCCCTTTGATTTAAGTGTAGGTTGTGATAAATGTGTGCATGGAAATGCTACAACCATTTCAGTTCAACCCATCTATTTGATTCAACTATTGCAAAAGCACCGATCAAGTCATTGTACAAGTATTTACTGGACTTTAAGTGGTTAAGTGTTAAAATTCTGCTTATTTATCACAGTGTAGACTTTATATTCCTGGTTTAAAACACCCCACTGTAGACGGGTGTAGGTTTGGGTCTAGTTAGATCACAGATCTGGTTGTGTATGACTATTACACTCTTATTGTACCGCGTGCAGCATGTTGTCATCCGAGTGCAGCATGTTGTCATCCGATATGAAAACCTCGCCTTACGGTTCATTCTAGCACTTTACATTGATATGATATGATATTATTTGGGTCCTACGACCCTGGATAACCCAATAAGCTTATTACATTCCTTGTAATGCGATATACAATTATTGGCCTATACATGTAGTTTGAGTTCCCCTGCACTGCTTGCAGCCGTGATAGGTGACGAGCTGTTGCGTGTGACGATCTGTTGCGTGATAGGCCCGTGATAGGTGACGAGCTTTTGGATGATGACATGTTGCGTAATAAGATATCGGTTCCGTGATAGGTGAGAAGCTATTGCGTGACAGGTGACGAGTATGATGCCTGATAAATGACAAGCTGTTCCGTATGGGTGAGAGGATTGCTGCATTGGTATCATGTTGTAAACATGGAAAACCCGATGTTTGTGCCACCGACGACAGAAAGGACCAATAACGCCTACACATGCGTGCAAAATGCTAAACTCCAATCAAGTCCAGCATTTTACATTAAACAGGTAATACACAAAATCTGAACTCAATTTAGGGGATGTTTGGTCGAACCCCCTGAGCAATTTGTATACTATTAATCATATTGAATATATTATTCAGTACCTTTTAAACGTGACCGTTTTAATTGTTCACATAATTATCACTGTAATATTGTGTATGTCAAAAGTTCACCCCTCACAGCTACAAGTTCATTATGCATGTGGAAGTGCGCGTGCTCAAAAGGATTGCATCAGCTACCGGTACCTGTCATTTTGGCGGGAAGTATTAATTATAAAATGGCCGCCTCAAGGGTTAAAAGAGTTGACTGTAGTCTGCTTGCTATGATTCACCCTTATAGGCATTATTACTTACAAAAACGCTTGCAAGTTGAGAAATAGTGTACTTAAGGACGTCCCAACCGGCCATGCATCAAGCCTTTGACGGAATAAAGTGCATCATACAATTACAATGAGGTTCTATTTTCTACCGTATACGTGGTGCATCTGAGACCCAAAGTACACTTTCTCCGCAAGTTAACATTTCATTTTAAGTTCTTACCGAATGTTAAGGATGTCTCTCAATTTTATATAGAAAACCGGAACTTAACTGAGCATGTTGGTGCTTAATATCGATACATTTCTACATGCCACATGGACGGACTGCGAATAGCCTAATTGGTGATGCAGACATTTTAATTAGATTAGGCTTTAGCTTATACTTCAGAATGTGAGGGTTATCTCTAAAACACCGAGCGAGACTGAGCATGATAGTACTTATTTGCATATTTGCACTATTTTTGAAATGGTTCTGAATATGTTCATGAAAATATTTCACATTTTTGTTGTTGTTTTTGTATGTATTCTAATTTCTGATGATTTTGGTTTGTTAATTAGACCAGATCATCGCACAGGAAGGGTTGTACTACAAAATAGGTCATCAAAACGGGTAATTTTAAGGTTGAAATCTGTCAAGAACTTGGTATAACATGTCATGGTGTGAGCGCCCCCGATCAGGAACTATTAGTATTAGGTTAAGCAGGTGCTTCAGCTCAGGCCTGATTCAGCTATGGATTAAGTTATGCAAAAGTGAATCATGCAAGGATTTTCTCGGATGACCCAAAATCATACAGACGAGTATTATAAAAGACGTGCTGTTCTATAATAGGCATTAGTGTTGGTACACTAATTATTAGTGTCTTTAAGATGATTATAAAATAATGGATGCATTAGGTAACATCGATTTAGTTAAATACATTTAAAAGTTCCGGTTAGTCCACTAGAAAATGACCCTTGTTCTACGGACAAACGCACCTCTCAGATAGGGTCGGTTGATCGGGGTTTTTTTCTTTCGTGAAAATGTTGGTGAATTTTCAACAATCTTCAAAATTAACATTTTTGTAATTAAAAAAACCAAAATCGAAATGTTTTCAAATCGATCCAACATTTATTCAAAACATGATCCAACATTATTCAAAACATTCAATTTTTTTCAAAACATTAAGTTTAGACATGTGTGAATATTTGGCGTTTTTTATTCGGTAGTCTTGCCCGTAGAACAGGGTGCGTTTCCGTCTCCTTTAATTGACTGCCCGCCTCGTCGTTGCTGTCATTTTGTCTAAATGGAATTAGGTCTGAAATGTTCAGGTTTGGTTCACATCATGTCATTATTTATACACGGTCATATTATTGTTTGATTTGGAGCTGTTGAAACTATCATGCCTTTCAATTTAATTTAATATAACCTTATTTCATTTTTATTTTTTGACAATTTTAATGTTTTTGAAATTATTCATCAATTACACGGTCGAAACTAGAACCTCATTGTCATTATATGATGTACTTTATTCCGTCAAATACTTGATACATAGCTACGTTCAGTTCAAAGACATGAATTTTGTTGACAATTTTGTTGTCGAATAATTATCGGCCATCTTAGCTTTATAAATGTAATATTATTTGAAGTTTTTTAAATTTTATTTGTTGAAATAAATACAAATTTAGGAGACACTAAACACGATTATTTTTGCATCCTCAATCATCGTACGATGCGCAGTACGCTCTACACATCCACACATCGGGTGTTAGTAATCAAACCGCACAAATTAATAATTTTCTAGGGCAAGCGATTATCATATGATCATGGGGCGATATAGAATACAACACCGGTGATAGCGTGATATCGCGCCATCATCGACAAGGTTTCCATTACAAAATGTACACCATGTTCCTGGTTCATGCTGTTCATATATCATGCATATATTAGGCCCAAAAAACGTTGTGTTGCCCTCAGCGACCCTAAAATCTCAAATATTGGGGTCGCATTTTATTTTTGTGGTTAAAATATTCCTGCTTGATTGAATAATTTGATTTTAAAACTATAGGCCTATCACACTAGAAACATGTGTCAAATTGACATTTACACATTTTGTCTTCACATAATAACCACGGTCTGTCAATAATACTTGTCAGCAACAACAAAAAAGGGAGGGACTGGGAAACAAAAGAAAAACTTGACCGACCGGCCCCACTTTTTGTCACTTGCAAGCAACACAACCATTTTTGTTGTTGGCCTATTGCATCAACTTTATCCCGTCAGTGCCAAGTACCATTACTATGAGTTACAATTTTATGATAGCGCGATATCGGGCCATCATTATCGAGGTTTCCAATAACATGGTTCCTGGTTCAGACACTGTATCAATATGCCGCATCAATATCATCACCCGAACCGAAACTATAGTGGATGGCTCTTTTATGGCACCAAAACAGTAACGCCCTATCCGCGTTGAGTTGTGTGATATCGCGATCAGGCCATAGCAGCCCTTTTATGGCAAAAGAATGTATCTTATATGTAGTTTTCTTACAGTATACTTCCTTTTAACATGATCAAAGTTAGCTTTTTTCTTCATAAATCATATAGTGGTAAAAGGCAGTATATTACTTTTATTGTCTTTACAAGTTGCAACCTTTTCCTAAGTGTGTATTGTTGAACGAAGTTAACATAATCCATGTTAAAAGGAAGTATATCATTAAGACAGTACATATAAGATACATCCTTTTGCCATAAAAGGGCTGATAGGGCCTAATCGATGTTTCTATTTACAAAGGCTTAGGTATACTATTTCTACTAAATTAGTTCCTGGTTAAAGGTGTATGTTCCGTTCCGATCACTTTGAGATTTTTTCCACATAAACATATTTTGATATATCAAAAGAAAAGTTTAGAAAACCCATTATTTTCCTCATTATTTCTGTAAAATCGTAGGCGCAAGATGTTCCATTTAGACGTTATACTGTATAAGCCAAAATGCAGTGAATACCGCCAACGGTATACTCAATGGGCACTGAAATTTCACTGTCACCTTGTCCTTCTAAAATAAGAACCCTTGGAGTTATGCAACTCAAACTTTGGAAAATGACTATTTTAACCCTTCATGTAGAATAGAAAACATCTATATAGTTGAAAATCGGGCCAGATCGGAACATATATAACATACCTTTAAGACAGTGGAGGCATAATAGCAGCTCGATCAAGGTCAATTTTAAGACACTTTAAATGTGCACCTGTCAAAGAGGAATCTCCTATGATACCTACACTGCAAAACTAGGGTGTTACTTTAACACCGGTTGAAGTTAATACGGGTCCAATCCAAGCATCCAAAATTTGCACCGGTGTTAAGATTGGTGTTATTTCAACACCAGTTGGTGTTATTTTCAACACTATACTAATGCTATTATTGTTTTAACACTGGTTGGATTGGACCAGTATTAACTCTCAATGGTGTTATTTTTATCACCCTTGTTTTTGCAGTGTAATAAGAATAATGGCGGTTCCCGGCTTGGTATGTTTCTTCCAATTGAAGCTCGAATAGGAGAATGATTAAGAAGCTGCACGTGCATGCATGCGGAACACTTTCTGAACAGTGTTTAATAACAGATTAAGGGTCGTTTAATATTCCGAGGGTTAAGTTTTTCGAACAAAGCTTTTTTAGTGTTAAGTTTACAATTAGGGAAAGACCTTATGCGCAATTCGGAATCACGTAGTCCAGATTTCTTAAAATTGGGCCCCCCTAAAACCTTTTTACCCAGCATGCAATGAGAAGATACAAATGAGCCTCTGAAGAGTCAGAAGCCCGCCCGCCATCATGGCATGCAAGCCGTCCGCCAAGTCGACCGGTTTCATCATCCGCATTATAAGCTCATTAACCTATATATCCACAACGGTATACGCCTTGGGCATTTGAGACATATTTCACAAAATTATTTTACTTAAACTTGACCTGATTGTATGCAGCATTTTTGTGGTTTTAAAAGTATTTAAATGGAATTCAAGATGGCGGTGGGTGCAATGTTTTAGCCATACACATTCCTATTAAAGTATAACATGTCAGCGAAATTAAACTGATAAGAAACATCACATAAATACACAACTAATATGCCTTAACAAATTTACATGTAAGGTTACACCTAAGCTTGGATCAGAAAAATCTCTGTTTTTCAACGGAGGTGTAGCAACAATATCCTGAAGCATTTTATTGTCAAGTTTAACACTTTCCACGCGGCTATAAATATTTTTACCAGATACTAAAACAGATTTTTCAGAAAGCTTTCCCAACTTTCAAAGTCTATCTCAATAATTACTGAACTAATACTAGGCATGTTTGAATGCATTTCTCATTGTGATTCCAATGGTGATGACATTCAACAACTTTGACATTTTTAAACCGTTTGTGAACTTTTGGAACCGTTGTCTGCCCCATCCCCGGCCCCATCGTCTGCAGACGACTGACTGCCGCGTGAAATGTGTAATAATATGTCTTCCTCTCCCCGTTTTTGTTACAATTTTGTCTCGAAAGTTCCGAAAAAATTATGCATTCACACATTACATATTTAAAACCTCTTACATAAATGTTATGGCAACTGGCTACATGGCTGATATTATTATGTAAATGTAACGGAAAATGTTATCTTATGTAAGTCATGCAATGTCATGATTAACATCCATAGCTTTAGGCGCGAAATGATATGATCCTGTGCTGTGCATGAAAACGGTGCCATCGCTTTAGGGTCCATCGTCGTATCGTCTGCGCGCGGTTTGTATGAAAAGGGTACTGAACTTGGATGACCGAATGGAACCACACATTGCACTTCAGTTACTTTCACACACGGCGCGGGGAACATGATGGAAAGTACTATTTGTATAACATTCACGTTTTTATATGAGATGCTCTTTGTTTACTCTTTTTTCTTACGCAATATTAAATAAGGAAATATAGTCCTTTTGCTGTTTTGATTATTAACTGCTCACAAACAAAACGCAACGTAATCCGACGCAAACGGCGACGCAATAAATGAACAGCACAACACTACACAAGTTAAGTAACAATAAACCTAACGAGACAAAACGCAACGTAACGCAACGCAACCTAATGCAACGTCATGCAAATATGTTTAATGTTACACACAACATGACACAACACAATACAGCACGACACAAAGCAACGCAGCGGCAACGCAGCGGCAACGCAGCGGCAACGCAGCGGCAACGCAACGGCAACGTAACGCAGCAGTCAACGCAACTGCAACGGCAACGCGACGCAAGCTAATGCAACGCCATGCAACATTGTAATTACACACAACATGACACAGCACAATATAGCACTACCCCGACACCATGTCCAATGTGACGTTAGTATACAATGTATATACATCACCTGTATTTTGTTTAGTGGGAAGACGGCCCTCCATACATGAACTTTCCGGGGGGCGGCTATGCACAAAACACATCGCAAAACACATCATAACGCAACGTAACAAAATGTTACATAATGTGCATTATGGCCATGTGTTTTGAACTCACCACCCAAAAAGGGTGGTGGCGTTGCATTTTTGGTGACAAATCATCCATCTCTCTCTATTAACTCAACAACTAAATGTGGTAGCGCTATGGTTGAGGTGTCATGTGAAAGCCTATTTATCTAGCTACATTGTGTTAATAAATCAGGTATTTCTATAAATGTTTGGCTGAGATATGATTGATTATGTTGTGAAAGTCAGGGGTGGTGGCGGTGGCGGCGGCGGCGGTGGCGGCGGCGCTGTGTGCAATCTCTATGGGGAATATAGAAAATGTTTCCAATTCTACGTTCAATTTACTATAACTCCTCATCCCTGTATGGTACAAATATGATTTTGCTCTCATTTTATAGATTATTTTATATTCTATAAGATTCTGTTTCAACAAATGTTACAACTATTGTGCAACAATTGTAATCATGAATCGATTGCGTTGTCCTTGGCTTTTTCCCTATTCGCTACACAGTGAACTTGCCCTAATTCATCGGTTTTACATACATGACTATAACAAAAGAAATATTTAACCGATGATAGCAAAATTATACATTTTTGGAAAGCTCTCAAATAGGGGAATCCATAAATGCCGTTTAAATCAGGATAGGGTGCAAACCAAAAAAAATATACTTGTAAACTCTAATAAATATGAAATTTAAACGTTTGTGCTCATTTACTTCTCGATATAGTATATTTCAACATGTTTACCATTAACAACTATTATGTTCTGGTGGGTAATTGCATGAGGAACTTAAATATGCACAGTAAAATTATGATTGGGATAGGTATAAAATTATTATTGAGCTTAAATCAAAATATGAAAAAAATCGATATTTTTTGAACATTCTTAATCACAACATGTTACCATTAGGTCTTATTTAAATTCTAATAGCCTATTTGGATTTCTTGTGAGATTACCGTTCAGAAAATATATACTTTTTATGGGGTAGAACAAATAGTTATTGCGATATGCTAATTCGAATCTCAGATGTTGTAAAATGTAAAAATCTGGACATGCAACGGTAAGGGTGGCGAGTTCAAGACACACGGCCTTATGTATTTTATTAACCCGTGATTGTATACTAAGGGAGTGTTTATAAATACTTTGGTGGGGTTGTTGGAAGAAGAAAAAAAATTACCCCCCCCCCCCCCCCCCCCCCCCCCCCCTTTAAGAACCTTTTTGTTTTTGATACTACGTCGGTAAGGTAATTATACCGGCTAGTGAAAATCTCTAATTTTTATTTCATATATTTTAAGAATTTTCAGAAATATTTGTTCAGGATGTACCGTTGCTATCATCATGATCATAGGTTGAAAACTTTTCCTGTTATAGTCATGTTCATAAATCCGGTAAATTGAGGCTGATTATTCATGTTGACTGTGTAGCGAATAGGAAGAAAGCCGATGATCATGGACTTATCCATAATTAATTAGTTGTTACAAATAGTTGACAAGTTTGTTGTACCACATACTTAAAGACTACTAAATATCCTTTAAAATGGGACCAGAATGGTGTTTGTAACATTAAGGGATGACTAGTTATTGCAAAAAGAACAAAGCATGGGATTATCCCCATTGAGTTTGTACAGGTGGCACCCCTTCCGACGGCACCTTTGGTCTCCGAACTTCAAACAGCTGTATCTCCCCTTCTGTATTAGCTATACCAATGCCATTTTGCAGGCAGATAGATGTTATTAGGGCTTTAAAATGATACCCAATTTGTTGAGATAGCTTTTGTGGTTTTAAGAATATTTAAGGAATATGACAGCATGAAACTAAAATGTGTAATAGCACCACCCTATTGGGAGGCGAGTTCATACACGCGTGACCTTAGTCGATTTATATAAATCTCTAAAAATATAGGCCCGCTAAACATGTACATGTAGCGCTTTGTCGTTTTAAATCCGGTATTATAACGCTTTATTGTTGATAGATAGTTATACTTTAATACGCTTTTCCATGAATTTGATGCCCCGGGATAACCTTACCGACGGGGTCAGTGAAATACCATATGGAACTTATTTTGACGAAGAGGAACTGAAACATACGTTTATTTTGTATAAAATGTTATTTTATAGGCCTAGTTTAAAATACTTGTGACTAAAAATGTTATAAAAAGCGTTGTTTGTGTTGTTTTGTGTAACATTTTGAGTGCTTAGACTTGTAACAATTGTGTTATGATGTGTTAATACATTGCGTTACGTGTTTACGTTGCGGTTGCGTTACACGTTACGTTATCACGTTGAGTTGCGTTGTAAGCAGCGGCATTGTGTTTTGTTGAGTCGGAGCCGTGTATAACGGTTTTACCGTGCTGCAATGCGTTGCGTTGCGTTATGCTGCGTTGCGTTACGTTACGTTGCATTACGTTGAGAATTATGGCCTCGCTAGTTGCGTTGCGTTGTGCGTAGCGTTGTGTTTTGCTGCTTGCAGAGGCTGCTCACGACGCTTAAAAATTGAAGCCAAAGAACAAAAAGTCGAACCATGACAACAACAAATACGCACTTCCCGAAAAATGGCGCTCTACGCGCGTGCTTGAGTGCGTCACTTTTTCTTGTAGCGTCCCTGCGTGTTGATCTGAAACAAACGCAAGCGTTTCACGAATAACGCCAACGTTGTTCTGAAGCACGCACCAGTTTGCGCTCCCGTTAATTGCGCCACTGACGCGGGTGTGTATGCGTGCTAATCATACGCACTCAACGCACAAGCTGCGCCAGAAGAATTGACCGTCGTCATGGGTGATTGACTGTCGTCATGGGAGATTGACATGTCGTCATGGGAGATTGACATGTCGTCAGGGAACACGCGGCTTCAGTGCGCTGTGTGTGTTGGAATGCGGAATGAGCAGTCTCTAAGTAATTAGTCTATGGCTGCTTGCATACCTGGCGTCGTGTTTTGTGTACTGCGTTGGGGTGCGTTGTGCCGTGCGGTGTTATATAAATAGTTATATAAATAGGTGCATTGAACGTCTCATGGTTTACAATGAGGCACGGTTTAGATAGGGCAGTGACATTCTTTCATTTAACTGTCACTGGATTGGGTAATGATACGTTGATCTGGTTTAATCAACATGATTAAGGGCTATAGTTGACATTCGTCAGACGTCTATAAGAGCCTCGTTACGTTTCAATAGCCCATACGTAACAATTGTATTGGGCTCAAGTGTTGTACAACAATAAACACAAAATTGTACATCATGCATCACATGAGCCCAATATTAAACGTTTCATATCGAATTGTTACGTATTGAGCTACGGCTGTTATTACGTTTTGGGCTCAGACGTTGTTGTGTTAAAGGTATATTATGTGATCTTTTCCATGGGACGCCCTCAATCCCCGAAAAAAATTGGAGGCAGATTTTCTTGCAGATTTACTCTTCTGATCATAAATCATAAATATATTCCAAGTTACAGAGCGATACGATTCTTAATAACCTCAAAATCATGGTTTTAGAGTGAATTTAGAGTCAAATTTGAAAAAAAGATTGTACCGCTCGGTACAATCTATTTTTTAAAACATGATTTTGAAGTAATTAGGAATCGTATCGATCTGTAACTCAGAAGATCTTTATGATTTATGATCAAGAATGCAAATCTGCAAGAAAATCTGTTTTCATAGTCAAAATCAATGATAAAGGGCACTACTTGGTTAATGTCATTGTCTGTGTACGTACACTGCAAAAACACCGGTGTTAAAAATAACACCGTTCGGTGTTCTGAGAGGTCCACACCAATTAGTGTTATTTTAACACTATCTTTGTGTTACATTAACACTTACAGTGTTATTTTTCACACTTGCAGTTGTTAAAATGACACTATAAGGTGTTGATATAACACCAACAATTTAGCACCGGTACACCGGTGTTAATTTTTTTTGGTGTGGACCTCTCACAACACCAATGGTGTTATGTTTAACACCGGTGTTTTTGCAGTGTAGGCCTACCGTTAAAATATTCACATATATTTTACATGAACAAATATAAATTGTCCATGAACTTGAATAATGTGACCAAATGTGTATCCCGTGTGCATCATGCTTTATTATTAACACTTTCCACGCGGCAGGCAGCTGCAGACGACATTCCAAAAATCCACAAAATGTTTCAAAAATGTCAAAATTGTTAAATATCATAAACATATTTGGAAACACCATGTGAAATGCATTGAAATAAGTACAAACATGCCTAGTATTGGTTCAGTAATCCTTGAGATAGACTGAAAATTGGGAAAGGTTTCTGAAAAATTCCGTTTTGTATATGGTACAACTAATACTAATAGCCGCGTGGAAAGTGTTAAGATAATTCGTGATGCATCACGTATAGACCATTTCAAATCCGAAAATATACGATCGGTTCCGAATGTTTCCGATTAGCCGAGTGTTTGACACTGTTCCATGACCTGTCAGCTCCTGACAGGTCATGGCCATGTGCCGGAGAAAAACAACGTGTTTTTCACCCGTCTGCCCGTGTGGTAGATTGCGCTGGTGTTGGTGATAGATTGTATCCCTCACAAAGTTGATGTTGCGGCATTTCAGTTACAAAAACGAGTGAGATGAAAGAGATTTGGGGTAATATTTTCACTTTTTACTGTCTGCTCGATACATTTGGAATTTGTCCGTCAGCGCCTTTGTTGATAAAAAAACAAAATAGTCTCGTTCCACGTTTTACTTCTCATGTGTGCACGCGTGTATGTAAACATAGGCGGACAATCAACTAGGGCAATGCTGTGAACGCGATCAACTGTTGCGAAGAACGCGCAACGCACCTACGCCACGTGACCTGTTTTTCCGAAGATTTCCGATCTCAATTTGAAATGGTCTATAGGAAGCGTCCATTTCATGTGATTTGCACCAGACATGCTAGATTTAGCAAATCGCAAAACTTTATTAAAAACGGTACAAAAATAAAATGAACTTTTCACCTCGTTTTGCACAAAGACAGTAATGTATTGCTTCGATTTATTGCATCAGTATTCTGAATTTCTGAATGTCGAAAATGCATTATACATGAAAAGTTAAATGCAAGATGCAAGCACGCGTAAATTTGCCATTGTGGTGTTTTACTATAGGCATAGGTTACAAAATTGTGTTGCGTTTACGGGAACAAAAATTTAAGTCGGTGGGTGTCGTCTCTTTTAATTTTTAGTGTGATTTTCAGTCACGGTATCCCCCTATCATTTCCTGTTGTTCTTATTTGGACACAGTTTAAGCTCAACAAATAAATGTCCGATATGAGATAAACATGAATCTCATAAATAAATCAACGAATAAAAACAAACAAAAAACAAACAGATAAACAAATAAGTAGACTTGATAGGCCTATATCAAGAATGAATGAATAAATAAATTTATAAATAATAGAAAGATATAAACTTTTTTTTGAATTAAGGCCTTATTGTGGAAGTGATGAAACGGTACATAGATACGAGTGAACATGTAGTCATCTTATACATTAATAATGTCTCGCTCGTGATCGCGTGATCACCCGGGGGCACCTTTTCTAATATAGGTGTCGGGGTCCCCTTTTTAATATAGTGTCACTAGATGACACCTATCTTTTTAATCTCAGTATTTTAAACCCACTGATCCTCATATTATTCAATCTAATACCTCAACCTCACCAAGAGACAACTAAACCACCCTTTTTAAAATTAATAACATAGTATAGGCTAATGTTACTATATTTTTTAATCCCATCTTGTAAAATAAATCTGACACTCCATTTTGACTCGGTATAAATAATGACCTCATTGGTGAGAAAAAGCTCTCATCAAATTACCCCTATCCACTATGTATATCATCCCCGTACTCCCAGTTTCCCCCCCACCCCTCCCGCGGGCGCGTGATCGTCGTATGTCGTGTTTATCGATTTCGGATTCTTATTGAACGATCCCTTTATGTTTATTTATGGCTCTCTCAACTCACAACCCTCTCCCCTAATCACTCACCCTTCCAATCCCCACCCGATCATCCTCAAAACCATCAGACGACGATGGTCACGCGATTTCATCGTTCCAATATGGCAACGGGAGTGCGCCATTTTGAAATATTTTTAACAATAATCGCCCGGTTAACGATGAAAATAATTTAAACAATAGCATTTACAATGGAGTTGGTTAGCCAACTCCAACGGTTTTGGATTGGAAACAAAATCTTCTAAAATGATAAAATTAACATTCGCGATTACGTGTTATTCCAATACGAATTCAAAATTTAGGATTCGCGTGACCATCGTCGTCTGAAAACCTTCAAAGAGGCGTACCATCCCTCCCCCGGCGCTGGGCGCGTGATCGTCGTATGTTGCGCGTTTTACTATACGGAAACGATATGTCTAGGTTTCGCATAATGAGCACTTTAGGATACGATCGTCTGGTTGTATCATACCGGAGGGCATGTCTGCATATTAAATGGAGGAACATGCTGAGATGACATGATACTGTCATTAAAACCATTGTTAAAACTGATGATACGAAATCAAATATATTACTATTAGCTTCAAGATTGAGGATCCGCTCAGTTTATATGGGAATTTGTAAGAATAGATTCATCCATATTTGCATAGAACACATACACCACCAACAACAACAACAAAACACCGGAAACGAATATATATATTTGAACGTAACCATAAATGCAATTATCTCCTTTTTGCTTAATACATGTTTTATTGTTTCACGGTCGTTTTTTACTTTTATTTTATGTTTTGTTAGAAGAAAAAAAATTCTTGAAAAATCCGGAACGAAATTGGGTAACATTTCACGTTTTTTGCTTATTTGTTCGTTGTGCTAAAGTGTAGCCTCGATTCTTATTTTTTTTTAAATGTATTCATTCATATTGAGTTGGGTTGGGTAGAGGTTTTCTTTTCTTTTTTACTCATCAGGGGGGAATCCTTTTTTGTGGCCTGCATAGAGGGGTAATTTTTTTCTTCTTTCAAAAACTTCCTACTCCCCCCCCCCCCCTGAAAATTTAATGGTGCGTCCCCTAAAAATTGACCCTCTCAAAGGAGAGCCATATTATTTTATCCTCATTATGATTATGGAAATAAATAATAGGCTTCCTCCCACGTGTGACTATAGTGTGACAATGTTTCAGATGAACAAATGGCGATCCAGACAAAGACGATTAAATCTATTAAGTATTATTCAGATTAATCAACTCACCCGATTTGTTCCTTTTGTGGATTTTCCAGCTATTTTTGATGATTTTAATCTTCTTACTTTTTATATTTACGGGAGTATAATACCGGTAACAATTATTAGGCCAAGGCTGTACGCTGGCAGCTCGGTACCAGAGCTATGGATCAGTTCACATATTCGGACTAGATCTAAAGCCAGATCTAAAGTAAAAATAGATCCTCTGACTACCCCAATCAAGCGTCTCTCGAGGGCGGCTTGCCGATATGGTCATTGGATGGAGATAAGTCCTATTTCACATTAAACAGAGTGCCTCCCCCACCCCCGATTATTCGAACCGAACATAACTTTGACATAAATTAGTTTAATTTTGCGTGGGTGTGTAGCCAGACAAGCGTACCTGGTACATGTATAGTGATACCAGGTATATTAAAGTGCTTGGCCTTATAGATCTACATTTAAAAATGTCTGCCATTTTTAACGCGAATGATACCATTAAAATACCGAGAGTAGGCTACCCGATACGTATTAATTAGTCGAATCTGCACTGTACATGATAGGGGTTGTAAGTTCGAAACCAGGATTCGAACGCACAACTTCTATTAGGCCTTTTATGATGTGAGTGCGAATTCGGAATGCTTTACGTTCAAACATCGAACGCTATTGCTTAAAACATTAAAGGCTTCAATACTATAGCCACACTGCCTGCACAAATCGCCCATGAACACTTAAAGGTAGATGTTCCGATTTTCAACTTGAAGTTTTCTATTCTACATAAAAGGTCATCCTTAAAAACGTTGTGTTCCAAAGTTTGAGTTGCATATAGCTCTAATGGTTCTTATTTTAGACGCACAAGATGCTGTGAACTGTACCCATTGAGTAGTACACAAACTATATCGGTGGTTACCACCATTCGCGGTAATTCGACGTTATTTCATCGATTTCTCCTTAATTATACCGATTTAGGCCGTCAAATTTCAGTATGATGATGAGAAAAATACGAGCTTTCATATGATATGAAAATCTCCGTATGTTTGAAATAATTCTGTGTTACGAAAATGTGATCGGGTCATCTACCTTTAATTAAAACTGTCATAAAAGACAGATTGTTATAAAGACAGATCGCTATTATAGCCTATAGGTTTGCATAATATTTTGTCATTTATACCTCTATAATATTACGAACCAGTTATTGCATTTTTTTTTGCTGGTACATATTATTTAACGTAGCAATGAAGTTCTAATAGACAGAGAAAAGTGATATAACGTCCTTATCAGCACATTATAAGCCATAGTCGGTAGAAGCAGGAGGAGGGTTGCCTGCTAAAAATAAACAAACAATGGGTCCCTCAATTTTATTTTTTTTAATCCATTTTATTGATAATTTTTATAAAAAAATCTATTCATTTTTATGTCCATAAATATTTTTGAAAATTATGAATTTTTGGGAAATATTGAAATTTTAAAATATTTATGCCAACTGTTGACGTGGAAAACATGTTTACAAACAAATCAACAACAAATTAAACCCAAAAAACATAAAATGTGGGACAGAATTTCTATTGTGTGCTTTAATATTGACTAATTGATTTTCAATTTGCTTATTGCATTTACTCATCGCTTTTAATAGATATTATTTAACATCATTTTTACTGTGGATTCAATAATGTGGATTCTGACAAATTCGTAACTCTTTGGTTCGGCTGTTATACATTATTCACTCCTGATGTGAAATAGTGCCCTCTGCCGGCAGAGTTTGTTTAAGGAAGTTAACAACTTTTCTGTGTTTTGGTTACTTTGTCAACAAACATAGAGCCTTGTCAAAGTTCACACAGGACGTGGTTTTTACCCGAACCTATTTCTATAGACACAATTTGGTAAATAAACATTAAACCTACAGATATATTTAGCTATAGAGCTTATGATTAATACATGATATGATTAATCTGTTCTAAGATCTGTGAGGAATTAATGTATTAGTTTGGTGTTCATAACCACTTGAAATCAGGGTTATCAACTTTTGGGATTTGCTTGGAATGATGACATGCCTCTTCCCCCACATGCCCCCACCCCTAGGTTTTTAAGGTGGTTAATATTGTGCCAACCTTGGTGCCAAGCTTAGTAGAAAATCAGTCTTTTAGGTAGTTTGTTGTTTGGTATGGAAACGAAAAATCTACAAACACTCTGAAATGCAAATATGATTTGTATATCTCGATATGCTTATTTGATAGATAGTATAGGCCTATATACAATCCCGCATGTCAATTAGCGAAGCAAATAGAATAGATATCTTAGTGTCAACATGTTCAATGGCTTAATGGTTACAGCACTACATGCATTTATATTAAGTCTATTATCAGTTATCTCTTAACGCGATTAATGTTGAACATACCTCTAAATAAATCATTTATATCCAAAAGATAATATTTAACATTTCATTAGGCCTAATTCCATGAACGTTCTTGTTTTGGGTTTAGACCCAGAGTCCTAAGCCTAGTATCAAGAGGTCGACACACTTCATCGAATTAACCAATTTTAAAAGCTATAGCTATAGAAAATGTTTTTCCCTGTATATTCTAATAAACTTTAATACACTCTTACTTGCGAGTTACGAAATCTTTAAATATTTTTAACTGGGCATTGATTACATGGCGTGCACTGAAATGTATTGCTTAAAAGCTATAACTCTCGCCGTTGTTTAAAAGGCAGTGGCGTAGCCAAGGGGGGGGCAAGGGGGGGCAGCTGCCCCCCCTGTGGGGTTCTCTGCCCCCCCTGTTGCCCCCCCTGTGGGAAATGTCAGTTGAAATAATTTGGGACTAACCTATTCACAACACAAGGAAATTCAATCCTCAATTTGGTTGTTGCCCCCCCCACCAAAACTCCCGGCCCCCCCTTTGCCCCCCCACTGAGAAAAACCTGGCTACGCCACTGTTAAAAGGTATAACAAATGCTTGTTTAAATATGTAACTCGGTGCCTATTAACACTTTCCACGCGGCAGGCGGCTGCAGACGACATTCCAAAATTTCACAAAATGTTTAAAAAACGTTAAAATTATTGAATTTTATTACCATATTTAGAATCATCATGAGAAAATGCCTCTGAGAAGGGTATAACAGAATTACTCCGAGAAATGCATTGAAATAAGTACAAACATGCCTAGTATTGGGTCAGTAATTCTTGAGATAGACTTTGAAAATTGTGAAAGGTTTCTAAAAATCTGTTTTGTGTATGGTAAAAATAATAGCCGCGTGGAAAGTGGTAAGACGCTATATTTGCCGTTAATCATCTACAAGTTAAAGGTATATTATGTGATCTTTCCAGGGAACGCCCTCAACATCGAAAAAAAAATTGAAAGAAGATTTTCTTGCAGATTTACATTTCTGATCATAAATCGTACATACATTCCAAGTTATAGGGCGATACAATTCTTAATTACTTCAAAATCATGATTTTAGAGTGAAAATAAACTGTCGGATAACTCCGACAGTGTATATTTTTACTCTAAATTCACTCTAAAACCATGATTTTGAGGTAATTAGGAATCGTATCGCTCTGTAACTTGGAATGTATGTATGATTTGGGCGCACCACACCAAATATCTTTCTCATTGAAATACGTGTAAAAGTGCCATATTTCAAGACACCTTTTCTACCCTCCGGTTACATTTATATTTGCATACTTGTCACCTATGACCATTTTCAGTAACATCTCAACTTTAATTTAAGCCTTGTTTCATGAGGGGTTATTAAGCTAAATTTTCCGCTACGGACCTGCACACAGCGCCCTCACTTTTTCACGTTTTCTGGCATGCCTGTTCACCATTTAGGCAGGTGCTTACGCCCTGGGCACTATTTAGGTCGATAAATTAAAAATATCGTATTTTATCATTGTAGGTGCAACGGATAGGTCCCACTCGTTCATTTAAATACAAACATACCATCCCCGGAGAAACAAATTGCCCGAAAACTTCACATTTACAAGCCTAGTCTTCGTGCTTTTCCGGAACTATTATAGGATTACACGAATTGCGCATTGATTTGGTGTGGTGCTCTCATTTATGATCAGAAAATGTAAATCTGCAAGAAAATCTACTTTCTAAAAAAAATAATGAATAGAGGGCGCTATCTGGAAAAGATCACATAATATGCCTTTAAGAGCTAATATACAACTAAGTTGTTTATGGTGATTAAAATCGGCCTATGCTAAACAGAGGTTGCTTCAGTTTTTCACATTAGTAAGGGGCTTATTACTGGGATTTCTTTCTTTCTTAGTTTTTAGATTTTTAGGTTTGAAGTAAGCTCAGCTTAAAAATCAGGCTTTTCAAGATATTACTTATAGTCACAAGACGTTTGTATTTACAACGACAGTCATAGCATGCATGCAATGCAACGGTATAGTACGATCATCAATACGGTCGGACAGTCGGGCGCAGGGGCGTAACTAGAGGGGGCAGGGGGGATTCCCACCCCCCATCCTGTCAGAAGGCCCCTGATGCTACCCCTAAATATATATACAAAAATTAGTCGGTTATGCCTCCCCTGATCAGAGGCATTGCATGTCCCCCGCACCCCCCCCCCCCCCCCCCCCCCCCCCCCCCCCCCCACACCACCGGAATTGAAGACCCTTACGCTACTGGTCGTTGTTTTTTCCTCTTCGAAATTTTCAAAAAAGAAATTCAAACAATCAAAAACACAAGTATTTTTCAACTTTTTTCAACAAAAAAAAGAAAGAAATTATGTAAGATACGAAAAAAATGAAAAGGTGTGTGACAGCTATATATACCGAATCAGTATATATCATTCTTCGAAAATGAAATTATGGCTTGGAATGCATACAAAAACAACATTATTCTTGGTAAAACCATCAACTATACTTACGTCATTCTCTTAAATAGTCTTAAGATTCTCTTGGTCGGGGTTGTTACATCAATTACACTTACCCATATCTGCCAATATGGTTAGGAGGAGGGGGATGCTGTCAGTTCACACTGATTGACAAGTACAGGGAGACCTTTTTTGCGTCATATTTCTTTGAACAGTTGAAAGTGAAACAACCCACAACTTATAATTCGAAAATCTTCATGAATAAATAACATAGATGTGACCCGTTTTGACCCCGGGGTTTTAACCTTTCCACTATTGACTTATACAGTTATCTTCCCCCGTTGAAGGAAGGAAGTTCAAAGTTCAATCAGGGGCAAGTAAACAAAATGTGTGACGTCATGCCGATCGTCAGAATGATGAGATGAGATGAGATGTATAAATCATTTGTTGTTGGGTTTTTTCTTCAATTTCGACTCGATGAAATTGCGCTTTTGGTCAAGGATGTTGTGTTGTTTTTACAATCCATCGAATTCCAATAAAATGTGATTATCATGATTATTGATCAATATTTCTGTGAATAATTAAATGCGTGTAACCTTATTCTTAAGATTAAGAAGAGATAAGACGCCTTTCAAACAGTCAGGTGTTCATTTCATATGAAAGGCCAAGGTGACGAAAAAAGACAGTCTATTTTGTTTCTAGAAAGATTAGATTTTACACATTTTCTCAAATACTTTCAGATTTCTTTTTAAATTAAATAATCACATTGTGACAAATTTGCACAAATTTTACAAATATGTGATACTAAATTGTTCAAAACAGTTTTTAAAATGTTCAAATTTATTCAAGATATTCGCAAAAAAAAATTTGATTATTTTTTTAAATAGATTTTTGGGACATTTTCAAAACATTTTTTTTAGATTTGTCTTGAAATGTAATAAATTTATTTAAAAAACACAAACAAACAACGGGGAACAGCCTTCTTTTCCCTTGACCAAATTGCAATTTAATTGTCATATTATTACAGAAAACCAAGGATACGTCCCTAGAATATTGTCAATTTGCTGACATGCCCGTCGTACAAACAGAGCGATTAATTATAATTTTCTCGGAAAAGACGGAATCTTGTTATTTGCGTATTAATAACGCTCGTTGTACCGATGGTCATGAGTATAAAACACTTGAAGTGCATATTTCACTTATTTGTCTGTTCACAGAATTACCAACCTGCAAAAATAGTAAATTGGTTACAATTTAGATTAGTAATATTATAAAACCATTTATTGAGGCCGTTTAGACATACAGAAGCCCTATATAGAGTTTCCTGCTGCAGGATTAATTAATAATTGATTATCAATTAATAAATTACTCACAATACACCCATGATTGCTTTTAATTATCCATGATGAATTACAACCATGTTGTTTGTTTATTCACCTTGGAAGTGATCCAAGTCAGTAAAAATACAAGATTTGTTATTAAACTGTCATTTTAAAAGGAAAAGATGCCAAATAATTAAATCAAATCATATAAGTAAATATTTTGCCATTTTCAGTTTGGACGAGGGCGGTTAACAGGAAACTAAGAATCAATTGTGAAGGGCCTTAAGTAAAATTTATTAGATGAGAACATATCTTAAAATGTGATGTGAAAGAGCAGTAAAGTGTCACCCATTTTATTTTTGAGGTGTTTAGAGTGACGTGTTGGCTCTAACAGTAATATTTTCTCTCCCTCTTTTCATAATGATTTTTCAGCCTTGTAATCGTGATTGCGACTGTATTATGTATAAGATAAATAACATTGTATGGCAAAATTAAGAGAAACAAATAAATGTCCATAAAATAAAACGACCGCAGTTCTCACTATCATCATGATCATGACTATATAGTCGACTGTCTACCGTAGATCATGTTGTTGATGAACTACTTCATCTGGAAAGCTATCAAGATGCATTCAGGTTCAATAAACCATATAGCTATAGCTATGGCTGCAACTACGATCAAATAGCCACTATTTCGTAAATATTATAATAGCACATACAAAGCCAATCCAGAATTCCACAAATTTCACTTATTGTACAGCTTCAGAATGCTATAAATTTGACATCGTAAATAACCTGATTAATTTCAGCATTGTAATTATTACCCAACTTGGTGTGTGTGTGTTTAATAGTAGATGATTGTCTATTAGTATGGGTGAGTGAGTGAGAGGTGTCCTACTGTGAAAGTGGTGTGTAGGGTAGAGCTCTGCCACATAAATCATCACTAAAATAGTCACTGTCGATGAGTGCTATTAATTCCTTAGCACTCGGCAGCTACGCTGCCTCGTGCTATAAGTCATACTAAGGGATATTGTTGTATCCAAGACAACAATACTGAAGAGGAATATTTTGTGTGTGCATGCATAAGTCCTAATTGTTATATTTTATTGTTGTCCTATACAAGCTTTGTGATCAGTCAGGTTTACGGAGAAAATTTAACCGAGTAGGGCCTACGTAAATTTACTGGACACGTGACTCCTGCTGATCTGGTTCGAAACGAGACGGAGAAAGATTCCGGGATTTGAACCCTTCATACATACATACATACGAGAGGCTTTTATACCGCGCCATTTCTAAAAGACACGGCGCAAAATATATACACAAAAATACATGAAAATCTACGTGGCATTGCAAAAGCAATAACAGAGAAATCGAACAAGATTAAATAGAAGCAATCAGATTTGTGAAAACAGGTGATGTTTGAGAGCTTTCTTAAACACTGTAACAGAGCGTGATGTGCGGACTGCAACTGCAGGTAAGTCGTTCCATTATAGTTGGTGCAGCATAGAAGAAAGCTATGTCAGCAGCTGATGCAAGAGTCCGGTTATGAATTTTGTGTTCTGTTAGACGAGACAAATCGGATGCAGAACGCAATCCCTCTCGCCCTGGTGAGTACAGAGTCAGGCCAGATGTTAAGTAAGCCGGACCCAAACCTGCGAGACATTTGTAAATGTATAGCATGGTCTTGAAGTAGATGCGCTCCGTCACATAGCCAGTGCAGTTGTTTCAAAAGTGGGGAAGCATGTTCTCTTTTTTGCAACACGGAAGATTAGCTTCGCAGTCCAGTTCTGCAAAACTTGCAGACGGGCAATTTCTTTAGCATTAGCACCCATGAGTAATACATTACCATAGTCTAGTCTGGACAGAACAAGAGAACGGACAATGTCATTGCATGTGTTGAAATCAAGAAAGCGACGAATTCGCAAAATGTTCCTCAGATTGAATGATACACTACTGACTACTGCGAAGAGTTCAAACCTGCCTGGACATAGTCGTATGGGTATCAAATATGACTCCTATGTTTCTCACAGTCTCAGATCAGATGGGTGAATGATTTCATTACCAATTGTCAGTTGAGGCAGACGGCGTTTATGCGGTGAAATGGCTACGAACTGTACAATAGTATATTATGAGGGCAACACAAGTAATGGAAAGAAACGGGATAGGGCAAAAATCATTAACATTCGAGACGGCCTAATAAACTGGTTGACTCGGAACTACATCACATTAGACAGATTTTTACCGACGGAAATCCAAGTTACATTGATTTTAAAACCGATTTTAGACCTATTTCAACTTTTCAAGCGATGCTTAGTGAAAGGGGGAGTGGTTATGATCGCAAGGAATACGTCAACTCTATCGATCATGCATCCAAAGTTCATCAATAGGCTAGCATGAATAGAATACTGCTGGTAACCCCAATCGACAATAATCTTCGATGGCTGACGACATCAACAGCATGTATAAATGACGTAATGCAGTCAGCGCTTAACATGGTCGCCTCCACTTAGTCACGTGTCCAGTAAATTTACTCGATTATATTTTCACCGTATACCTGACTGGTGATGATACATAGTTTTTGAAAATTGAAGTAGTAGTTTTGAAAATATGATGAAAAGAAGGCACATATCTAAATACTCTTTAACCCGAGAACCGCCCAATACGAGAATGGATTTATAAAACTGGAATAGCCCATACCTAAATCTGCAAGGAAGACAACCACCTGCTGTACTCTAGATACAATAAGCGGGATTAAATTTACACAGGACAAAAACAATTAAATTGAAACCTGAGATGAATAATCGTATTATCACCGCATCAGTCTTATATCGATTTTTAACACTGGTAATGTATAAACATTAATATAATACTAAAACAAGGCGCAAAAGACAAAACTTGTTTGTCGTTTATACCAAGGAGTTATCTTAGTTTTTACTCCTTGTTTATACTGACCTATTTTCTTTATAATATGCTACAGTAAAGTATGTGCCTTGTCCCTGATTTAAGATCATAATTAAAATATTCATATGATTCACGCGTTTATTGATCAAACCCCAGGTATCGGTATGCGCTGACAGTTACTACATATTTGAAGTTATAGAGTTTATATGGACGCCATCTTTAAAAATGGCGGACCAAATCACATTTTGAGCACCCTGGTAAGGGCCGTGCGTATAGTGATGACATGAAGGATACGGCCTAACGTGATCTCCTATCACGCTTCGATGGTTTGTAAGATATATAAACCATGCTAAAGTATTTCTTATAGAAGCTTAATCACCATAGATGACCAATCACTGACCATCGCAGTGTTCCAGTTCCTGTTCATTCGATCCCTTAACCATGTAATAACTGATCGATCACATGAAATAGTTTCATCAGTAATTCAAAGGAAAATTCCAAAATGGAAACTTACTAACTTTTCCATACGGGTTTCAACAACATATCTGTTGTCTTCCTCAATGGATTGTGTTTGATCCAGAGCTAAAGTGTTTCTAGTCTGTTTCTTGATGACCAGAAACCAGAAACACCAGATGGATTCGCGAATCTATTTGGATTAGGAGGAGAGGCGGTAACAACCAACAAAAGCACATTATGAACGGCGACGAGGGGGCTTACCAACTCAGTCATCTTTACGACCCACTGATCCAGTAGTACGTCATCATCAACATCTAATGACGTCATCAAGAAACAGACTAGAAACACTAGCTCTGGATAAAACACAATCCACTGCGGAAGACCCGTATGGAAAAATTAGTAAGTTTCCATTTTGGAATTTTCTTCGAAAATTTCATAATGATCGTTCACAATTATACCGATTGTCTATGAATAGGCGGATAAACATGTTACCCTTTTGATATTTAGTCTTGCGCCTTCTGCTTGCTTCTCTTATACCATCCCTCTAGTATTAACAAGCTAGCTAACTAGATTCAATCCGCGAAATTCTTTTGTCAAATACTATCCCCGGGATACTATCACCCTTTCTTTTAAAAAACCCCGTATAGCTGCACCATGCCAGAATCATTTGAGGGAAATTATTTTCATGTTTTGGAAACAAAATGAAAATGTGTCATGCTGTTTCTCTGCACGGTCTAAAATCTTCTTATACTATAGGCCTACTAGCTATACATCTTTTTAGAAAATGCATTTTGTGGCAAGAATGTGGTTGAGATCATGCATCGAAAACTCCAGAAATGAAAAAGACAAGACATACATATGTCATCCACGGCATCAGTGTGCTACGACGTTTAACCGGTTTATGTTTTCATCATTTCAAATTCCTACTCACATCACGTGAGCATGGCGAGAGTTGAGGGGGAGAGTGTGGCACAGTGCCAAGATAGTCCGTCCAGAAGGACACCCGCCATTGATTCGATGTTCGAAGGACGAGTGCGAACCGCAGCTCCGCCAGTGCTCCGATCTGGCGCGCGAGTGAACTCTTGACGGACTATGTTCGGATTCGGAGTGAAAGCAGGTGATCCGTCAGCGTAGCGATAGTAAATTATACGTCTAGACGTGGGTGTGTTGACGAAAGCTGGCAAGGTGCCAAGAAAATACGAGGAAGACGGCGAAGACGCCTCAGCAGACGATACATTTCTTCAATTCCCGCGCATCTCATTTGAATATTTTATGAAACGAATTACGCCGCGCCTCATATTATGCCGCTAGATGGGGAGAGAATGATTCATGGAGAACACGAGAGTTGAGTGTCTTACGCGTAAGTAAGCCTCATACATTATAGAAAGGAGGCCAAGGGGGGACCACTAGACTTGGGCTATATGACGAGTTACAAATATATCATTTCTGAGATGACGCACTTAATTTTGTTATACAACAAAATGAAAGCTGTAAAAGGAAATTATAGGGCATAATTCTGTTATACCCTACACACCAACATCGGTAGTATGCGTCGTTCTTAAAAATCATGCACTATGAATACCTCTGTGAAGGGTATAACAGAATTACTCTCCATTATAGTTTGGTATTGATTGTTTATCATGATTGAAACAAGTTGCCAGTATAGTGAGTTTAAATACGGCGTATCGATCGGCATACGCAGCTCGTATCCTGGCGGGGTGATTTGTATTGTGTGGGTGCGACCGTGCGAGTGTTGCTGCTAAACTTACGCTGTATATGGCGTATAGCCATTGAAATTGGTCGAAACCTGACGTTGATGGCGTTCACGTTGGGTTAGTTACAGCTCGTCGCCTATCACGGAACTACAACCCTGTCTCCACTTGAAAACACTTATATATATATACCCAAAAACGTCTGAATAAATGCGTAACTTTACTATTAAAGGAACACAATGTCATGTTGATTTTTAAAATTTTAATTTACTTCAGAATTCAAGGTGAACATTAAAAATTGCCATTATTGTTGTTTTTACTAAAACCCCAGCAAAACTCGATTAAACAATGTTGGAATACCACCCTAAACCATGAAAAATGTTGGTTGCGGCTCTACCAGCATTTTTGAATCGACGTTTTGCATACAAAGAGGGCTGATTTTTCTTAATCCTTATAAGTTCATACATCTAATACAATTGTAAAAATACACAAATCCCAGTTTTGGTCATATATTTTTGTAATTGAGGGCGCTGCCTCCACCACATCTCGTAATGCCCCCTTTAAATAACGATTACTTCTGTAAATAAATACATGTGCTCATCGAATATGCTACGTACAGTATTGGATACTCTAATTATATAGATCTAAATGATTGAATGAACAAATATATAACAACGCAAAATCAATGACGTCTAGATGTATAAAAAAGAGGTCTCAAGTGTTTCAAACTCCGAATTGATCGAATGATAAATCAACTAATAAATGATAACTTCTGCTGAGAATAAAACCTCGCGCACTTCAAACTACTTTGAGTTGTCGAGATTATTAAATGAAGTATTGTGACGACACTGTGATGACTGCTAAAAATAAACTAATAATTCAATAGTTTTTTAAGACCTAAGAAAATATTCGGAGAATCGAAATTGTCTTGTAATTCGTAGCCTCTTCCTTCCGAGAGTATCCACATTGAATGTGACAATGCCATGACTACTCTAGTCAATTTTAAATATTAGAAAATACTTTAAAGTCTGAAAGGATTGAAATTGACTAGATGAGAATATGATCATTCTATTTATGAATCTCCCTCGTGCCTCTTCCTTCCGTGAATATACCGATCACGTGATGTCGCGTGAACTTTATAAGAGATTTGCAGACGATTGGTTTTCATTTCCCACCCGCCCTAAAAAGACTATCGATTCAATCTTCCTGTGTGTAGCTATAGTTCCTCCTGTGGCCTCTTCCTTCTGAAAGCTTCTGGATGATTGTGACAGTGTGATGAATCAAACTACTAATTTGTTTTAAAATTGATTTTAAGATCTCAGAATATACATGTACTCATAGTCATAGGATCGAGAGTGTCTGGAGGGAAGTCAACTTAAATATGCCTGTCACGTGATGTCGCATATGCCTCAGGGCTAGGCACAAGCAGAAGATTCATCCGGAATAAAGGTTTCATTTCTAGAAAAAAATATATCTTATAATATACCTAAAAGTCTAAAAGGATCGAAAGTGTCTGGATGGTATAATGTGATCTAATTGCATGTACCTTCTTTCTTTCTTCCGTAATGGTAACTATGCCTGTCACGTGATGTCGTATGAGCCTCAGAGCTATAGGCACAAGCAGGAGATTCATCAGGAATAGGTTTCATTTCTAGAAAAAAATGAGATCTTTATTAATATACCTAAAAGTCTAACAGGATCGAAAGTGTCTGGATATTATAATTATGTAATGTATGTATCTTCTTTCATTCTTTCCGTAAACATGGTAAATATTATGCGCGCCTGTCACGTGATGTCGCGTGAGCCTCAGAGCTAGGGGCCGAAGTTACTTCGGGAAAGCGTTTCATTTCTCGAAAAAATGAGATCTTAGAATATACCTAAAATTCTGAATCGAAAGTGTCTGGATGAAATCTACTTGCACGTATCCTCTCGTATAGCCTCATCATCCTTACGTAAATATGCCTATCACGTGACGTCGCGTGAGCCTCAGGCGAGCACAGACGATACATTCACTTCGAGAATTGGTTTTCATTTCCCGCCAATGGCGATATGTTACAATTTATTCTACTATACTACTATAGTACTTAGACTTGTCGGGTTTATTTTAGGGGAACGTTTTTGCTTCGATCGTGGATGGAGAAGTACATGTCGTAGCCTACATAAACCTCTAACTTGCAAAAGTAAATTCAAGGAAAATGGCACATAAACTGTTGTTGAGCATAAAACGTGATAAAAACACCTGAAACCCCGAATGCTTCTCTTATTTCCTTGTATCAAAATAAGTACAATATGCTTAATAAACATAATGAACATTTTTGTATGCATAATACAGTCCTGTATTCCGTAATTGTAACCTTTTTTAAAACATGTTTAAAGCAGTAAGCAGCTATGAACTTTCTAAGGCATACTATACCTGGTTGTATCTTGAACAACGGCTTCAAAAAGCATTGACAACCTAACTATTCATGATTGAATGTTAAACAGCATCAAGCCATCCTATATATATACATTATCACAAACATTGAATGTTTAACATTAGTCATATATTTCGATAACACGGACATGAGGTATACGATGCAAGCATTCCGCATTGCTTGTAGCGATACATATTACGTTTGTTTTACAGATTAAGTTGACTGATTAATAATGTTATAATTTAATAGCGACTGGTCGAATACGCGGTTAAAGGTAGTCATCATGTTCATTTTAAAAGCATTCAAAGTTTATATAAGCAATCTTTATCAACTCGGTTGTCTAGTACTAGTAGGCAACATCTATTAATGATATTGTGCTATAATTATAGTGGTAAACTTAGGTAGTTTATTATCTTCTTTATAGTTCTTACCACTTTTGTTTTTATAATTTTGTCCCTGATGAAGGGTGGTTTATCCACTTGAAACGTCGGTCTTTATTGTTACGTTACATATTATTTGTAGCACAGCAATTTGTATTGCTTTTCCAAGTGCATTTCCGTGTGTTATTGTTTTATCGCGTTATTCTCCCTCGTCGTTGCCTGAGTTAGTGAGTTTCCCCACACCCAGTTGGCATATCAATATCATGCTGTTACTCTCTTTGAATCTTTATCAAACAATTTTGATATTGATTTAATAAATACACTGATTGAAATAAGTTTTCACATTGCCAACAACATTATTTTTAACTAAAAGTGATCGATCTTTATATCGTCGATCACTTTTTCAAATCTTAATGGAAGTATTCGCCACTGAAAACTTACCTTTTCCTCTTGGTTTGGCGCCATTTTTCAGATGAAATATATTCTAACCAGTACTTAGGTTTGAATGCAATTTTGGTTTGTGTTCCTTCAAAATTTTGCAAAAATCTTTTTAAAATATTCATTTAAACAAAATGCAGATTCCGAAATTTTAGGAAAATATTTGACATATACCGTATTTAAAATTTCAATTCTTCAAATATGTTATCCAAAAGTCGAGAGTCTTGTTAAAGTCTAGGAAATTGTACAACTGAATCTTTTATACTTGTACTATTATTATAGTTTCCTTCACCATCCCGTGATGTTTAACTTGTACTAGCATTTCCATTCAATGTAAGAAAATCAGTACGTGTAAGAGTCCAACCCATGACGCTGCCGTTTCCATTGACGTAGTTCGTACCCTACGGTAATTAACACATACGAATACCAATACCTGAAAAAAGGGTATTTCTTACTTAGTCCCGCCAATTCTTTTCCCGCCACTGCGGGCTAGATAAATGGGCTAAATATGCGCGTGGGCAACTTCAATGAAATGAATGTTACGGAACACTCTGTGAATGAATGTAGTAGAAATAAATAACGCTGGAGACGTAAGCAAAAGAGATTCTTTTTTTTTAAATTATAGACGGGATGGTCCAAAAGATGGATGTTATTTTTTCATGAGACATATTGCACAGAGTGTTGAGGGCATGAGGCATGGCAGTTTTGATATATTTCTAAACTTAAAGAATAGTAAAGCTTTGAAAACGAATCTTCATACTTTCCACGCGGCTATTTGTCTTACTGGCCATTATACAAAACATTTTTTTCAGAAACCTTTCTCAACTTTCAAAATCTATCTCAAGAATTACTGAATCAAATCAATACTAGGCATGTGTACTTATTTCAATGCATTTCTCACGGTGATACCAAATAAGGTGATGAAATTCAATAATGGTGACATATTTAAAACATTTTGTTTGACATTTTGGAACTGTCGTGTCTGCAGACAACTGCCGCGTGGAAAGTGTTAAACTGAGAAAAGTAGCAAGTTGCATTTTATTATAATGCTCAAAGAGTAGTAGTTTGTGCCCAGTGCTGGAATTTTCAATTTTTTTTAAAAGTTGTGATTTTCTGATTACATAAAATCCATGGTGGATTGAATAAAATAGTATAGGCCTACACACATTTGTGTGTAACATTTCATGCTCATCTTAGCAGTGGCGTACCGACCGGGGGGGCAGGGGGGGCAAGTTGCCCCCCCCCCCCCCTGGGTCCAAATACCGGGACGCTAAATTCCCAAGACCGGGTCGCATAATTTGCATAAGGAAAAAAAAATAGGGCCTAAAACACTGAGGAATTG